>OW121686.1:21760782-22257921 GCA_933228735.2 Amblyteles armatorius | reverse complement strand
ACATCGAAATTACGTTTGCACCTTTTAGTTCACCGTTCGTGTTTGGTTAATGTTATTTCCCATGCGAATTCTTATAACTTAAAAAAAAACATATTGATACAATTTTCGTATAGTAGTAAATAAATAAGTAAGTAAATAGTAACAAATAAATACATAATCAAGATTATGTATTTTCTCAATGACGACAATTATTATTGGCATGCTGTCCCTGAAATGTGGACGAAATGTTATCGAATGTATTTGCATTATGGAGAAAATTAATTCGATGCAACGAATCGACTAATCAACTCTATATATGCTAATTAAATAAAATAGCCATGTTGGGCAGCAACAATTCTACCGCACCAGAATTGATTAAACCGCGACGGCTCGTATTTGTCAATATAAATTCTATCGTTGTTCAATCAGGCGGAACGCTTGTGGTACGATGAATCAATATTAAATGAATCTATGTTGTATACAAATAGAATTGAGTTTTGTGGAACAAAATTTGTCAATAACTGTCTATTAACCTGGGGAGCTCCGACCTTATATGTTTATGCTCTATGAGATCGTTTTCAAGAAAACAAATAAATAAAACATGGTTTCCTGCATTTCTCTCCGCATAACGCGACACTTAGATTTTCCGGAATGCCATCGGCAAGCAGAGAACCAAATCAAATACCTGTTTGAAAAACCGGAAATTGCAATTTCTCCGAAAATGGCGCGAGAAAGAAACTTGTCTCTTTCGGCGCTGAAAGCATAACATCAATCTTTAACTATTTTTACTCTCATATCAAAGTTCACTCCAAAAGCGAAAAGAATATGGTTTTCCATGTTTTCCACTTAAAAAACATAGCACCTGCTGGAATAAAAAAATTCAACTTGGGTCACCTAACGAGGACCAAGTGAGCTCGAGTGTGCGTATTTGCCGTTTTATTGTTTTCCAGTTCACAGCAATCGTATCTAATGTATCCGCGAGAGTCGCGAACGGCTAGGTTCTCGCATAGTAGCCCGTTCCACGGCAACTACTTGCACAGCGTACATAAAACGTCGAATGGCGTGTGTGATGGCGTGTCGGTAGCGCGAAACCGGATTCTTTCGTCGCTTCCAGAAGCATGCAAATCAATTAGGCCTTGGTTCACCGTGCACGGGGGTGGTAGTTGCGGATCGGCCACGATTCCGTATGTTCATGCTCTGTGTTTCATGCTCCTTCCCCTCTGAGCCATGCTCGCTCGGTTCTCCTCCACCTATAATCCACGATACTTTCCTTCCGATACGATACTTTACTTCCATGCCCCGGTAACTATATTCTTTTACTCCTTTACCGCCCTCGAACCAAACCCCCGTGCCAGACGAATTTTTCTTACGCTGTAGGCACGGGAACTCGTGCACCCGGACTTTGGCGCGCTCGATACTTTTACTGCATTTTTTTTTTGTATAAAACCCGAAACATTTTTTCATTTTTCAAAAACATTCGACGGCAGCCGGCTTCAACTCAATCGCGATTCCGTAGAGTTTTATTTTAAGAGAAAAGTATAAGATGTTTGGTTCACCTGCATTTCTGAGAGGAGACAAGATGAGCCTTGAAAGGGAAGCGGAATTGGGAGAGGGAAGCACGTGACAGACGCTGCTAGTGGCGCCATCTCTGAGGTTTCCCGGTCGGCGTCGCGGTAGCACATGCGTAGCGGAACGGCATGAGTTTTCCCGAGTGGCCACTGTCTAGGGCCTGTCCAGTTTTCCTATACGGGCTAGTTTCAATCCAGGACTATCCTGACCGATTTCTGCATGGGAATGCGATTTTCATACTATCTGCGGTATAGCCACGGCACCTCGATCGATGTGTAGCTGACATCCCGTCGTATCGATTTCACTACGAACAAGCTAAACAATCTTCGTTTACGGCAAAGAAATTGATCGGTGAAGAGCGGAATGCGCGAAAGTATGCGCGCGGCTCTTCTGGTGTTGACGTCGATTCTCTCCTGTATAAAAATCGTTAAAATGAATTGAGTTGCTGATTTAACGTCCACCTTGAGGATCGAGGATCTCCGGAGCGGCGAAGGGCCCTTCGAGAGTTAATGCGGGACGTGTATAAGTAATATTATACGAAATGGCCGTGGAACCGCGAAGCACGCGATCATCATCGCTCCGATCGAAAGCCTCACATATCTCCCGGCGATATATACAGCTTTGTACGGTGCGTAGTGTGTTAAGGCACATACTAGCGCGTGTATGTGCTGCACAGGAAGGGCGAGGGGAGGGATCGTCTCGGTGTTCATGCGGAATAATAAAGTCGGCGCGATAGCGCGAATAATCCAGCCTCTCCCGATCGTCAAAGACTGGTAGCCGATCTCGGGTCAGCCACGGTGCATCCCTCCGAGTCGCCCCAAAACCCAGAATTACCAAAATAACCGCCGGCGCGGGATTCTGTTTCATTATTTCCTTCTCACTCGCCGTGTGCTCCTGGCGAATTGGCAAACAGCGCATTAACCGAGGCAAGCCAGGACCTTAAAAAAAATAACTTTCTTGCATCCCCGCATGAAAATAAATTATGTCCGAAGTATAACAAAAAATCTATAAAACATTTTTTTTTTTACAACTCAACTTAATTTTTTCTTATTACTAAATCACTGGTCGTGCAAGGTTTTTTCACGATGATTTTCACGGAGCATCTTTTCGCAAACATTTTTTTAATGTTTATTTTTACTGCTGGGCCGCACCTTGGAGATTGGTCCAAGGTGCCTATAAATATTGGAAGATCACACTTCAAGATTATTCTGAAACATGGACGACCTAATAAAAAGACAAGGGATAACTTTGCCTACGAGTTTGGATACATTCTTTTTTTTTATACATGTGTCTATATATGGGTTTTTTTTTATTTTTTTTTTTGAGTCGATCACCCGAAGCAGTTGTGGTACATGTATAGTACACATACAGTGCAGAGGCCTCGAGCGACGTGGGAATCAATAGGAACGATCGATCGTAGAGTTCAGCGTGGCGGATGAAGGCGAGCCTGCTGCCTATATATCCCGTAGAATAAACATGCGGCGTCCGGTTCTCAAAACAATATCGCCGTGCGAATATTATTGCTGCGCGGGACGAGGAGAGTTTCTCGTCGCAGGAACTCTAAACTATCGTACAGGCATTGCGGGCTCTCCCTCTCTTGCAATTTCTCTTGGTGTATATATGCCGAGTACTTCTCTTGAATAACGAAACAAATATTGTCCTGCGATATTTGTTTTCCCAATGCTTTTGTTTATTCACAAACTAGTGAAAATTTCATCGATCATTGAGACTGTAATGTCTGATGAAAAATTTGTTTTTGCTTATTCACAATTTTTCATTTATTAAAATTGTTCGAACGAGTAAGACAAATTTATGAAACTGTTTATGCAGCTTTCTTAATTTATTTAGAGAGAAAGTGTCTCTTTGGTACGGGTAGATCGGGAATAAATGGTGTCTATATAAACGTCCATTGAAATACCTTTAAAGCATTTGCAATTTACAACATTATTAAATGCCGACTGAATTTTGAGCTATATTTTCTATCGAGATGTATTTTAGTTCCAAGGCAACATTATTCGCCAAAGTAAAGTTGTCGTTTCTTATTTTATTAATTTTATTTTGTTAGTAATTTACAACACTCATATCCGTGCGACGGGAGGGCAGTAAGGAAGAAAGCAAATAAAACGTCGAACGGGGTCTCGCGAGTCGTGCAGGGCTCATGCAACGCGCGCGCGCGCTTACAGCGTTCTCCGTGCATTTTATTGCTTCGAAGGCATATGAGCGGCGGCAGCGGGGCCAACACAAACACAACGGTAAATCACTCGGTATCACCGTCGCTTCCCCCCCCCCCCCCCCCCCCCTACCGTTGAATTTAATTTACGCTCGTATTTGAATGTGACTTTATATTTCCCATTAGCAGGATAAACTGACCTAATTCGCTCGGACGTATGCTTTTTGCCGGTTTGTACAAAGTTCCGAGACGCTTCTGCGCGTATTCGTATTCTTGCGACTTTCAGCTCTTCCGACTCACCTGCGCCAGAGAAATTTAATTTCCGTTGTTAAAAAAAAAAAAAACGAAAAAAATGTAATTGAATTCATTTAGTTAATTAAATAAATAAATCACTTCGAGTTCTTAAAGTTAGCTGAATTTAACTTAAATTTAGCGCTTATTGATCTATAACGGTCTGATTTATAATTGGAATGGACATATCGTTTTTTTTTTCCAATCGATCGGTCGCCGATTAAGCAATCTTCCGGCTGTCGATAAAACGGCCACTCGAGTTTCCGAGCTCTTAACGATATTTCGTCAACCATACATTTCCGTTGTGTCGCTTGGATTAAGTAGAAACTGAGCGATTATAATTATTGCGGTATCGTTGCGAGTTTCTAGACGGGAAAACAATCGCGGGTCACTGCGAGTTGCTGTATTAGCGGGAAACCGCGGGGGGAATAATACGAATTAGCCTACGTTATCTGAAGTGCACACGGAGCGAGCGCGGCAGGGGAAGGGAAGGGGGGAGGAGGGAGGGAATTAACGGAAATGCACCGGCTCAAGGCTGCGCGATCATTCGATGACTTAAAGTGCATGCAATCACAAACGTGCGTAATTATTGGTTGTTCGTTTCAAAAAAACGAAAAAATTAAAAAAATTGTCGGTAAGATCCGGAGAATTGTGGTCTCACTGCGATTCCAGTTTTTGCTTTGTTTTTTAAACGATTATTTGCAATCTTTTTATTGTTTCCGTCTTTTATGCTCGAAATCCTTTCTTTGCGTTCCGCACTAAAAAAAGAAAAAACACATTTTTTTTCCATGCTGACAACAGAGTTACTTGTTGAACCGACTACCTCGATGGAGATCGAAGCATTCAATATTAAAATTCGATGTGATTAACCTGATTTCAGTCTTTTTTTAAATTAAAATGCGTAGAAACTCGAATAATCTATAATAAATAATAAATAATGCAATTTGACTGCAATTATTTCGACGTTGAAATTCGTACTAAATTTTTTTTTTTTTTTTTTCAATTCGCACGCGAGATTTGGCGAAAACAGCGGTGCGCCGTGGTGTTAAAAACCCCGCGAGTTCTGCAGTTCGAAGGTGAATATGAGTAAGTGAAGGAAGAGCCCGGGGACGTAGGCGGCGACCGTGGGCCACGCACGGTGGGCTTGCAAAGCGTGTGCCACGAGTTCCAATCAGGCATAGTACTTCTTGGAACGTATCTGCCTATCAATCAGCGAGGTTATAAATTTTGCCTTGGACGAGGAACGAGCGTTCGGCCCGCGAGAGCGTTGCCGCCCCGGCTCCTCCACCCCCGCATCTCTGACTGCACTTTGCCGATCCACTTTGTACTTTTCATCGTGAACAATAAATTCTTTCGTTTAGACGATAAAAGAAACAAGAATGCAAGGGCCTTTACAGATATTAATTTTTTGTTTAAATAACTCAAGAGCGTTCGCGGCAGCCGCGTTTCCGTTGATATCCCACTGCCTCTCCGTGTGTACTCCAGATAACGTAGGCTAATTCGTACCATTCCCTCTCGCGGTTCTCGCTAATACAGCCACTCGCCGATCCGCTTTGCTTTACCGTCCGAAACCGCGCAACGATACCGCTATAATTATAATCACACGGTGTATCTGCTTAGCCTAACGATATATCGAGGGAATTTATGATTTACAAAATATCGTTAAGAGCTCTCGAGTGGTCGTGGCGTCGATGGCTGAAAGGTTGCCCAACCGACGACCGGTCGATCGGAAAAGCTATGTATGAATTTCAATTATAAAATTTTTATAAGCATCGTGAAAAGCGCCCAATGGGTATTCATGTATTCGTTAAAAGGCTCAAATCTCTTGGTTTTTTTTCTTTTAAGAACGCGTCTTTGGGGATATTAAATTTTTATGATTTTGTCGTAAAATTGAAAAAATTGTTGAACAGCTCGATGGATTTTTCGAATAAAATTATCCGAAGTATAATTTTGTTCGATGATGCATTTTTTTTGTTGGTCTTTCGAGTGTACTTAGAGAAAAATTTTCTTGCACGGCCGCGATACCGGAGACGCTGACGATGAGGAAGAGTTTGCGAGATGCGCCAGAGAGTGAGAGAGCCAAGCTGTGACGTTCTCCGTGCTGGCATAAACAAAGCGCAACCGCCAATTCCGAAGATGAAATATTATAAGTAATAACATATATCTATAGAGCGAGGCCGGTTTGCCCCGGTTCGGCGTCCCGTGAGAGGGATAATAACACGGCACTAAACTATACGCCCGATACAGGAAGGGGGGAGGGGGGAGGGGGTAGAGAGAGAAAACGCGCTCACGTACCTACCTATATATAATTGTATAATTATTATTAATGATATCGAAGCCCTTATGCGCTCTTAAGCGGAGCCAAATCGTCTTTCCTCGTATCTCTCGTACATCCCCGCGTGCCGGTCAGTACCGGTACACCAATAAACCTCCTCACACACGTACACATACATAGTCCGGGTAATACACTACCGTGCACCGACGTTTATTTCACCGTTACTGTACCATATTCTCTCTATATTCGTGCTGTGAAGCGTATTCAAATTTTCATCTTTAATCATCATCAACAACTACGGGTATCTGCCATTTCATATTTTAGCGACGATTTCTTAAAATTATGTGTCCAGGCGCGGTAAGATGATATAGGAGTTAAACGTGGGAAAAATTCACTTTTTCGAAAAAAAAAAAAAAATTTATTCCGTCACTTTTATAGTTATGCGCAGTTCGGATTTGCTGAAAAGTAGTCGGAGCACATTCGTTACTGGAAAACAAGAAGGGTTTGTTTTTGGAAAAAAAAAATCCGTGGCGTAGTTTCCGAGTTGCAAGAGGTTGAAGTTTCAGCCAATGAGGACGCTTCACAGATGGCGCCACGGTCGCCAGAGTGGCCCCATTGGCTGCAACTTGAACCCTTCGTATCTCGGAAGCTATGCATGTTACGATATTTTTCCAAAGAGAAAGTTTGCTCACTTTTTAACTTGGAATACGGCTATACCCTTTTTGACATCTTAAAAAAAATGTCAGACGTAGCCGTCACGATTTTAATTGTGCACCAATGTTTTTTCCGCCGATTTATCATCCCGCACGCACTGGTAAAAGTCCAAAGTGCTCGCCGCTTTGCTCACAGCTTCGTCCGAAGCTTCGAATCATCTCGGACACATTAACACGTACCCGTAACGTTTTATCGTGTATCTTGGTACGTACTATCGTATTAACGCCTTCGATCTTTACCAGAGAATAGTGGACGGCTGCGCCGCGCCGTCTAGTAATCACTCGGATTATTTATTGCGCCCGAGCAATAACTTTTTCGAGGGCGTGGATCTGTCACCGTTTCCATGATATGTGCGATGTACACGTATTACTAAATGCCCACAAGATCCGCCGTTTATAAAGCTACTCTGTAAGATGTACGACGCTCCCACGCTGATAGTACCGCAGAAATAAATCATTCAACCCTCTTCAAGGTCCCACGAAAAATCTCCGATATTCAGCTGCTCATTTCGGGAGTCTAGAATACAAACAAAAATCCGAAACACAAATAGCTCGAAGCTCCCCCTTCGCTGAAAATCTATCTCACCACCGAGCCTTCAAGGACCTATCTATGTTTTGAGTATTCGCTCAAGACGACGTGACAGTCGTTCCTCGCCACCGAATCCGGCTCGGCCGGTAACGGAAACTGTAATTCATTTCTTCCACGGATGCTGACCATTTCCGGTCGAAAGCAAATTCTTACACGAAACCGATATCGCTGTGGATTAAAGTAAGAATTTTCTGTCGACCGTAAATACTCCCCATGGTTGAAAAAAATGAATTACAGTTTTCATTACCGACGCACACCGAAGATTTCACATAGCTTTGACGCAGTTTTAATTTCTGACCAAGACGAATGGTCTCCGATCGGAAAAATTAAGAGATGCGAGTGCTGCTGAGAGGAGCTTGGAGAAAAGTGCCGCGCGAAGGATAGAGGAAGATCTTTTCTGGCGGGTGAGCGGCGCGGGTGGTGGGCCAGGTGAATCGACGCAGCGAGAGTCGCCGGTGGAGGTTACGCGCGGGAATATTAAGAGCTCATTAACATAAGGGGACAGGAGGCATACGTGTCCGCGGGATCGTGACGACGTTATCGATTGCCCCGCCAGCTAGGAACTCCTCTCCGGCTAGGCGAGTGAGTTGGGTGAGGTGTAGTCGACGCACTCGAACGGTACGCGGCAAAACCCACACCGAGCCAGCGACATCGACACCGAGAGCCTGCGACTACCCTGCGCCGATAGTGTGCACGGTAAACCGAACTGAACTTTCCCGAACGCCGCCGAGATCGGCTAAACGGTCCGGGAGTTTACACGCTCTTCGAAAACGTGACCGGGTCCGCTCATCCTCTCGGGGAATGAGCTGTGGGTTCACCGTAGCGGGTTATCATTTCCGTTTAACCCTTCGCTTAACCCCTCGTGGCGTCGTCCGTTCGAAGTTACAAAATATGGTCCCATTTTTGAGAAAAAAAATAAAAATTACAACGTGAAATGGTGGGAAACAAAATTTGTTAAAAATCCTCGTGTTTATGTATTGATGAGCTGAACTCGAGAAAAATTCACATGCAGTTGGAGCTGGAAGAAAAGTGCAAAATTTTCTTGCAATTAGAATTTTTAAAAATAATTTCGGGGAGAAAGAAAATGTCAGACAGATGAGAGACGGCCGGGAATTACTGCAGAAGGCGCCGCGAAAGCGGCGGACCGTAAAATATCACGCTAATTAGCAGAATTTTGGCGAACGCTGTACGCAATTTAATATTTACAGCGGGTAACAGACCGCGAGAGGGATGAAAGGAGGGTATACGAAATAAAACCGAGTGACAAGCGACGAGCTCAAGAGGGATATTACGGGCATGAAAGAATGAAGGAAATAACTGCGATGTTGAGAGAATGCACGGAAAGAGAGACGGCGAACGGAGGATGAATGAGCGAAAGAGACGGAGGAACGGTAAGAAGTATAAAAGAATAAACGACGAAGAGAGCCCGAGCTGTCCCATTGTGCGCAGACTACAACGACGATTCTCCTGTTGTATTGTATATCGTAACTGTACCTCGCATACCGATCATGTGAATAATTCGTGGAACCCGACAAACAGTTTCAACGATTTACCGAGTCCCTACAATATTACTAAGCATCGTTATTTCTCTAAACTTCCCGGAGTTCAATTTTTCAAAAGTTTAATCATCGTTTCCAGAAGCATTGATCATAACCTGAGCCCTAAAACATAGCTCGCATTTTCGCACCCCTTCATTCATCCAGGCGTTACTCGACCGGAAATGAATATTTTTGAGCTTCTTTGTAGTGAAATCGATACGTCGGAATGTAAGCAACGTGACTGTCCAGGTGACGTGGCGACGCGGCGAATATCATAACAATTACGCGCTCTGGAAGCTAAATGCTTTCTTCGCCTCCACTCGTGCTCTTCTTACGGTCAACTAGAAAAATAAAATCATTTACCTTCCGATAAAAACCCGATTGAATCCTCACCTGTCAACATCCACTATACATTCTTTCAAATTTTTCGATGCTCCATAAAATCGATGAAATTTAAATTAAAAAAATAATAAAAAAAATCTCATTGGGAGGCTCGAGATAAATTCGCGGGACATCATTATCCGACGTCTCCATTACTCGACACGACACTGCATGCGCATTACTATACATATATATGTATAATAACGCTAATAAAGTATATACATGTATATATATATATATATATATATATACATCTACACAAAGTAGTACGAAGCAGGCCGAGGGATAGCCGGGAGAGAGAGAAGCGGCTGTGTCTCGCGGGGCCACGGTTGCATTACGTAGCGATAGCTTTCCATGGCATTCAACTAATTCCAGGCCTCGAAGCGTTCCATTAAAGATTCAGCATGTAATTGCGAGCGATCGTGGGGCCCCGGCGTCTTGGTCTGCTCGCGCTTGCTTTACGTCTCTGCAGTCTCTGTGTGAACATATATATATACATATATATATGTATATATATGCATATACATATATATGTAGATAGATATATATATATATGTATAATCCACTACAGTTTCGACTTGTATAGTTTGTAAAGTGTTGGTATAGCGGTATGTATGGTGGCGGACCAGACCCCGTACGTCTGTCCGTCCGTCCGTTCGTCGTCCCGAGCAGGCTGCGAAATCATCGAGATCTCGATTGCGCGTGTACCTATATCTCGACCGACGTACGTGAGGCAATCACAGAGGAGCCTGGTGGTGGACCACTCGCACCGGAAAATCGGTATACCTCCTCCCCCTCCTCCACCCCTTCTATTCGTTTCTGTAGCGGACAACTGTGCGGCATGTATGGTACAGTGTACACACAAGCTGCTGGCATATTCGCTACTTAATAGCGTCCTGGGTGCGTGCCATACGCACAACGCGTTATTATTGACTGCGAGTGTAGATTTTGCCATTTAATTTTTTTTTTTAGGGGGAATTTCACGGTACCCGACTATGAATTATTCAATGATAATAGTTTAGCTAATTTCGGGTTGGCTGGTACCGCGCTGATCCGAAACCCTTGTCCCGTGTGGGACGAAGAGGCGAAGCGATTTGGAAATTGGGTTAATTTTTGCTGGTAGATGTTTGTGAGTCATTAAAATCGGAGACTTTCTCCTTTCGCAGTCGCATTTTTATAGTTCCCCAGGCGTTGGATTTAAGACGAGTGGTTAACATTTTTTGGACGAGTTTGTGGAGATAAGATTACACGCATTTTTCTGCCTTCAACGTTGCGCCATTTTGGACAGGATAAATATTTTTCGGCTTCTTTGCAGCGAAATCGATACGTCTGGATCTAAGACAACTCCAGACGAGGCGCCATGCTGATTCCATAAATTGTATAAACCATTTTCCGTTCAAAAAAAAAAAAACGATGCAAGTTTACTGGATCTTTTTTTTTCTAACACAACAAAAAAATAAATAACCAAATTGCAATTTTCCTCATTCTCGAGAAATCCGATTGCGGTTCTTGAATTTTTCTCCGGTCAAAGATTCTCCCGCATTGAGGGCAAAGCCAGGTATTACGATATTATGAAAGCGCAGGGCGAGCGAGGCGAGCGGAATATCGAAATTCGTAACGGGCAAAGAGGATAAGCCGGCGCTTGAGTCTGGTTGTGTATAGGCGTATGAACGAGCTCGTTGCGTATCTCGCGTATAGGTGTACACGTGTGTACACGGAACGGGCACTTAGATGCCGCAAATTCGCTGGATAGTCGCCGCGGGCCGGGCCATTCGCTCGAACGACCTTTGCTTTGTGTCTCTGCCGGACGGTGCAGCATGGGAATTCGATTTAACTGCCACGCGGGCGCCTGCGCGAGTAAACACATCCCCTTGCTCTTTCACATGCGCCCTGTACTCTCTCTCTCTCTTCCTCTATGTGCGCGTACGTTTACTCTATACAACAATTGGAAACCCCAACGTGTTCACGCGGGCGCTTCGATGTGTGCGGTCATCCCCTTAATGTACAGGGTGGAACCGACGAAATTTCTAAATTCGGAAAAATACACAATCCGCGATATCATCTCGAAGAGAGCAGCCATCATTTTTGTTTCTAAATCTTAAATTTGGAAATACAATCTTTGGTATTATAAAAAAAAAAAAAAATTGCGTTCCACGTTTCAACGCTGACCGAAAAGAGAACCCTTGTTTGCCTTACAATTGTCGGGTATTTATAAGTTTTTAAATTTTTTATAAAAAGTTTTTACTAAAAAAATGATTTGTCATTAGAATCAATATTTCTTTTTTTTTTTGTTGCGAATACTCGAGATATGGCAATTTTCATTCGTCGTTGGTTTAGGGGCTTACATGTTCGACTATAATGCCGCGCGTAAGCCGTAGCATTATAGTAAGCATTTTCTGCACCCGCTCCAAAATAATTGATCGTAGGATGGTCGAGATTATTTCGAGCCACCGTGTAGTGGAAGCTTGGCGCCGAGCGTCCGACAAAGCTGCTCCACGCACTTGCGGTCGTGCCTCGTCCATTCGTCATGAAAATACCTCCTAATTCGAGTAGCGAAGCGGAGGCTTGTTCTCCGCATACGTCAGGCCGAGCCTGGAGCCCGCGCCCCTCTGAAAGGGAAACCGAGGGTTGCGGAACCGGCGCGACAACGTCATCGTCCGTGTCTTTGCGGTTCGGCCGTGCGATCGGCACGTACACAATTCATCGAGGATCAAACGTAAAGAATAACAGACCTCGCACTCATCCAACAAGATACATTTCCAAACTCGGCGATGTGTTTAAAATTTTTTAAATAATACTCTATAATCCAAAAAATTTGATTTTCGTTTCGTGAAAAGTTTGCCTGAAATTTAAATTCCATCGAGAACACTTCATAATTAGTATTTAATAATATAACAATTAATAACAACAATAATAATATTATAATATATAAATAATGAACTAATTATTGTGTCATTCATTGTTTCATTCCCTCCACATTTCCCGTTTGCGCGAGACATGATCGATCCGCGACACCGGCACGCTTCTCGCCACTCGTTACCGCTGCATTCGCAATCGCGACATTAAATTCATATTTTTTTATTTATTTTCTTCCTTTTTTTCTCGCTCACTCCGCTAGCCCGGAACCGAGATAGGATCTTTACGGTCGAGGCACACGCGTAGTACTTCTTCTTCTTTCGTCTCCCGTCTTTCCTTCATCGTGTTCTTCTTCTTGCCGGTGCCTCGCGGTGCGTGTACTTTCACGATGCGTGTTACAGGATACCGCGTGTACAGTATCGCGGCAGAAACAGTATCGCACATACGTACGAACGGTCGCATATATCGGTACCCACACTGTGCGCGCGGTACATAGCGCGCGAGGACGTGTGCAAGGGCCGCATGCTCGATGCAGTCCGTACTGACCGGGGGACTGGGAAGGTCGGATAATGATACGGTATTTCTAGCATTCGGATAATTCCTCGCGATAAATCACGCCTAAGTGGGATAGCCCCGGAGATCGGGTAAACACACCTTTGGCCGAGTAGCCCTATCCTCCGTACGCTCTCGTTGCCCTTCGTCTCTCTCTCTCGAGCCACGTACCTACGCCTCGGACCCGAACGCGTGTGCAATACCGATCTTCCTACCGGGAGGGGGGTAAAGAGAGGGGCTTAAATGCACTGACCCCCCCCCCCCCCCCCCCCCCCCCCCGAGGATTAATGATATTTCGAGCACAAAAAACCGACACGGCCTTTGCCGGTGAGAATTCACCGAGCCTTGATGCGCGAAGCCTCTTCAAGGCTCCTCGGGATGTACGCCGAGGTTTACGATGCTTGTACCGATTCCTACGGCGGATCGTCGCTCATCCTCGTGGCGTCGAAGTTCGATGTGAGTAGATTGAAGAGATTATCTTTTTGTTACGGCGATATTGCGGGCGGCTTTGCGATTTTGAAAATGGTGCGTGAATTCTTTTTTTTCACTTCCGGTTCCGGGTTTTTATTTTTTTTTGTTTTTGTAATCGAATATCGAGGCATTGTATTTTCCATGGAAATACAATGTATGGAAAAAGTATATCCGAAGTAACTCGAATACGACATTTTTTTATTATTAATATAGTAGAAGTAGTAAGTGTGTGTGTTTATTAACGATACAAACGATGCGTTAACGACCTTTACATATATTAAATATTTATACATTTACACATTTATATATGCATCTACATTTTGTCAACTGCGTCGATATAGTCATTAATACATTATGTTCATTTTCAACTCAAACATAATAAAATTGCTGAGAATTAAAAAATCCGGACTATAAAATGTCTTGTCGAAAATGTATTTTCACGTGTCGCAGATAAATTTTCCCGACACTGGCCCTACCATACTGTTTTCCACGTGGAGAAATTTCAAACAAAATGTTCTCACTATCGCTTCAACCATTTCACGAATCAGCAAGAAAAACGAAATGTGTAAGCCATTTTGCTCCCGAGCGTTGTTTCCCTTCTCCCGTGCGACTCCGAATTGCCTCCGTATATATTAAACTGCTCCTGTAAATTCATCCATCCACACACTCGCGCGTACACAAAGTTCATAAGTACACGTATCGCTTGTATAAGTGTGCACTCACATATGTATATCGAATCGATCCGTGGCCGCAGGTGAGAGACCGATGATTATATCGATCGAGCCTTTCGCGAGTCAGGGGCACGCGAAAAGAGGGATAATTCCCGATATTCGGTACTCCGATGCCCCTCGTACACGGTAGCATGATCGGTTCTGTGCCTCGGCAGCCACCATCACAACAGCCGATACGTCTCTTTCGTGCCCTTTTCCTCTCATCCTCCACTTTACCTTAACCATACACGGACCTAAAACTCGCACACACGAGAAACCCACACGTTAAAGCAAATACACACCGACACTATCTTTGCGTTCGCATTGTCCGTACGCGTGTATGGTATTATGTGGGTAGGCACATTGTAGAGCAAAATCGAAAGGGGATGACTGGGGCTCCGCTTCTGGCTGCTTCTGCATGGATTTTCTTGAGAAGCTCCCGCGGGCCTCGGGGCACTGATATTACCCTACCCCCTTGATCACTGCCATCGAAAAATAACCCCCCCTCTCCCCCTCGCCCGTTCCTTTTATTCACGAACGTTTCGACATTTTTCTGCGTCTAGCCGGTAGGTAAGTGCCGGTTTCCCCGCGCCGCATCGTGCGCCATAGACAGCGAGAGGGGGGGAGGTGGAGAGATGGTCGAAGTGAAGGAGACATGAATTATACAAAAAAACTACCCGAAGCCGAACTTTGGGCCGCTTTGATATTCGAGATATTAACGTAGATGGTAGGATTAGAAAATTTAGAAAAATAAAAGAGATGTATAAAAAGAAGGGGGGAGAGAAAAATTTTGAAGGTCGGCGGAATAAATCGATGAGTAAACGTCGAAGATTGCAAGGCGTCGATGCAAATCGCGCGGGAGCTTCGCGAAACCGCGGATTAGCAAGGGATGCCGTGGGCCGGAGGGGCAACCGGGGAGGCACGGATGTGTCGAAATGAGGGATCTTCGTCGCGCGATTAGAAAGGTTATTAGATACATTCTGCGCTGGATAGCGGCATAATTTTTTTTTTCTTTCATCGCCGTTCTTGCTTCGAGACATCTACTTAGAGGCAACGGCTGCTGAAATCGCACGTGCAGCGGCAGCTTTCGGGACTCACGTAATGTTGAGAAATTTCCATGGGATGAATTACAAGTTTTTTAAAATTATTCATTTGCATCCCATCGACGAACCGTGGCGTGCGAAAAACTCATGCAGCAAAGTCACGTCGGCAAAAGTTTTATCGCACTAGTACCGTAAATCGCTTTTAACACCCTCGTCCATACTCGCATTACACCCTGAGTACAGAATAAAGATACGTAAAAAAGAATATGTTACAAAAACGTCAAAAAGTTTAAAAAAATTACCATAATAAACGATAGCCCACCTGCGGCTGTTGGTAAGGCCAACTAGATTACCCCTCGCCCTCGGCCGAGCCCTTTAAAGCCGAGTCGCCCGATACGCGTTCTATCTCCCACACAATCGCCCGCGACGTCGCAACCCGGGTACCTTGACCGTGGTCTTGACCTATCTCAATACCGGGAGTCGGGCCGAGCGGCTATAGAATCGCCGAAGGGTGAGGCAGCCGCGAAGAGGAGCGCGAAGGGCCGGTACAGAAAACGCGGTGCCGCCGAGCGAGCCAGAGACGCGCCGCATGCTCAAACGACAGGAAAGACAGAGGGGAGACGGAGAGATGGATGGCCCGGATAGACGTATCCACCAGGCGAGGGGTTTGAGAAGCGAGAACGAGACGGTCCTTGGCCGCGCGACCCTTAAATTCCGGACAGGAGCTTTGTAGCGGCGTTAAGGGGGTGGAACGGAAAAGGGAGCGCGGAGGCACGGTCGAGTAGGACGGGATGAAATGGTCTGGGGTGGTTCGTGCGCCAACGACGGGACCGCCAACGTCGACGTTTCATCCCCTGGAAAACCCGTGAAAACCGCCACTTGTTGCGTTACCCTGCAGCACCGGCGGCACGGCTACTCGATTTTCACTACACGAATTTACACCACTTCGCTCGATCTCGGTGTACGCAGAAACGGGCATTAAATCCCACGCGTCGCTGACACACACACCCGCGCGTGCGCCCACCGTGCACACAGGCGTAAAACAATCCTACGCGCTCCTTCCTATATTTTAATTTAAATAGAACGGAAATTCACACCCCTCGAATCGACGCTATTCCGCGTCGTGTCATTCTCACCGAGCCAGCTAATTTTCGGTGCGTGCCGCGCGGATATTTTAATCGTTCGTTTTGTCGACTCGTCGAAGCCGCTGTGAAAGTCACTCGAGGGGTAATCGAGATTTTTTAAATTGTGAGGATTTTTCTCTTTTTTATTTGGAACTCGATTTTATTGCGGGAATAATGCAGATCGCGGTTGAGTAATCGGGTATGAAATTGGAGAACGGTGATAGGAGGTGATAATGGCACGAACTTGACCATCGCAACTCCGATTAACCTCAGCATACTTTTATTTTTATTGATTTTTTTTTCTGCCAAATTCCGTCATCAAATTTTTATTCGCACAAAACAAAATGCCACTTTTACGGTTGAATTACATTTTGTAAATATTTCATTGGCTCGATTTGCGTAGAGAGAGAGAGAGTGTTGTTCGAGCCGGTGTCGGTGAGCCATTATCGAAACGCCGAGCGTCGATTGGTCGTGGCGCTCGCACGGCAAGCGCCTCGCCATGATTAAGATCATCCAATGATTCCTTCTCTATAATGATAGGCTGCGAGTGGCCGGAGTCGCGGGGGCAATCGCGGGGGCCTTGGGGAGCGGAGGCGGTAGGATTCTGCAGCATCCCTTCCCCCTGTCCCTTCCCGTCTCTGGACGGCATTATGCGCCGGCACAGATTGCTCGAAAGAATCTTATGCTAATGAAAATATTTTTGCCCCCACTACACGAACTCTCCTCTCTCCCCTCGTGGACAATGCCCGCCGTACATTGAGATTTTTTTTCAAATGAAGATACACGGAGTAAGAACATTGTAACATTGTAGGGGAGAGACCGGGGCCAAATGAAACACGCCGACCTTGCGACATCGGAGGCTCCAATTAAGGAATGGGACTGGCCGGAGGGGCCGCGATTTTTTTTGTAGACATGTGAAGAACATCTCTCTATGTGTGCCAATGGGCAAATTGATTCGCGACACGATAAAGGAGAAAGACGGGGGTGGCGAACGTTGGGTTGTCGTCCGATTAATAAAAGTACATCTATCGGCACATTCCTCGACTGGCAATAAAGGAATTAGCATGGGATTCCGCGGTCCCGTTTATTAAATTTTGTAAAAAAACAAGACCCAAAGACAAATGTATATTCATGCTTTGTCGAGCCCTGGGAAACAATTACGTGCCTCAAATTTGAAATTAAATCGAGTTCATTCGGTGTAATGATGATAAGCAAAAATGAAGAGTGAGATTACGGGGAAGATAATAAAGAATTGTGTACCGGGACTCCGAACCGCAGTGCACCGGGCTTGGATAAATTCCTTCTTATTATTCTCATTACAACGTTTGTAATGAAGTATTAGCGTGGATGATATGTGCAGCTTGTGGAACTGAGGGACGAGCAGAAGAAGAATAAGAGAACGAAGAAGAAGAGGAAGAAGAATAGCGGGGGTGGGAAGGGCAGGAGGAAGATCGGAGGAAGAACGGACCCAGTCCGGACCCTCGGACCAATGAGGGATCCGGCGACGGGACGGCACCGGACGGATTGAAAAAAACCATTTAGCAACTGGCCATTATAATAATACGTGATTCGTTTATCCAGGTACAGTCTACGGTTCTCTGTCCCTGCACTGTGGTGGGGCTGGCATACATTACTATTAAGTCGCCACACATACATCTGCTTCACATGGTTCTATACAGGCGGTCTTAAAATGCGAATTTCCCCAAACAATTTACATGCCAAATTTTGCACATAAAAAAAAAATCATTTAAGAGTTTTTGCAGAATTGTTACAATAATTAGAATTTTGTCCACAATTGAGCATTAGATAATGTAAATTAGAATTATAACGATAATAACGTTAAATTCCGTAAGCAGATGAAAAACGGTATTAACAAAAACCGCAAAGGGCAAATTTGATTCGTTTGCAAAAACGACAAAAATATTCAAAGCTTAAACGACGAAAGCTTCGAATCGTGAACTGTCCACGGTACAAGATCGAAAAAAGGCAAAAGAGAATGAATAAAAAAGAAGGAAGAAACAAAAAAAGTGGGAGTGCCGGTGGCACTTGGCGGAAGTAGTTGCGGAACGGACTGTACGATAATACAAGTGAGGTTGGATATATAGACCCTCGGCCGTATTACAATATGAACTCTCGGACTGCCTCGGTCACGTTCGCTCGATGTGTGTGTGGTCCAACTCTGCGTCACTCCTTTTACCATTTTTTTTTCTTTTTTTTTTCATGTTTCTCTTTTCCCTTCCCTGTGCATACCCTCTCGCTGCATTCTGCTCAGTTCTGCGTCCCCACTTCGTGCTCCTGTCCCTTACTGCTTTTTCCTTTTTACCCGTTTTTTTTTTTATTCGTTCCATTCTTTTCCCAATCGTTCTTTCCTTCTCCGTACCGCTTGCAACGCGTGCACTTCTCTCTACTTCGGCGTACACGCGCGCTTCATCCTTGTCGTTTTCCTTGGCTCGCCTCTGTGACTCGCTCTTTCTCCATATTGCCAAGTCTTTCTATTTTTCCGCGGACGGAAACTCATTACTTCCCGACGGCGCGACGGACCACCGCGAGGCCCTCTCCGGAGCTCCGCTGCCGCCGCTGCTGTACCGGCGGAGAGGCACGCGGGATGTCCGCGGGAACGACGTACTTCCGAGATCCTCTTCGAAGTAACCGATCGCACGGAAAATTTCACCGGAGCAATCGAGCCAATGAGAAAAATTGAACATTTTTTTATAGCACAAACGACCTTAAGCTCCTCAAATTTTAGTATCTTATATATCTATTTCCATCATGTATGGGTCTTAGATGAAATAACAATCGGGAGTACTAAATAATACAGTAAAAAAGTTTGTACTTTTTTTAGTTTTACAAACAAAAGTACAAACTAAAATTGTTAACGACAGTGGAAATAAACAGGTTTATATATTCAAACCAGAACAAAATAGCTTGTCACTTATTTAACAACATTATTTTTACGAAACTTCGCATTCCGATTTAACGAAATTATTTTTTACGGTTTAGGTATGGGTCAATGCGTGTATCTAAACATTGAATCGGTAGTCTGCTGCATCCATTTGTCCTGCTTCATGAGCCCCGTCAGGTGTTGGAGTTAAGGGAAAAATATATCAGACGTTGGGAAATGAAAAATCCCCTGCAAAAGTCGCGACTCACGGATAATCGGTCCGATTTGATTCTCCCAGGTCTTATTTTTAAAAAAAAGTTGGTGCCAATGGTCAACATTTTTTTTCTGCAGATTGAATTTTTCGTAGACACTTTTCAAAAGTTGCAACAGAGTTAGATTTTTTAAATATTTTTTTTTTTTTTTTTATACGACAATGTTAGTTTGATCCGGAAAGCTGAGCGGGTTGCGAGGAAATGAGCTCAGACGGTAAGGTAGAAGAACAGTGCTGCGACAAAAAGCAGGAGGGCCTTGATGATCGCGCGCGACAGACATACGGTTTTCTAGCCGTCGGTGCCTTGAAATTTACATAAGCCACAACTCGTACCGTATCATTGTCGTCGCGGCGCGCTGTGTACAAATGCATTGGCATCACTCTTAATGGCGGTGTGCGTCCAAGGATGTTTACCTTAATATTATAGAATCGTCGGGGTGCGGGGAGAGCTCGAAGGTAAGGGGCGCCGCGGCTCGGGCAAGGAGCGAGTCAAAGAAAGATCAAAAGACCTAAGAAAGTTAGCGAAGAAGAATAGAGCAGAAAAAAGTTATCAATGGGAAAATGTTTTATGAAAAAATATTTTTTTCTATCTCAAATCAAACATCTTTTAAGAGATATTTTAAGTTTTCACCGCCCGATACAACGAAAAGAAAAATGACTCTCGAGTATCGAAAAGAGGCTGTAATCATTTGTCATTTAATTCGTAGCAGTTGAAAATAATTTTTAAAAAAACGAAAAATCGTTTAATTCGTCACCAATGATGAAAAAACAGGTAACTGGAATCGAACGTGATTGTATTGGAGGCGATACGTGTAATCATTACTTTAACGGTGGATGATTACAGGAATAGGAGTCGTGTAACGAGTGCGACGAGAGCGTGCAGGA
Source organism: Amblyteles armatorius (assembly GCA_933228735.2). Classification (NCBI taxonomy): domain Eukaryota; kingdom Metazoa; phylum Arthropoda; class Insecta; order Hymenoptera; family Ichneumonidae; genus Amblyteles; species Amblyteles armatorius. The sequence goes on along the minus strand of OW121686.1, from coordinate 22,237,623 downwards.
ATAAATACACAAGAAAACACGTATAGAAGAATACGTACAGAAAACCTTTTCGTGGATACTTTAGTTATACGGAGTCCACACGGTGGCCGATTCTCGGAATCGTAAAGGAATAGGATAAGAGTGAGAGACACGCGAGAGAAGGGCGGGACCTTCCCCCAACCCCTTTGACCCACGCAGGGCTGAATGTATGACGGGATGCGATTTCTCGATTCCCGGAGCAGTTCGCCGTCGACGCGCTTACGCGTCGCATGCTACACTTTCCGGCAGTAAAATTCGCTTGGTTATAACACATATTATTTGACAAAACCCATGGAAATATCCGATTCTTGGGTAAGAAATGAGAAACTTAAAAAAAAAAATTAAAACAAAACAAAAAAACTGGTTAAGAAAACCTTTTCATAATAGAAGTGTCAAAAAATGACTCCAATAAGATTTTCTCGATTTTTTTTTTTTTTTTTTAATATCGTATTGAGCAGGTATTTTTTGGTGAACAAGGTGCATATCTTGCTCACCAAATTTCGAAACTTTGCAGCGACGAGGTGCAAGCAAAAATTCAACCGACCATCTTGACTATAACCGTAAAATTCGAATTTCGTTATGCACTTGTGAGTCCAATGTTGCGTGAACAATTTTGATCCTTAATTTATTGGTGCATAGTCGGTCATTGCATCAAGTCGACAAGGACAAAAGTAACAGCACGCGCTTCTCGAGCGTTGAAAATTAGATTTGAATATTCATCGACAGCGTGGAGCGTATTGACGAAGTTGTTGCCGATGACAATAGAGCGTTATGAAAATATGGGCCACGCGCATAACAAGCGCGTTATAGATTATTAAATATGACCATTGGATATTGTGATTTTCAAGTATGTACGGTTAAAGAAAAAAAAAAAAAAACGAAACAAAAAGGCCACAACCTCGTGGGAGAGGTCGCGCTGTAATGATATAGGAAAGTTAGATTATACGAGTTATAAAACGCTGAGCAACTTCCTTTTTAAGCTCTATATTTCGTATCGCGAAGTCGAACGATATGCAAATTCGCATAACGTATTGTTCGATTACATCGCGTTTTTCTTTTTCATAGTTCATTATAATCCGCCAGAGTCATTACCTTTTTGAAAGATTTCTTGTTACCAACGTGCAAAATAATTTTTTTTTATATACGAAGAAACGAAAAACGACATATACAAACATTACCAGTCCAAAATGGTAGTGAACGGTCCAAGAATTCTAATAAAATCTAATCCAACTGAGTATAAAAGAATCTATTTTCATCTAATTTCCAGAATCTTCATTAATTACAAACGGTTCATTTTTTATTTAAAAATAACACAATCTTTAAGAATAAAAAATGTCTCTGAGACACAGACACACGAGGGAACATAAATGTCAGCGTAGTTTAGCTCGTCGGGTAGTTCAAATTTTTTAAGTGACGAATGTTTCGTCAAGAATTTGGTACGGTGAAGAGGGAGGGGCAGGACGAAGGTTTGACGGGGTGTGGGGGGGTTGAATCGAGTTATCGATCACTCGAGAGCCGACGTGACGTGCTCTCCTCGTGTATGCATTGCTCGCCAAAAGCCGCGGTACAACGTCCTTCTCTCTCAATACATATATATATATATATGTATATATATACATACACTATATATATATGTATGTATCTGTACGTGGACAGACGTACGCATGATGCAGAGTCGTAGGAAGAGGGGTCGGAAGGGAGGAGGGCACGGTGATCGAGATATGTGGGCCTGTGCGAAAATCTAATCGACTAATGACTGCCAATCCTATATGGCGAACATTGCTCGTTATACGGTGTGGGCATATAGGGACCGGCGCGCGTTTCGAATTTGTGGCAATGCTGGCATGCAACCTATGTAAGCTCCATAGGCACTGTATTGTATAGTATGCACGATGCATTTTCGAATCTTCGGTATGACGAGCCCCGGCCTTTCCCCTCTTACAATTTCCATCCCTTCCCGCTCCTCGACTCACATGCCGCGATTCAGGATTTTCGAAACGGTCGATTTACTTGTGAAGATATTAATCACATTTAAAAATCATCGAATGCAGATATCGCATAAAATTTTACTCGATCCATTAGTCCACTGTCTATTACTATTAACGATATATTTTTTCGATCTTTTTGAAGATTTTTTTTCAGATGAAAATTAAGTAAATTATCATCCTCCGGTTACCGTCAATTAGCGATGTTTATTAGATTCAATTGTTATCTTTTTTTTTTCGCAAATGTAAAAATGAATCTTTCGATATCAGATTTTCATGAAGGTTTATTTTTATCCAAGGACAAGCCTTCATAAAAGTCCAACCTTTTGGACAAAAGTTCATCGAACCGTTTGATTATGAAAAATTAACGAATTTTTCCATTCAACGCTCGATCCCCGATATCAGCGGTTTATTATTTTCGGATCTGTCACAGAAGCGATTGCATTACGTACCGGGCTAGTGGCATAAGGATGAAAAATAATAAGGAGTGAAAAGTGAGGGTGGTTAATTATTCTAAATACAAGGTAAGCATTATTAACGGCGAGAGACGAAACGACCCATATTTCAAAGTTCATACCAATTGCTTAACTTTTTTATGCATCACCTCGACGTTTCCGCTCATTTTTCCAATTCAACATATTTATAGACGTAGAGACAATCGAGCCTCGGGACGAATCTACAGTACGATATTTGTCGTTCGCTTCGACACAGTTTCCCCACAGGAAGACTCGACTTCTTTCTTCCTTTTCTTTGATTAATTCGATTTATTATCGACATTATTTTCTCAGGCTAAGCGTCATTTTTAATTATCGTTCGCTCGGGGCCTCTCGATATTTCCGTTCTACTTGTCACGAAAAAATTCGATAATTAAAATTTACATAACGGAACGTGAAAGCGCCAACACCCTCCGGTAGAGTATTTACGGAACTTTTTGTTTTAATTCGTAAAAAAAAAAAAAACAGAAATTAATTGGTTGCTGATCGATTTCGGTCGTCCTGTTATTTCGTGTGTTTTATCAATAGAGTGCCATTAATTTCTCGCAATTTTTGTACGACCTGGACAGACTCGATTTTAATTCCGAAAACAAGCTCGACAACAATATCCAAATATGTGATAATAAACCGGAACAAAAATGTTCATAGTTACCACGTAGATACATATATCCCGTGAATTAACGGTTATTCGAAGATAATATTGGAGTTGATAATAAAGCTAAAATCGATGATATCGTGAAACGGCACGCGCGTTCGTATCATGCATCGGTACATACGCCACGAGCCGGATTCGCTGTAGTGCACTATCGTTGCAACGGAGACCTCGCTGCCTCTGCCTTGTCCTTCCCCGCCCCGTCACCGTATCCTATTACAATACCGAACAATTATAATAATTATTTGACTTTGCCGCGTTAATTGATACCCGGAAAACAAGCGAGCAAATCGGGTTTGCCGATACCACGCTGGAAATTCGCATCAACGGCCGATCCACTCGCTAATCAGCCCTCAAATCAAATATGTGCATATAGTATATACTATGCGGATGTGTAATATATAGATAGATCGATGCGCCGAGTACACTTCGGACATACGCAGTGTCCCAGAATTTTATGAAAAAAATTTTAGGGCCTCATTCGCGAAAAATCAGCTTTTTTCCTGAGTTTCCTCTTTTTTTTTACTGTCTATGCGATTCCAAACGCTTTTGGACAATTTTTGTTTTCAACTCGTTTATTGCCGATATTTTTAGAATAATACAAGCATCGCTGTATGACGTTGCCACGCTGTACGACGACACGTGTATACAATTGCTGTTGCGTCATTGTTTATGTTTGCTTAGATGGGCGTTTCAATATTATCCGTAACAGCGCAGCAGTATTAATTAATATCGACCCCTGCGTTCAAGTACGGTGGCCTGTTTGCGAATAATGCGGACGAGAACATTTATTTATTTATACCGCCCCTACGGTTTTGTTTTGAGGGGGGGGGGGGGGGGGGGGGGGGTAGACTGCAAAGTATTGTTAGCTCTCGTAAAACATATGACTAAAAATGTTTACCGCACGATAAGTGATGAGCAATTAATTAAGGACAGGTCGAGTCACGGTAGAAACAGTAAAATTTTGATTATTATCAGCAGAATTTTTTTTAAACAAAAAATTATATTAATAAGCATCGACATGAGTTAAATGATGTCCACTTCAAATACAATATTTAATATATTGTAACAACGGAGCGAAATAAGAAGAAACGGGAGGCGGAATGTTTATTAGCACGGATCGGAAATCCTAATCGTTACGTAACCGTCAATACGTCTGTTCGTGTTAAAGTCCCCAAAAAGCCCGTCGATAAAATCTACGATCGCTGTGAAGTCGATCGTTTGTTCGTCCGTGACATGAATGTCATGTTGTTCGAGCGGCTCGTCACGACCGCTCGCCGATCGATAAATCCTATTAGGCGTGCGATATTCGTTACAATATTGTTTCAAACATATTCTTTAAATATTGAAATAAAATATTTTCTAATTATAAAAAACAAACCTTAATGGTGAATTAAATAACGAATAGTTCAAAGTATTCCCATATTCGACAAGATGACTTGGTAGAGTTTTTTTTTTTAAGTAGAATCCATAAATTCCGATTTCGATGAGTCGCAGTTCATTTTCCCGGTCTGAAGTTCTTCCCCAAGTTTCGAAGCCCGTGAGCCCGCACATTCCGCAAATCGAGTCCTCGCTCCCTCGAATTTTTCCTCGCTCTCCTAACGCGACTCTCCGAGAAACCCCTTAAGATTGAATTTCCGATGGGTAAGAAAATAAATTCGTGTTCTTCCGCTCCGCCGCAAAACTTGTCCCGTGCGTTCATTCTCCCAGGAAATTTCTTCAAATTGTATCCACCGACCGTCGAGTCTGCGCAAACCGCGCGGATCCGGCTTCCCTACACTCTTAAGATAAGCAAAACTCCCCAGCGAAACTTCGCCTTAATTACAATTATTGGATATTGAATTTAAACGAAAGAATAGCGGGATACCTGCAACCTCCGACTGCCGACGGGTAGCCGGAAGTTGAGCTGTTTTAATATTTAAATATCAAAGTAGCCCCTCCCCCCCCCCCCCTTACCGATGAAATTTTAAGAAAAATAAGGTAAGAATCGCTGGCAACGATCCCTTTCGCCGGTAGGAGAAAAAGCGGCGAGGGGAGCAGCCGTCGGATAATAGAAGGGGTTCGGAGAAGAAGAAGGGAAGAAAAGTGGTCCAGCGAGAAAGAGAGCAAAGGCGATGGTGCCCTGGCGGGGGTCCGGGTGGGGGGGGGGGGGGGGGTTGAAGTAAAACCAACACAGAGGAGAGCGCTACAAAGCAACGCCGGCCATTACGTATTTATTAACTTTACAAATTTATAGGCGCCTTCTGGGTGGCGTCGGCTGGCTGGGTGTATAGCGCCGGGAACGCGTCGGCGCCCCGACCTTTCCGTCTGTACTACCGACCCTCCACATTCTCACTCTCTCTCTCTCTCTCTGCTGCAACGCGGCGCGCTGGTATTAAAATGAATTATTTAATATTAAACTTCGTAATTTTTAACCGTATTATATCAGAAATTATTTACACACGAGAGAGTATTCCACGGGTGCCGGCGTTAACGGTGCGCCGGGAACAATTCTCCGTAGAATTTCTACTGTGTTGTGCATACATCATAATGCATGTAATGCCTATTACGGTTTACGTATAGATGGAAACGGAGAGGATGCGAGAGAAACGTTGCATCGGGAGAGAAAATTGGCCAAGAGCGGCGGAAACATTGCAGCTGTAGGAAGATTTTTGAATACATCAAAAAATTAATAAATGTTATCAAATTTGAAGAGCCGGAAGAAACTCGGTCGAATAAAAAAAAATTGGAAACTACGGACCGTGAATATTGTGGGATGATTATTTTGTTGAATTTTTTTTGTCCAGGATGATATTGTCGAATCCTGGTATTATTTTGGCGCGGTAGATTCTCGCGATGAGAAATTCTAACCAAATTGTGTTTAAGTTGCGTTAAAAGGGGCTGAATATAGTCTGGTCCACATTTCATTGATTTACGTTGTAATCGGAGGTGGTTCATATTCACCACTTTTACCCTGCACTGTTGCGAAACCTATGCGACGGACTTGCTTTATTGGGTCTCACAACAACACCGCATATTGTATTATAGTGTACACTATGCGGTGTAGTTGACACCAATATATGTATACTTATATGCCTATGTAAATATAGATATACCGACTATGTATACCTTCGAGAGTAACCGGCACGTATCGAAGAATTTGCCACGATTATTATTAATTACACGCTCGCGTTATCGTTGCAAAACCTCGGTGGCTACCCATTGAACGGTAATGGTTCATTCCCGGTAATAATGTTATGTTTGAAAAATGTTTGACTCCCAGCGAGCGCTAATGCACCGGGGAACTCTTGCCAGTCGGCAACACCGCTGCCCAAGCTCGTTAAACTTATCGTACCGCTGACCGCCACCGTTTTCTTCGTATTCACATTTCCTCTTATTTTATATTGTAGAAACAGGTCAATTTCAGACGCAAAGTTATCCAATCAGCAGCGGTACTCATTAAGAAGAGAGTCGGTGCGTTATTTTTTTTTAAATTAATTTTTCATCTTTCACCGATGAAAGGTCAAAATGATATATCTAAAAATAAAAATGACATCTAAAAATCTCGTTAAAAAAAATTATTTCTCGGCCTACTTTGGACGAAAAATATATTCTTTAATACACAACTATTGTACTCGAAATTTTGAATACAAACGATGTAAAGACCGTTATTTTTATTAGCCGCATGTATGTCCACTTCTGGACGTATGGCTTCGCTATAATGAACCCTACTCATTCCAGGAATTCGACCATACCGTTTGACATGATAATTTCAACATATTTTATATGTTTGCCATTCTCCGCCCACGTCTTTCTCCTCGTCGTCCCGTCTTTTTTTCTTCGCCTATTTCTTTTTCTCTCGGTCTCTTGTACTCTTTTATTCACGCTCGCATGACTCCCGGTGGGCGTCCTGACGCGTGTGCCACAGACCTCGTGTGTTTGCGCCACGCGAGTGTGCGTACGTGTCCCCGCGACTGGACGCCGGGTGAGTCAGGTGCAGCGGAGCTGCGCGTGCATCGCAGTCGCTAGAAATTAACCACCCGACGCATCGTCATCGTAAATAAAATTTAAATTATTAATGATTCCGGTGACGTTTCTCGTCGCTCTGATTGCTTACGGCACAAAGGAGGATTCGTTTCACGCGCTTTATCGATTTTATCAAGATCACGATAATGTTGAAAATATAACATATTTCATCAAACGTTCAACGGTAAGCACGGTTTTTCACATACCCGTCTTCACAGCTGAGTAACTCGGCCGAAAAGCGATATTTTTGGCTCGTTTGTAGCGAAATCGATACGACAGGATGTGAGAGACATGTATTTTCCGGTACCATGCCGATGCCACGCAATATTAACGCGCAGAATCCATTAATGGTTCGGACGGAAAGAAATTGCGTGTAAAAAATAGATAAAATATAGATCCGACCGGTCTGGAGGAGCAGAGTGAGCGAGCTGAATTTGTTTGCCGGCGATGCATGTACGTTACAGTATATACAGTAGCCTTATAATGCGCCAGCTCCATCACAGGATTTCCATTGTTAGTATACCGCGTGGTAATATAAACAATTGGCCTTGTCCATCCAGCGACTTCCGGCCGTCACTCAGGACTCCCGACATTTTTATGGATCGTGGCACTCGCGCTCCTTCCAGCTGACAGAAAACAACCCAGCCACTACCTACTTCATGCATTAACCGTAGAATATATAGCATACGCATATGCGGTATAGTATTGCACGAGCTCTACTCACTCGTTTAATTAACAGGCCGAATCTCTTTTTCTTTCCCACTGTGCTCTCCTTCCCCTTTTTCCCTCTTTCTCGACTTTTTTTGTTTGTTCTTTTCTATCTTTTGCGTATCCTCTCACAATCAGCATTTGAAAACCTACGGGTCAGTTAATTAATCGTATCAAAATTCAAGACGAGGTTAACATTTCTTTAAAGATCTAGTTCTTCGTTTTTTTAAACAATAATACGAATGTTTAGAATTAATTTTCTTTTTAAATCAAAGTAACAACTCTTCGAGGCTTCTAAATGATTTTTTTTCAAGGTCAAGCTTTGACTCCTTTTTTCCAGACTCAATCGAATTCATACGGCGCTCATCTTTCCACCCACACGAAATTCACAAAGCTGGAATCCCCTTCTATTTTTTTTTCGACTCATTCACCGCGCTTGTTTCATATTTAATTAATTTCCTCGCACAACTTCATCGCTATTCCATTCCCCTAATCCAAAGTAAATCCTTGGAACTTCATGCGCGAAGAAATATTTTCGTTCATCTCAAACACACGCTCTATATTCCCGCCTACGATTTATATTTTAATGAAAATTTCGTGAATTCGGTCATGCATGATTTATTCGAAAAGAATTATTCGCTTTTAAAAATGATGTCATTGCGATCTCCGCTGAGAGTCGACATCGCAGCCCGAAGCAAAGAAAATAAAATCAGACACCAAATAAAGAATACAAATTAAAAAAAGTGCATCCTCGCGTAGGTTGCGCAATAAAGTGCATACCGAATGTACACAGGTAAAGGCGTACGAAGTACGAGACGAACAATCGGTTGCGCTTTAAATTAATAAAGTGGAGTCACGCTTGTTCGGGGTTGGTTGAGAGGGACAGAGGAACGTCGGCTGGCAGGCGTTGAGAGACGTTGATAATGCTGCCTCCCGTGTGTATGTACGTGTATCGAAAAAAAAAAACAGGACAGAAGAAACGGAAGGATTGAGTCAAACTGAGACGCAAAGACAGCGGAGGGTTTCGCCTAAAATATTCAACGTTTGGTATTAACTCGAAGTCGCCGTGTGCTCCAGGCAGATCGAACGCCCCGGCGAAGTGCCTTCCGTTTCTCGTCGACTGCGATGGCAAGGAAAGAAGAAAAAAACAAAGTGGGGGTCTCCGTATACAGCTTTCCTTTATATTTTCCCTTCCCCCGTTACTCGACTTGTTTGCTATCGCTATATTATTCGTTCCGCTTTTGACTAATAGCGAGCATAACGTACCAGTGTAACAGCCGAGATGGCAACGAGCCTGAACGGTTATAGCTATTGTAATTTAGCGAGGATTTATGCCGTTTAGTCGATACGGTGGATGTAATGAAAAAAGGCTATGCGAATGACGTCAAAGAAAAAAAGAGCAGGCACTGTGCAAATTAAATTCGCACCGTTATTCGTGGACGTTTCAGTAACGAGCTTACGTACGATCATCCGCACGTTTCGCTCGACGGAAAAAAGAATCATTTTTTCTCATATTTTTAATATTCCGTTTACACCGATGCGCCCCTTCCTTTCGCTCTGTTGAACGTTCGAATTGAATTTCCGATTAATCGTTATTTATTTCTATAAAAATAATTATTTTATCTTTATCTCTTTTAAAATGTATTTCTTTTCCTTGTAAAATTAAAAATCTCATAAAAACCGAACGCTGATTCAATCGATCTTAGTCACATTTAGTCCGACCCGATCAGTCGATCTCCCGAGCAATCTTTGCCAAAAAAAATCCTAAAAAAAAAACACGTGAGAGTTTCCTCGGACATTTGGCTTGAAAAAAATGACCCTTAAGGCAATCCGACTGCCTCGCCTCCCCTACGACCGAGCTATGATTCTCTCTCTGTACAGTGACGGTAATGATGGTGGGGGAGGATCGTATTTCCGCGAGTGGATTAACGTCGCTCGATCCGACTCCTCTCGCGTCACGTTAGCTCCGCGCTCGCCGATTACTCGACTCGACTCCGCCAATAGCGGTGGTACGTATATATGAGGGGGAAAACGCGTGGAAGCGAATGAGCGAATGTGCGAGCGTCGACGGAGGGTTCACAGTTGAATCGATCGGTCGATGCATCTCGCCGCGATTGATACAATTAGCGATTCGATGCGTCCGATTTCTGCCCGTTTCCCTCCAACGATTAGAGACAATCCTCGTTCGCATCCTCCATCCTCCTCCCCCCCCCCCCCCCCCCCCCTCCTCCTGCGTCCCTCCTTGCTCGCGGTACTCCATGTCGCGGTACTCCATGTCCCTCCCCTCGACCCTCCCTTCGCCTCAGCCTCGAACTGTGGCTTATTGGTGAGACTTTTGGTTCACTTGATTATACTATGATTCAGGAGGGGGAGGGGGAGGTTGGGGGAGGGACAGGAATTTCACAAATGCCGCAAGCAGACCGATGCGAACTGCAGTATGTAGGATGCAGGGGAATCGGAACGGGAAATAGAACGCATTTGATGATTTTGGGATCAAATTAACTGTGGGCGAATATCGAGATAACTAAAGATAATGAAAGATAACGAAATATTGAAAATCTACTGAAATTGAAATTCGAGCCAAAGTCGCATCTGATGTTTGAACCGAGATTCAGGCAAAAGTTTAAATCGAAGTTTGAATTGAAGCTTGCACTGCAGTTTGTACAATTTGAATCCAAGTTTGGGAACAATATCGAGCTCACGTAAAATCGCACCTCAATCTTACTTATGATAATGTTTGTCCGATTAAGGATGCCGATAGTTTTTTGCATGCAACAAAAGGCACAATGTTCCATTCCGTTTTTAACGGCATTGAATAGAGTACGAGATTAAAAAAAAAAAAATGTTAACCTGTATGCATGGGGCGTAGTATACGAGTCAATCACCGGGTGTACGAGAAGGTTAGCGCGCGTACCGTCGTACAACAGGCCGCAGCATACATTAATCACCGGTGCTAATGGTATCATAGCCAGGGTATAGCTCGGTCCCGCCGCTATCCTGCACACTCTACGCGGGCCGGCCGTTATACACGCATCGCCCTGGCGAACACGCCGGCAGCGATGGAAGGGTGCGGATGCGCACGTACACACACACGCGTTCAACCTTACCGACAGTGTAAAACACATGTGAATTTCATCGCTCACACATACGCAATGGCCGGACTATCGCGATTCGTGATTCACTGGTGCACGTCGAGCCTCGGTACTTGACGAGAATTCTTCGAGTACCTCGGTACCAATAAAAACAAACATCTCGCTGGGAATTCTTGCCTCGAAGAAGCATCGTATTGTGTCGCTCGGAAGATTTATCGAATTGCATAATTGCATAGCGAGCAAAGCGCGGGGCGAAAAAAATTGAATAGCAATGAGAATGAAGCTATCGAGGAATTTCATGGCTGACCTAAAATGTGAAAAAATCCGCATTGTGGCAATCGATGAGGGCCAGAATGGTGAATTGTTCGAGCGACGCTGATGCACAGGCGAATTTGAATTTTGTTTCTAGGTGAGCTACCGATTACCTAAGTTTTGACAAAAAAAATTATTTTCTTTTCAAATCTTCCGTGGTACATAAAAAGTCTGATCTCAAGAAAGGAAACGGGACCGTTTTACCCCTGGGTACCGTTTCGCCCCGCTCTCCCCTGCCATGCCTCGATCAGTTTTGGAAAAGGAAAATGGCCTTAAATCTCCCTGAAAAGTTACCGTTCCGACGGTCCGGAATTTTTGCCAGGGCTCTTGAGAGACCACACATGAATATGGTAAAGCCCGTCCAGATTCTTGATTTCTTCCAGACTCAGCGCCAGGAAAGAAAACCCAATTTCCGGCAAAGTCCAACACCAGTGCGAAGACCCGAGTGCAAAAGTGTGACCTCTTCCGAGGCTCACCAAAAAATCCTATGACCGGAATCCCCTTACGAACCCCTTCCCCAGCAACGACGCGGGCGAATCTCAATCCCACGACCTTCCTACTGCGAAGGGGTTAGCAGCAAAGTAGGGGAGTACCTCCCGATCGAAGGAGAAGCGGAGTGCGGGAAGAGCGCATCGGAGAGGGGCAAGAGGGGCGAGGATGAGCGTGAGTCGAGAGTCAGGGGCCGGCGGGGGTTGGACGAGGGTTTTGCGGAGTTTCGTCCTATCAATCACGGTATTATTATCGAGTCCGTGATTAGCAAGGCATGCTAACGATATCTCTGCCCGGAGGCAGAGGGCAACACTAGGCCGACGATGCTGCTGCTCTGCTGCTGCTCCCGACGATGTTTCCCCGTGTGCGTATAAATACCCGCGTGCACTCCGCGAACGGTATAGCACGCGTGAATCTATGAATACACGAGTACGCCCACATGCGCACAGATTACACTGACACGGAAAACACAGGAATGTACACTAATGCACACAGAGGCGAAACGGACGATGAGGCAAATATACGATCATGCATACTATCGTAGCTACTTACCGATACGTGCATTACACGTATTGTATATAGAGATATATGTATATATATATATATATTCATGTATGTTCCATGGATGAATGTATGCATGGACGCATAGGCAATGACATAGCATGAATGTATACGCGCACCGTTCAAACTGCGCATCTACCGTTAAGAAACTCAAGGCCGCATTCGGCAGTGTATTGCGTGTTAAACGCGGCGACTCACGCCCTTCTGTTTCCAAGCAGTCGATATATGTACTTCACGTTTGTATCCGTAAACATGTATGCACTCGAAGTTGAATCTAATACCCGGTCGAGGGTTGCTGTGCGGGTACAGGGAAAGGGAGAAAGAGGCGGTTTCGATGGATAGACAAGCTAAAGGGATCCGGGGGGCTAGTGCATAGATAGACAGGTAGAGGAAATTCTCGTTTTCGAGTAGGTACGCCCGGCTCTCGCTATATTTACTTGTGTGCTCTCGCCGATGTGGGTGTTTACTAATCTCTGTAATTATGTATGAGTGTACATGGGGGTGGGGAAGGTTTTTCGATAGTATGTGAATTTGAAGGTGAACGCTATAATGCATGCATTCTGTTTGCATATGTGGCGCGCAACGCTAAGCATATATTGTCAATGTTTAGTTATGGTTTGGTAAATTAGTGAAAAGTTCGGTGTCAGAGGTTGCTTTAATATTGAGCATTTGTATAAAGAACAGACTAAATCTGTAAATCGCTTTAGGAACTTTTCTGGACCAGCCAAAAGCATGAAATTGGAAGCAATTTTTGTCGTTTTTATGTATGTAACAGGATAGGGTAAAAGGGGTGAATATGGCGCACTCTGATTCCACCTCTACAAAGTCGGTGGCCCACCATATTCCGATTTTCTATCGAAATTATCGAAGATTCGATATCTTTATTGTCGTTTCATTTATTTATTTCTTCATTTATTTCATTATTCGCAGGCATAACCCATTTAGAGGGCTATATTGGTGTATCGACCAGACATAATATTGACAGTAGAAAAATATCGTACCAAAAAAAAATTCACTAGTTTTCTTCGCCATGAGTGTTCAGGGTCATCCGATCAATTCCGCACGAAGTAAAACCAGGTGAAGACGTGTTCCTTAATTCATCCGTTTCAGTCGCTGGCTACAATCGAGATAAAAGAAGAGAGAAATAAAGAATTGTCTCTGGAAGGTCACTTGAAGTTTGAAAATCTCATTGCAACGTCAGTTCCGGTTTGAAAATTGAATTTATCGACCGGAAGTGATGTCACAGCGGAAATACGTCATTACACTTTTACCCGACCAGGTTCATGTTAGAGAATCGAAATATGAAGTCAAGAAGATCCATTTTGATAACATATCTCAATTCTTCAAAACTATTATTCGGTATTTTGTTGCAAATCGTACAATACCGTAAATGATGGGTGTTGACTGAGCACCCGTTTTCTCTGCCTCCTTTGCTAACCCACGCTCATCCTACGACCCATCGTCAACCAAACACAACCTACCAGTGTCTGTCGCGAGTCGTTTGGTAGTGCATATCCGTGTGACTCTGTGCTCGTATGCGATGCAACCGGAGTGGTGACGATGCGATTCTACCGGCGTCAGAGCAGGTAGCATAGCCCGAAGGCTTGGCATCTATTCCGGGTTGCACGACGCGGCTTTCTACCGATGGCGACACTAACGTCGATGATGATGCATCTCAGCCCTTCACATAGGTCGTCCTCAGTAGTGGTGCAGGTTTCGGCGGATGTATGAGTAGCATGGAGCATATCCCGCTCCATACACGCCTTCCCCACTACCTTCGTTACGACGTGGGCCATAAACCAGTGCTAGTGCCGGTCCTGCCGAGCTATCGGTGATTTTGCCCCGTGTGCCCGTTTTCTTGATGATCCCGACGCTGCCACTGCGAAGCCTCGACCAAGCAGGACCGGCTCCTGATGGTGTACGTACCATATTGCTTCTGGGCTTTCCCCTCGTCCTCGTCATGATGACATCGGCGATTGCGGCATCGTCGACGACGTGAAATGCAATACTCGTTGCGGTTTCCAGCGTCGAAGCCACCCCGAAGACGATGATGGGGATGGCGAGATGTTGAATAGAAATCCATAGCCGTGGTACGACAGGTACATGGTTGAAAGCGATGTGTACCGTATCCGGTACCATACCGTGTTTTTGCCGTTCTGGAGTTGCCGGTGGATCTAAACTGGCGTCGATAGTTCGTCTTCGTTCGTTCATCACGCAGCTTTCAATGAAAATTCGACATGCTTATGCTTCATTCGTATCCCACTTGGGATAATCCTCAATTGCGGTAGATCGGATTTTCTCATGAGTAACTTAACTCCCAATCTGGGATCATCTCAGCAACCACCGGACCATGGGTCGGAAAGGAAATTTAGGATCAATGAGACCATGTCGGATCCAGTAAGTCGTTTCTGCCATGGAAACACGCACGGACAGACTTGAAGGAAGCGAAGAGAAAGCAATTAAAATACGATTGTATGGAATTCCGAGAACTAGGATCATTTTAACGAAGGACCTGAAATGAGCGTCTTATCAGCGCGAATTATTGTTTTCCTGCTGATCGTTCATTTGCCGGGGTCTCCGATCTATAGGCGCTGTTTCATGCTCCAGGAAATCAAGTACATGTGTGGTTGCGCTGAATGCAGTTGGTACGGTATGGGGAGTCGTGGGTTTATGGAGTACTTGCCCGGTCGACAATGTGAACCGTGGTTCGATCTGCATTGTGCATTGATTCAAGCTAACCCTTACCACCGGCCATCGCGCAGCCCTAACCAACGGTATTAGCGCCATCGTCGAGGGTGCTTTCGCCATACATATCATGTATTATACTCGAGTTCCTGCAAGGATTCGGAATATGGCTCGTTGACCGCTATGCGAGAATGTAATCGATCCAACCCTGATCAATTGTTTCAATGAAATGCTTTTTTTGCATGGGGTAAAGCGGGGCAAAAATGGACCGGACGAGAATTAAGGATAGTACTACCAATTTTTTGATCGTCCGTTGATGGGTTTGCAAGTGGGCTACGGGTTGTAGATCGCAGTGATGTGAGAAATTTATTTGTTCTAGGAGGTAGTCCATTTTGCCCCGGTATCCCGTAAATTCCGCTGATAATCGTTCTCATCAGTAATTTTTTTTCACGAGTCCTTTCCCATGCGCTTTCACCGCTAATTACCAGTCATGCAACATTGCTTATCAATTTTTGGGCAAATATCGCACACGAAATGTCGAATTCCCCAGGGTTCGTTTCCGTTGATTATATTCCCGATGTCGGAGGCTCGCACAATCTGCAGTGTAATTATTATCGGCAATACAGGTGCGCGTAGAAGTACCAAAAACAACGAACAACCGCAGGAATATTTGGTTGTTTCGACCCCGTCGAACTCAGCAAAGTGAATTCCAGTCCCCCGGACCCGCGTTTCACCCCCTCTCGCGTTCCGATCCGTCTCGCTCTCGCTCCTCGGTAAATCCCAGCGATCGGACCAAATTATCGATACATTTTATTCGAGTTATACGGATCGCTCGCAATGCGATTCGCGGCTAAACTTGTTACCCGGAACGTAATTCAGTGCCGGTCGCGTACCACCGACCTTCGTATGTGCATCGATGCGTCGTGACACGCATCCCACCCTCTTTATACCCCTCCCCCTGCCACTGTTGCCGCCGCTGCCTTCATTCCATCAGTGCATTCGTACGTAGATACAGATATAGCACAGGCTATATCATACACGTAGAGAATGATCTCGGCATTTCCTCTATCGTACAGGATGCACTAAAATCTGATGCCTTCGAATCCTCGAAGATGATGAATATTTTCGCATCCCTTTCACGATACGCTCAGAAAAGAAACGTGTCTGTTTGGTACTCCTTAAATGAATATCAATAAATCTTTATTCGCAATAAATAAATCTTTATTCGAAATAAATAAATATTTATATGAAATAATAAATATTTATTTACGGAGCACATCTTTCTGAACCGCAGGCGTGCGGTTGAACGCACATCTCAACGTTTTCGAAAATCCTACTTTATTCCCCACGAGAGCTCGCACATCATTTGCTGTTTCTGTAACACCTTATACGGTCCGCTTGCGGAGTTCACCGTTCCTGCCAACACCGTGTTCGTTCGGCCCACCTCCTCCACCCCCGCCCCTCGATTTCCCGAAGGCTAACGATGTTTCGCGCCCATTATGAAATATTCGAAATGATTTGACTGGGATTGTGCATTTTGATTTGACGTTCAGTAGAAACCAAGAGGCACGCTCAAGCGCGACCGTAGAAGAGCGGAAGGGAGGGGGTCGGGGTGGGAGATCATCGAATATCCAGCAACAGTCTCGCCAGCAACCACACTAATACGTATAGCACATAGTATGTATCATGCCATATATACATATAGTATATATATATCTATATACGATAGCAACCTCGGCTCGCCCGCTGAGCACCAACGAACCAATTCCTGCATCATCCCCAAGCCCCATTTCGACCACCCCGGAGCTGCTTCCTCTCACCCTCTACTTTCTGCGGACTAACAACCCACCCCCCGTCCATCCCTTTGCCTTTGCCTCCGTTCTCCCTCGGTTCTTCCCGGGCCCGTTGGATCCTCCGGTAACGTCCTCCCCGATTCCCCCGATCCCTCTCTAAATCATTCCAGGGCCTCCTGAACCGCGTACGAGCCTCTATCCGACACGCGGAACTAGCGCCAATTTGCGCGAATTCTCGGCGAGCCGAAATACCCTCGATACTACTCTTGTCTATAATCCCTGGCCTGTGCTCGCCCGTTCCCGATTCCACCGCTGTCCTTCCATCCACTTCTTCTTCGCCCGATCGTCGGCCCGGATACTCGGCCTCCGTGAGAAATTTCCGGAAAATTTGCTTCACCATCATTTTCGAGCGGCCGAGGAAAACAAATTGCCAAACACGAAAATACGGCGTTAGTTCCCAGGTGAGGTAAGTCTGATCGGTGGTTAACGGCCCAGCACTGGCAGGAGACAGCGCGGAGTCCGAGAGTCCGACCAGTCTTGCGCCAGTGCTGGAATGTAGCAGGCAGCCGGACCAAACCTTACCTGGATCATCAGAGCACCCATGAACGCTCGTCGCCCTAAGCCCGAAGATTGGACGGGACCGAACTGGCCACACGGGGCCAGTTCTGGCGCAACATCGGCCAGCACCTGACCTCTGCGTCATTCTCACTGGCGTAACTTGAAAACAGCGAATGCGAATGAGTTCGAACAAGTTTGAGGAAACTTGCGGCGGGTCAAAGCGCCGAGTGCTGGACACGCGGATAGTCGCCGACCAGGGATGTGAGCGAATGAACGGTCGCGTATCAGCGAAACCCCGGGGAAGGGAAGTTCGTCGTAGCGCGGAGGTAGGAAGGGGTCGTTGTGGGGGGTGAGTAAAACAGGGTTGGTTTAAATTCTCTTCTGTCACCGCAAACATGCATAATGCAGCCGCGCGGCGCGTGTAAACGTTGTCCTGGCCGAGCGAGAGTTCGCACGGCGTACGACCGGCATGCAAACCGCTAAATACAAAAATCCCCCAACCACCTGTGCACCGCACCGAGCAGAGTACGCGAGAGCGATATACACCCCCGCGGGAGCGTCCACCCGTACGCCGATTCGCGCCACGAGGATTCGCCGCTCGGCGTTTCAAGTTAATTACAGCATAATTGCGGTCGACATTTTGTTGTTCATCTCCGCCGAACTCGACCTCGCGATCCTCCCGCGCGCCGACCCTTTTCCTATACTCGTTGGCCGTTGCGGCGGTGACTTTTTTTCTTCGTTACACCTTCGGTTATTTGTGATTATCCTGTTGAGGAATTTCCGGACGATCGAGACCAGTTACAACCCGAGCTCGTGTAACGAGTGCTAAATATCAAAACGGCGTAACTGACGTTAACTTGAAAAAAAAACCATTAATCTTAATTCTTAATTAAAAATGAACAATAAAAAATCCCAAAAAACTGTTTTTTTTTTCACTTCTCTTTCAAATGCCAAAACGGCTTGAGACATGTAAAAGTTTCGGTCCAAAAAACTGAAACCCACGGACACCAATGCCGATTTAAAAAAAATTTAATCTCAAACTTTTTTTTCTTAATTTTTCTAAAGATCACCGGAGCTAAGCATCAACCGCTAATGCACACACGCGTGCGGAGAATACAAACTCGAGCCTCGAACGCCGGAGGGGTGGCGTGGGGCGCGGCCTCCCTCCCGTCCCATAAATTGATGCACGGACGTACGTGGGGCTGTGCGAATACGTCTGAATATTACCTACTCGCCCGCATTTACTTCGCATCCGCGCCATCCACTCTCTCTCACACACACACCCACACACCCACACATATACCAACGAACCAGGCATTCTCACATTATCGCACATACACGAAGCCCCGACGATGAGCCCGACTCGTATTAACGTCCGCTTTACAGATATAACGCCCGATTAAGGTCAGAACGGCTCGTCCGCCCTTAGCAAGCCTCACCAGATACGCCCTTCCGATTTCACTAAAACGGCACCGAGTTTCTACGAACCGTTTGATTCGTACGTGTGCTCACCAACACCGCACAAACATTCGCCAGTTACGATACCAGGTCCCCCCCCCCCTCCCCTCCCCTCCCCCTTCCCTCCCTGTACTGCTACCGTATAGAACACAATTAAGTAAATGAGCACGGGTTGCCCGCGCCCGCTATAGATACCCTCTATTATGTATATTGATCTCTAGCTCGGACTCCGGTTACACGTAATACGTGTTTTGTCGTTTATGCATTCGTACTGCAGTGCCCGGTCGCGGGGGGCCGGTAGGAGAGCTGCTGCAGTGGCCAAGCACCGATGCACGAAGCACCGATCACTCTCTCTCTCTCTCTCTCTCTCGCGTCGCCCTTTGTACCGGCTGAGCCCTACACCGGGATACCCTTGTCTCCTAAGCCCCTCCCCCCCACCCCCTCTCTTCATCCGGCAAGAGAGAGAGAGAGAATAGTCAATGTCGCTGGTACAATTATTGAAGCGCGTCGAAGCACTCCGGTAATGAGTGACGTTCAGATATTATAATATATAATGGCACGGTGACGCTGGGGATATCCATTTCGTAATCATAGGGCTATTATGGGTTATGGATTGGACGCGTCTTGTGAATCATTGATTTTATACTGGGTTTTGGAGAGATGTTTTTAATTTAAAAATGCAGGGCCCAAGGAGATTCGAAGTTTCAGTTTCGAGCGCGGATGTTTTGGGATTGTAATTTAAAAAAAAAATGTGTTTCTGGAATTTCAGGACCCGAGAATTTGAAGTTTTTTGCACATCGAGAGACGGTTCCGGTCCGAGTGTAATTAGATTTTGGGACTCAAACTTGCAACGCTGTACTATACGTTGCACTTTTTGCTGTGTTTAAAAAAACAAAAATTACTTTTGTCTGACGGTGTACGATGAAGAAATTAAAAAATGGCAACACACTGAGAGGTGTTCTCAGTACTCCCTATTTAAATAAAAATGCCACACCGTTCCATAAAAAAAAAAAAAAAAAAATCGAGGTTTTTGTAACGACCCAACGCGATAGCCTTAGAGCGATAAATTCGCGAGAAGTGGATGCACACAGGGAATTATTGATCTACGGGGGAATTATTGAACTTTGATCCTGCATCTTATTTAATCGAGAATAACAGCGGCGAAGCTCCGGTGGAACGGAGCCGGGTAAACATTACAAGAAGAAATAGTCGTGGAAACCGCGGGGATAGCCGAAGATGACGGTACAATGAGTAACTGAAAGAGTACAGAGGCTGCCGAGACGAGGGGGACGTCTACGCGAACGAGCGAGCGTCTTTCCCACGGGTGAAAATATATGTAATCGAAAATTCAACACCGCGTCGTGGATTCTCGGGCTGGGGCTATCGATTCGATGCCACCGGCCACTCGTTTCAACCGTGGAATATATTAAGTAGCAAGCGTTACATGTACACAAACAAGCACTGCGATGAGAAGACTATCGAGCCTGTGTCGATCGTTGAGACACGAGGAAGCCCGACACAGAGGAGTTACAAATTATCGGACACGGTTTACCAGGATGAAATAATAAACAGTTCGACCCTACTCCACACACGAAGCGACTCCAATTGCGCCATGAAATTTACAAATTTCACCGCGCATTAACCGCCATAAAAAACTTTTGAAACATGGTATTATATAATACTCTATCGATACAAAAAATGTTCGCACATTTACATCTCTACCACTCACAACTCTACCAGAAAACATCTCTACCGGATAATAACTCCACCAAAAAAGACAGCCGTAACAACTTTACCAGAAAAAATCTTTACCATATTACAACTCTACTGTATTACTGCAGAACTACTTTTACTACTACAGAGGGTAAAAAAACTCTACCGGAATACAAGTTTACCGTCCAGCCTTGTATTCCGGTAGAGTTTTATTTCAAGTTCAGTAGAGTTTTATTTTGATTCTGGTAGAGTTTTTTTTACTTTCCGGTAAAGATTTTGGTAGAGTTCTAATATGGTAGAGTTGCAATATGGCAAAGATTTTTTCTGCTACAGTTGCTATCTGGTAGAGATGCAAATGTGCTAAAATATTAACATTAATTTCGTTTTAATAATATTAATAAACCTAATTTAAAAAAAAATCGTTTCCGGCAGCATCCAATAATCAGCCGAATAAAACGACGACCCATAGTTTCCGGACATAGATTCTTTTTTTAACTCCCGATTACCCTTTAGGGCAAAAAGGTGGGAGTTATTTCGATACAATATCTTCATGTACTTTCTACAAAGCTGAACTTCCAGTAGAAAAAAAAAAAAATCATCAGCAATAAAGATATAAAAATGTGATAATATTTTCTTACTTGTTTGGATCCGAAGCGCCGGGGATAATAAAACCGTGAAGTGAACGAAAGGTTGAAGAGTGAGCGGCAAAGTGACGCAAGGCGGAATGAGCGAGGAGTATATAGGTATAAGAAGAATCGAGGAAAGATAAAGATAAATATACATATAGGAAAAGAAGAGAGGTATAAAGTCGAGGAGGGAGCCAGGACGTCCGCGTAACAATCCTATCTGTACGTGTAAATCTCGGGTGGCTCGTAACGAAGCGGCAAATCGAAACTAAACGGGGCGGCCCCGTGAATGGAAGATCGGAAAATAACGTTACGCCGATGCCTCGTCGGTATACTTCCGGTCTCTCTGACTGCAGCCGCCTGGGATCCCCCTCCCCCCCCCCCCCCAACCTTTCCATGTAGGTATACGCGTGTCTCCACACTCGACTCGAGTTAGCGCGCCTCACTCGACCGCCCGTCGCTTCTACTGGCTGTTTCTACTAGTATCATCTACTTTACTGTAGCACTGCACCACTACACTTCGCTACGTGCAAACAAACGTACCACTACGCCGTGGAACACTTTCGTGACGGAACCCCAACGGTGTTCAACAGCGTGTGCGAGAGACAGACGAGGGTCGCCGAACCCGCGGCTTCGTGGAGTCGAGTTGCAAAAAAAAAAAAAAAAAACAAACAAAAAAAGTCATTCGTCACGCGTGCAATTACAATTAGATAGAGAGGCATACATAATTACACTTGTTGTTATTTCACAGATTGCGACTTTTAATACATTATCAAATAATAATAATAATAATAACAATAATAATGCGTAACATCCAAATTTACTAAAGACAATCGACAATTTGTTGGATTTAATTTTAATAATAATTTGATTTTTTTTATTTTTAAGATGTATCTGCTACTCAAACTGATAAAATTGGTTGTTTACGCGATCCTCCGAAAGTTCGTAAAGTTCGATGAATCGATGAAAACTGTCGTGACAAATTACGTAAGCACTGCGAGCTTCAGTTTGCATTTCCAATAATGTTTCTTACATGCACTTACCGCATCGAATCGGGTAAGTGTGAATGTGCGTGTAACGCAGAGCCAGCCGAGACAGGAAACCGTAGAGCCGTCGAGCAAACGAACGGGAGGAGGCGAGCGAAGAACGCGAGGAATAAGATTTCAATCTCTGTACCAACGACCGGCAATACAAATCCCGGCGACGCCACAGTTATTTATTTTTCTCCCCGGCTGATTATAATATTACGCAAGAGGCGCTGTACACAGCGCCCGGGAGAACGCCCCTGGTCCTCGCATTGCAGTCTCGTAACGCTCATGCAAAATAGATATACACACATGCAGCGTGTGTGTATCATCGGGACAGCATTCGATTTCAGCGTAGGGAAATGCTCTCGGTATCGATATAAATTCATCTTATTCGCGGTCGAACTCGGCCGCGGCGACCGCCTATCGCCTTCGTCGACGAGTTAGCTCGCAGTTGGACAATCTTTGACGAATTCAAAGTCACGAAGACGACCAAAAAATCGGAAGGAATTACTCAACAAGTGAATACTGAAACCATCGAACAGTCATGAAAAAACTTAATTTTTTTTTTGGTACTAAATCATTTGAACCATAAATCCCCCACGATTGGTCGTCCATAAAGGTGTTATGATCGTGGAAAAAAAAACCCCAGGTCCGAATATAAAAAATTGTTAGAGTTTCATTTTTTAATAATTTTTGAAAAATGTTTCATGGTTGAAAATCAAAATTTAATTTCTTTAACATTTTTTTGTATTATTTAGAATGCTAAGTCCTCGATTATTTCTGGCTTCGACGCAAAAATTGAGTTGGGTGGAGAAAAAGAGCAGAAATTTGAATGATGACGGGTAAGGTAAAAAAAAAAAAGAACTGCGGCATACCGAGATTGATGAAGAGGACGGAAAACGTAGGTCGGGAGTTCCCTAACTCTCGAGCTGAATGCAGCTATACGCCGAATCCAATAATATCCTTTACAGCGGTCGTTCGCACGCGGAACGGGCTTGCACGGAAAACGAGTGGAAAAAAGTGGCTCGTATAACCCGTGCGGATTCCCGGGGTACGGGGAAAAGCTGTATTACATCTATATACACGCTATAGAATATCCCATACATTGGCTGCAGTTGCTCTCGATGCACAGCTTTTTTCCACTGCAAGCCAGTCGCGAGAGGTTCTCTTCTATGTCGAAATAAAACGAAAGTATAAAGTATCGAGAATTTAGAGCTAGTGCCAAGGAAAGATTTCTCCACACTCTCTTACATATGAGATATGGCGTACACTCGAGCTCTGACTTTATCGTAATCGATAAATCTAACGGGGATAAATCGAGAATTGTGGTGGATTTTTATTTTTTCAAACAAAACCTTCAAAAATAAAAAAAATAAAAAATTTTATCACAAAATCATATCGGTCTTATCGTTGGTGCTAATTTCTCTTGTCAGGGTTATTTAACCCTAAAAAGATATTAAAATATACTCTTAAATTTTTTTTTAATCACCAGTGTATTAGGGCGAAGTGAATAATATTTTTAATTGCTCGCTCGGAATCGAGCAGCTCGGGAAGTTGGATGAACGGAAAGAAGATGAAGTTGTAGACGTAAATACAGTATCTTGGGGAAGAGTTGGCACGGAAACCACCGGCAGGAGAGGCAGCGGAGTAGAGCAGTAGTGGCGATGCGGTTACAGCAGAATAAACCTCTCAATAATGAGTTCCTCAAGTGAATTCACTCGACGAAAGGTACGGGATAATAAAACGGCGAAGTGGCGAGACGTCGGTGATGGTCGGGGATGGCGAGCTGTGTGCGCACGCGGGCTCACCGGGCCCCCGGGGGTAATGGTGAGAGGCAATAAAATATAATGAAATAACATCCAATCCGCGAAGATGTACAAGCGAGACAGAGATATTGCGAAAATATTATTACTAACTTATTACCGGACGCGCCGTGAAAAGGGGGGGGGGGGGGGGGGGGGGAGGGGCACACGGTACGTCACAGTTTGGCCAATCTGTCTCTCCTTCTTTCCTTCCCCGTGCAATTATTCTTCACACTGTTGGCCAAACTCCACCCTTCTGTTATTTCTGACGATATTTTTATATACTTCCGAGCTCGATGGATATTTATTTTGTTCCCTTCACTTTTTTCGCAGAAATAAGGTATTATCTGAGCGTATTTTTATGGTTGGTATAGCAATAATATTTGCTGGACGAAAGAGCTGATGAGGTTGTTTTTGGCAGGGCTTATTGTGGATTCTGTAATTTTATATTATAATTTTTATTACGGTTATTGTCCGACGAATCAGTTGTTAAGCACACATTGTGCGATGGTTTTTATCCATCTCTACGGAAATTGTGAGAATCCTGTGCAATCATTTTTGTTTTTGTATCGAGCCCAACATTTTGCAGGCTCGTATTTTCGTAAGTTTACAGCATAAAGTAGTCTATGTTTTTTTTATAAAAACTCCGTCGACGGTAAAAGTGTTTTTATATTCCACTGTAACCAGTTCCAACCGCATGTTGAAACGGTGACGTCGTACCGATCCATATCGATCGAGATCGATCTCGTCTCGCCGAACGAATCTCAAATGCAAATTATCGTCGCTGACGTCGCTGGCTTCCAGAAACAAAAAAAAATTATTACGTACGCACTCCCGACTCCAGATCTATCTTACGTAAAACGTCTGCTGAAGCCGTTTTACAAGTATCAGCGACATGACGAGAGAAAACTTTTAACATTTTTAAATAAGGCCATCCAACAAATATCCAACTACAAAAAAAAAAAAAAAATGTGTAACCCTTCTTTTATTATCAGTGTTTAATTAAATTTTTTCTA
Organism: Amblyteles armatorius; assembly: GCA_933228735.2. Lineage (NCBI taxonomy): Eukaryota > Metazoa > Arthropoda > Insecta > Hymenoptera > Ichneumonidae > Amblyteles > Amblyteles armatorius. Next base: position 22,212,628 of record OW121686.1, on the reverse strand, counting down.
TCAATTTCATTATTACAGAATTCAGAAGGGAGACCCGCTCGGGGTATATGGAGCAGATGGACTCGTTCACCGACCGCTGGATCTCGGTTTCACGACTTCCGGCGCGAAGTGCCCTGGCAGAACCCTCGACAGCGGCGTGGACAGCCTTCGACATATAACGTACAGGTAAGGGAGATGAAGCCTGGCAATTTTGAGAGCTGAATATATATTTTTTGAAACTCCGATCGCACCTCGGCAGTGGCAGTGAGAGATACAGAATTCAAACGATCGTGAGACTGGCGTAACAAAAAGTGAAAAAAGGGAAATAGGAAAGATGAAGCGAGCGAGCCGCGGTAATAAGGTATCATCGTGGAATCGATTCGCGGCCGATCGATCCCACGGGAATGTATGTTCGTTCTTTTTTTTCATCCTCTCGACCAACCCTCCGCGCTTCTTTCCTATTTTTTCAACCTTTGCGCTCCGCGAACCGCCCTTTCGCGATATAAAACTTTGTTCCGCTGCGAGTTGGGCGAATCCATGGAATATGCATATTGTACGATGGAATGAAGAAGTGAAAAAAAAAACGAAAAGAAAATGTACGGACTTTGGGGGAGGAATCGATGAAATAAAAAGACACAGTTGAACTATACAATTTGTTGAGCCAGTCGATAGACTTCGGGTCAATCTCACCTATAATCGACTCCTCGGTACTATGTGGTAACCCTTCCACTACCGCGGCTCGCAAGATCATCGAGCTGAGTCACAAGTTCGTCACGGTATAAATTGAAGCGGATGAATAGATAATTTTAAAAAATTCTAGAGGGGAAACAAAGGGAAGAATAATTGTATGATATTAGCGTGTGGGCTTGCGCCGTACGGGGAATTCGAGAATTATCGGAAGCAAGGAGCTGGTTACGTCGATCGGTAAATTGTCGATTCGATCATCGACGAGTTTGCCATGGGACTGTATACTTTTCAAATAAACAAAGAAACAAACAAGCAAAAAAACAAATAAACTAATAAACTAATAAACTAATACACTAATAAACTAATAAACTAATGAGCTAAGAAACAAAATAAACTAATGAACTAATAAATTAATAAACTAATAAACTAATAAACTAATGAACTAATGAACTAATAAACTAATAAACTAATAAACTAATAAACTAATAAACTAACAAACTAACAAAGACGTCGTGCCAATATTTCTGGATTTCGTGAATGGATCAACGTACATTCTGCGAATATTTAGGAGGCTTAAAAAAAAAAGCTAAAGGCTTTTACGATGACAATAAAGATCCCGGGGAACGGTACGGCCATGCTCCCGTCACGGTATATCGCTCGAGCGGGACTTTATTAATATAAACTCGGCGTGACTAATACAACAATTTGTTCGTACGTGTTGAGTAAGAAGGTACCCGCACACTGCAGTCGGTAGAGTCGAGAGGATTTAAATAGTTATGACCTAGTGCGAGCAACGCGTCGTTGCAACTCCGACGACCCGCGGGGCTCCTCGTAGATTTTGCAGTTTCTTTAAACTGTACTGACTGCCAGCGCTATACGCTGCAGGAAAACGTGCTCTCTCGAGCCTCGTGTGGCACCGAGTGACGGAACGATTTCGTCACGGTTTAACTTGCTCGAATTAAATTCGCCTCGCACTCGCTTTCGTGAATTAACTTTTGTGCCGCCTACGAGATCGCGGATCATCTTAGAGTTCTAACGGATCATTTCAAGACTACGAAGTTATACGGCCAAAATAATTCAAAGAGCAAAAAACAAAAAAATTAATAAAATTCTCCCGTGAATTAAAAACGGCCTGAAAGTTGGAAATTTGGATAGTGATTCCGATTATAATTTTTTAAACATTTTTCTTCATTTTTTGACCATTCACAAAGCTTCTTATTTCAGTTAATTTCACGAATCAAAAAAATCATGAAACATTTCATGAATTCTTACCACACGTCCATTAACTTTTCGCAAAATCCAATCTTCGAATTTCGTTCCACCATCTTCAAACATTAGTACAAAATTCTAGCTTTATATTCCAAGATTTTTTTATCCAGTATCGCGATACCAATTCTTTCTAAAAATGACAAATAAATTCTCATTAAATTTAAATGCATCCATCGATAGATTTTTAAGAAATCTTAAAAAAGTGAAGATAGTAATTTTCACTTTTCTTGCCGACGAAAGCTATGCGCGTAATTCAGACATCGAATGATGCGGAGAATGCGGCTAGTAAGCTCTCTCCTCTATCGTCGAGAGTAGATGCTCGACAGTGCAGTGTACGAAAAGGCAGAGATGAACGGGTGGGGGGGGGGGGGGGGGGGGTGCCCGGAAGTGACGGAGAGAACGAAGCTTCGACGTGTGTCAAGAGAGACGGATAATAGCGAAGTACATAGGTCAAGCTGGATAATTCGATGGAATTACAGGAGGGTGGAACGCGCGCATGGAGGGTTGATGGCTAGAGCGAGTGGGCAGCAGTGCGGGTTGAGAGGATGGGGGTGGAGGGGGGTTGAAGAGGAGTTCGACCGATCCTCGAATATTGGACAACTAATGACCTAATCACTCATTATCTACCGCAGAGTCGCCAGTAGATTGGCGAGGCAGGTATACCTCGGTCCGATACAGCTTTGGCAGCAAGTAGTTCAGCCGCGAGGCCGAACTGCGATGAAAATAGAGGCTGACTGGGGATGCGGGACGGAGATAGAACAGAAAACGGAAATCTCCTTTGACATCGCTTCGCAACAATTGGTTAAATTCTTTTAAGTTTTTTCTTTTTAACAAGTAAATTCACGAAGGTGTTATAGTAGATATGGCACAGGGGAAAACGGGTCAACCAAGTTTTTACTACCGGCCGGGGTGATTTTTTTTTTCTATTGAGTAGTGGGGGAGAAGATGGACTTGACTTATCTCATTATGAGAAGACAAAACCTTAAATCTCGATTTCTTTTTTTTAGCCGTTGCGGATAAATCCTTAGGGCAATTTATACTTTCGGTCTATTCTCATTACCAGGAACTTGAGGAGTGAGGAACTAGCGCTAAAAACTGTTCAATGCTAAGACAGCTGCGCAAAATTCTCACTTAAAAAAAATGGCAAATCCAATATTTTTTTTTAATCAACTATTTTATTTTTTGGATAGATCAATCTTATTTTACCCCTGTGAAAGACTCCGGTCTTTGACCTCCCATCGTTCCCTTCCCGAGTTCATCGACCCCTCTCCCCGGTGAAAGGATACACCCCGGTGCCATCGAGTTCCAAAAGACTGCAATTTACCTATCCATATAAACTATTCCGCGCTATAATCCCATTGGAAAATGGAAGTAGCCTGCCGACGTCGTACGTACGGAAAAACTCGTTGACCAAACTTTCCACCGCAATCATACAGCGATCATCCACGTTGCACCCCGCACATCCCCCCCCGAAGTCTGCGCAGAAAAAAAAAGCCGTAAAGCTGGACATCGAGCACAAAATACTAACCGGCACACGCATCGCCCGACAACTGTACAAGTAATATCGGAAACGGCGATGACAACGGTGAAAGGGATGGTAGGCGGGCCCTTCGTTCGGTCTCGCACTGCAAGCCGCACTACAAGGGTAACCGGCGCCAACTATAGTGGACGAGAGCCACGCAGTTGAATATACGCCTATCATCTACCCAGCCTTTTTTTCTTTCTTTCTTTTCTTTTTTTCCCCGCCCTCCTCTATCTATATGCAATCGAATATACTATCCTCGTGGAAAATGCTCAAGCACCGGGTTTGAATAATTGACGATTTTCGCGTGTGCGAAGAGTAGCTGCGTCGAGGCACCGTGGCAAAAGGAAACCGGCGGGGAGGGAGGGGAAAGGGTTGTAATGCCGATCGTAAGAATACCTCGACGCCGCTGGTGCTGCTCGTCAATTATTCAGGGGCTGTCATCCCCCTGTTGGCGCGCTACCCTCCACACAACCCCACCCCCCAAAACCACCCTCCACCCCTCCACCTGCCGATCTTTTTCCGACTCTATGCTATCTAACTCGCTTCTATATCCGCGATATTTCTATCCATCTATCTCCGTTACGAGATCCGGCCTCCACCCCCTCCGACGCCCCCGTTTTCCCCCCTCCCCCTCTCGCGCCACGACCGGAAAACCGCTGTCCATCTACCTCGCCGGTCTCGTCTCGTTCACAGATACCCCGAACGCTCGGCCGGTTGTCGATCAGTCTGACTACTCTATACCGTAACCCCTATCTGTGTCTGCCACTACCAGGATGCTATCACTACCACGGTACTCCTCTTCGCCACCTGGTTGACTGCTCGCTGACGATTGCTCGATAAATTATTTATACGATAATTCGATTAATGAGATTGCGATATTGATTACAAGGAGGAAAGAAAGTGTCTGGGTAGGTTGAATAGCGCGGACGATGATGGACGTTCGATGGTGAGATCGCTTGGGTTTTCCGTACTCTTTTTTTTAAGAAAAACTGAAGACAATATTTTGTTTTCTGAGACGGGTTTTTATGCAAAATAAGTAGGATTTGTTATTAGGGAAAATATGCCTCGAAACGACTTGTTTTTCTTGTCAGTAACAATTTTTGTCCCCTATATATTCGTTTATGAAGTCGTATGACAAATACATTTTTTTTTAAATTCTACGCAATGAGGATAATTGTTATGATTAATATTCGGGCGTTTATTGGCTTCGGAGGATAATACAAAATCGTAAACGAATAGTCGAAGATCGAACCTTACTGTCTCGAGCGTCCGGCAACCCTTCGACAAACCTTCGCCTTCCGGTCAATGTCCCATCGGCCCGGTCGATCCTCGCCGATAACCCAAGGAAACCACGGCTGCGTTCCCGGCAAGGGTTGCCCACGTACAGGAGTCTTCGGTTTTCGGTTCGCTGGCCGAAGGGTCAATCTCGCCCGAGGCTCGTGACGAGAGGGGTCTCACTCACACCTCCTACACGCCTCCCATTCCTACGTAATCCCCGAAATACATGCATGCATAACAGCCCCGAACTCGCACAATATATCCTCCACACATACACATCGCCCGCCGAATAACAGAAGGGCGTATCCGACATCACTTAACATCAAAAACTATTTGAGATACGGCCTTGTGTTTCTCGACGGCCGAGACACTATACATACAGAGTAATTCGGGGTGATATGAGTGCCGGGGTGATAGGACCAATCGCCAACATTATTCAATAGAAGCTAATTGTCTCTTCTACGCTGTCGAATAATTCTGCGTCAAATTTCAACGAATAATGTTTGTATAGTTTACGATGAACGATATTCAAAAGAAAGTCACGACCGTACAGTAAAAATGGTGTCTAGATCCAAAACTCCTCATCACCTGCAGAAAATCAAAATCGTTTTTCTTTTAATCGTTCAGTCAGTTCTTCATGTTTTTTTTTAAACGAATCCCATTGTTAACTGCAAACATTCTGACATCAGCAACAATAAAATAGTAACAACTATTATTATTATAAAAAAAATTGTGGAAGTTTGTGAGCGACAAATGTTCGTTGCATGTGAAAACCTTTTCCGCCGTGTATATCACCCGGATTCGCGGTGTATGACGGGGTATATGTCCGTCCGCACCAAGACAAAACACACAGCGGCACATACACGAACCGGTCCATCCACCCACTGGATCACAGAGTGGGATGTTAACATCCAAATCTCTTGGTTACCGAGCTACACGTGGCCGGCATAACCGCGTCACGCGTTATGGGGGTTTAGACCAGCAGACTGTACTAACTGTAATCAGAGACGGGCGTTCTAGCGTGTATCACGAATATAGGCTGATGACGAGATCGGTGTGGGAGGAAGGGCCGGGGGGGGGGGGGGGGTCGGAAGGGACGGCGGAGGAAGGGACATCGAACGAAAGCCAGACGAAGACCGAGTACCGGAAGAGGTAGAGCCCGTTAACCGGCAGGATCGACACAGACACAGAGAGCGGCGTACGAAGAGGTAAGAGGGCGAGTTACCGTAGAGCCCCTTGACGAACTTGATGCTCGGGCCCTAACGCCCTCACCCTTACGTTCCCTGTGTGCTTCCCATGTCCAGTGTCCACACGCATCCGCACACGACGAGTGTACTTCTCCCTGGGCTCTGCGTTCACCCAGGGCTGAACTCCACCGATGACCCCCCTGAACACCCGCGCCCCCCCCCCCCCCCCCTCTCCTCTCGCCGCTCGGACGACTATGGACCATGTCCAGCCCTAAAATCGGCGACCCTTCGTCACTCGGTACACCTTCGAGCGAACACCAGCGCGGCAGTTAATCCTCTTAAGCGTTAAGTGGTGCGAGTAAATATCAATCAGGTTTCGTATATCGTAAACAGGGTCATCGGTGATAGATATATGTCGGGAGACGGAGCTAGGTCGACGGAGGGGGAATTCGATGTGATATTGTTGGCAGCGGAATGTTAGTGGGCGAACATTTTTTCTTTAAGCAGCCGGGACTGCGAATGGATTTTTTTTAGATTGCAGAGTCCTCATGAAAACATCACGTTTTTCGAACGAATAGGTTGATCGCTTCAAATTTATTCAAATTTCTTTTCGAACCTTTTCCCAAGAAATACGTCGCATCAGGCTGTCGAATAGGTGCTCCTGATTTAGAATTTTATTTCTGTATATACTTTTCACATATATTTTATTGCCGTGAAGAATGTGTTGCAACGGAAAACGTAGATGAGCCGGTTAATGATTCAGGAACTGGATCTCGCGACGCTGAAATATTAAACGTATGTATGAGGTGTATCTCCGTATATTGTACGTATGAATCCATACAATTCCTTCTGGATCGCCAAACTTGATCCCGAGTAATACGTGGCATCCGGCCGTCGAATAGTTGCTCCCGATTTAGAATTTCGAAAAAGCGAAGATGAACGAAGGTGCGAGCGATGTATATTTATTTCTGTATATACTTTTCATATATATTTCATTGCTTTGAATGATGTGTCGAAACGGAGAACGAAGACGAGCCGGTTAATGATTCAGGAACTGGATCTCGCGACGCTGAAATATTGATCTTATGTACAATGTGTATCTCCGTATATTTCACCTGTGTATCCATGCGATCCTTATGGATCGTCAAACTTGGCAATGATAACACTCTCCCTCAGATATAATCGAGATCTGGTCTAGACAAGAGAACGCGCGATGTCGGGCGGGCGCGAGGGGAGCAGGGTGGTTTTTGAGATAGAGCGGTGAAGAACAAAAGGTGAAGCCATATATAGAGGGAGGGTTGTGGAATAGTGTGCAGGTCGAGTTAGTTGTCATGAAACTATATACATGTTAAATTCACCGGAGTCTCCGCCGTGAGGGGATGAAACGCGACTGAATGAATAATAGCGGAGTTCTAGAACGCAGCATTAGAGAGGATACAACGGGAGGATATAGGGAAGTGTTGGGAGAGGAGCGAAGAGCGTAAGGAACGGGAGAAGAACGATCTATCCGCTGTTTGCACGGATTCTAAGCCGTGAATCGGCTCGCCTAAATTTTTTTCCTCTTATTGGCTCCAGGTGGAATTCCGGACTGATCTTTATGGATAACTTTTCAAAAGATATATAAGTTTAAGTTTTAATATGTCCACAACCGTCCACGATTTTTTATTTGTCAATTTTCTGATCGCACCATCCGGTTCTAGTCTTACAAACAAAAGTACAAACTAAAATTGTTAGCGACACGGGAAATAAAAGGACAAATTTATGTCTTCAAACCTTAACAAACGAGTTTTCGTATTTCGATTTTACGAAATTATTTTTAACTGTGTCCACTAATTCTGAACTATTTTCCGTTCCATCGCATACGAAATTGCGAGAATCGTCGCTAGAGTCGAAAGAATAATATGCACATACATATACTATTGACAGATAGAAAGGGATTTTTTTCTGGTTTAGAAATTCACAAAGGTGGTCCATATCGGTACCTCGTGCCGTATTTACACCGTCTCGTCCACAGTGCGTTATACCGGTGCGCTTGGTGCATCGCACTATAGCTCGTGGGAAGCCGGGGTGCAGGCTATAGGCCGGGCGTAACTGCGCCCACGATACCAGCGATAGTTATTAGTCGCATTCGCAAGGGTTCGAGGCCTGAGGGCCGAGAACGAGAGACGAGCGAAAGCGGAGGCTCGGGTTAACGTTGGCAACGGGCGAGCGAAGCCGGGCGAGCAAGAGAGGTTTGCGGAGAGAGTATGGCGAATCGGCGAGGAGGAGCGAGGGCGGAATCTCTCCCGTACCGAACAATGATATCGGGTATTTGATTTGTAACCGACGACAATACGGAACCGCGGCGGCTCCAACGGCACAGTATCTTTCTCTCTCTCTCTCTCTCTCCCTCCCTCCCTCCCTCTCTCTCTTTATATACCTCTGTATTCCTCCTACTCGCTCATACTCCATCTCTGTTTTCGAACTCCCCGTCGAATATATCCTCTGTGTTTCATATTAAGGAAGTTCGAACTGGTACCGGTCTGCTCAAATTAGCAGTCGCGTGATTGGGTGATACCTTTTATATTAAAAAAAAATTTCGACTATAAAAAAAAAAAACAATTGAATAACACCGCAATTATTCGACCATTGAACTTTTAATCCTGAAGTTCGGATATTTGTTTTTTCTCGTATACACACCATTTATCAATCCAACATCAAAATACATAATTGATTTACGTGCCGATGGTGGTCCATGTTCACCACTTTTACCCCTTATATATATATTTTATTTTATATCGAGTACTTTTATTCAAATTATAATCAGTTACATTCTTTTCAATTAAAATGCATATAAAATGCAGGCAACAGTGTGTTACAAATAAGATAACAAAGCCTCAGGTTTTCAGACTTTTTTTTAGGTTGCTGTAAAGCATAAGAATACGTTATTCAGATTTTTTTGAGGGTCGTTGTCCTGACGCGGAGTTGGACACTGCACGTCAAGTCACAAATGTACGTCGAACCAATATCGACGTACGCAAATAACAACGAACTCCCCGTCGAATACATCCTCTGTGTTTCATATTAAGGAAGTTCGTACTGGTACCGGTCTGCTCAAATTAGGAATCGCGTGATTGTGTGATACCTTCTATATAAAAGAAATGTCGTCAATAAAAAAAAGGATAATTAAATGACACCGCTATTATTTGACCATTGCACTTTTAATCCTTCAGCTCCGATATTTGTTTTTTTTTTTTTTTACGTAAACACACTATTTATTAATGCAACATCAAAAAATATAATTGGGTTGCGTGCCAATGGCGGTGGTCCATATTTACCACTTGTATATTTTTTGACATCGAGCATTTGATGCAAATTATAATCAGGTGTACATTTTTAAAAATGAAAATGCGTATAAAACGCAGGAAAAAATGTGTTGCCATTAAGAAAAGAGAGCCTCAGATTAGCATATTTTTTATTTTATGTTCGTCTCTACAGAGAAATTTTCTAAAAAATCTGAATATCGTATCCTTTTTCTAGAGCAATATTGCAATATCGTATCCTTTTGCTCTAGCAAAAGGATACGATATTCGAATTTTTGTGAGGGACATTGCCCTAACGCGGAGTTGGATGCGGCACGTCAAGTCATAAATGTACGTAGAACCAACATCGACGTACGCAAATAACAAGTGAAATGTTCTGCGGGCCAGGTTGCTGCTTCGACAGTCCAGGAACAGGAGTTTCTGGACCGAGTGACCATAGCTCGTGGTCTCTCTCCCGCCATCAGGCAACTCTGCAACTATTGTTATCCCTCCGTGAATCTACGAACCCCTCGAGCATCGACGCGTTATCGACATCGAAACTCTCGATATTACTATTTCATCATATTATACTGCAGTCCGGTGATTGACCGGTATTCGAATTAGATTTCGATGTTGACGTTCGTTCGATTAATACCGGTCTCGAAATACCTATATATATAAATGTATTTTCATTTGATCTTCGATAACTGCTGCGAATTCATTATAAATCAATAGCAGCAATTAATGACGCTATAAATTTCCAAATCTATTTGTCATTCGATTCGCGCAGTTACGATATTGCCAATCAGCTTCATTTATTTTTATCCACGACCGAAAATGAGGAGGTGTTTTTTTTTCTTCATTTTTTTGAATATATATGTATCTTTGCTTCGTCCGTGAACGCAACGCCGGGCAAAATTTTTGTTCGACCTTCTACTATGTATACGGTTGTAAAAAAGAAACTGCCCGAGATCGTCGTATCGGTAAGTCGCTCGCCATTCGTACCGGAATAATAAACTCCATATTTCGCAAGAACGAATATAACAGCGCTCACTCGTCCCGAGGTACATACCGTATCCTTTTCAGTTTCGTGCGTTTTCTCTCAAAGTTCGAGCGTTTCGCGGAGATTGCTATCGGTTACTTTCCTTACCGTGCTATCGGGTATCTGCTGTGCGGCGTTACCTCCCTCCTCTCGTATCCTTCTCAGTGTCGTCTCCCTCTCACGCGCGCGGCCCTCCTTCTTCTCCGTTGCCGTCTGCCGTTCGCCCGTATTGTACAAGAACAATGAGCAAAGAGAAATATTGATGAACATGCCGAGCCAAGCGTACCTACGTGCGGAGAGAGTTGCGTGTAGGGTACCATTATACGCTCGTGTTATATATAACTTAACGTACATTCGAGCCTCTCGAACTTGGATAGCAGAAAAAAAAGGAAATAAAAAGGAATAAAGTAAAAATTGAAGGCAGTGGAAAAACGTGTCCAAGTTCGCGCTCAAGTACACTGCAAAGTGCAAAGAGCATTTTTATTTTGAAGGCAAAACGTTCCCCTGTCTGTTGTCTCGTCCAGCCATAGAGAACTCTCAAATTCTCAAATTCTCAAATTCTTAAATTCTCAAATTCTCAAATTCTCAAATTCTCAAATTCTCAAATTCTCAAATTCTCAAATTCTGAAATTCTCAAATTCTCAAATTCTCAAATTCTCAAATTCCCAAATTCTCAAAATCTCAAATTCTCAAATTCTCAAATTCCCAAATTCTCAAATTCTCAAACGCGCCGGTTTGTACGGCAGGCCAAAGCCGCAGGCCTCGTTCGAGTTTCATGACTGAATGCGGAAGATTTTAATACGGACGCAGACTTAACACGAGAACGTCTCACTCTCGCCATTTCACCCGTCAAATTCTACGGTGTAACGTATTCGTTCTATAATAAATCTCGGCGAGTCTATTTGAGCCGCGAGTACCTAAAATATATTCGGAAACGCGAAGGAGGAATAGCGTGAGCGAGGAGCTCCGTAGACGACGTGAAGGAGGGAAAGGTGTATATCTCGTACGTAAGTGAGGAGAAAGGGAAGAGCATGAGAGAGAGAGTCGAAGAGGGACGCTCTGCGGAGCATGAGAAAAAGGAGCCCGAAGAGGACAAAGAGGAGGATGAGGAAGGCTGCGAAATACTGCGAGGGGTTTGAAGAACGGGAGAGAGAGAAGAGGGGAGCAGAGGAGAACGAGGACGAGCCGGTTAATGATTCAGGGGCAGAATTTCGCGATGCTGAAATATTAAGCGTATAACCCAAGTTCCCCTACCTCAACCTACCCAAGTGCAACTACCTCCTATACCCGGAGCGTTCGGCAGTCTCGGTGTGTACTCCCTCGAGTACACGCCTCCCCCTCTCGCCCCGCCGGAACTCACTCTTTCCCGACCTTTTTTTTCTACATTTCTGTCTTTTTTTGCTTCTGTTTTGTACGTTCCATCAATTTTGTTTCCGTGTCTGACCGAGTCGGCCTTTTCTACTTGCCCTTTTCACGTACCTAATTTGGAGCTATGTTCGAAATCAATAATTAATTGTAACATTCATTTTTTTAATATAAAAAATAATTAATCAACCAGTTCACAGCGAGCATCGCCTCAATTGATAAAATACCGGGATCGAAGTTTTTAAGAGTACAAAAAAATGCTCAGTGACCGAGATTATCGTGGACCTTTCTCGAAATTCATTGAGCACTCTGGCTCAAAGTAAAAAATAATAACAAATCGACGGAGAAGTAGCAATCCTAATAAACTGTTGTCTCATTCAGTAGACAGTCGAGTCTTCTCTGTACAGAGTCTAATTTAATTCGCGCCTGTGAGCCTATGAATTAATAATTTTCGCTCAGACAATGAATTCGTATAATATGCGCGCGGAGCGTTCCCCGACTAATGCAACAGTAGATTCGTCCTCGTCTGGTCAGACGCGACGCAAATATTCGCGGAGGCTCGGGAAACGATGAAAATTACGTTTTCTCTCGATATACCCGGTTCGAGATTTATTTCGGTATTATCTGATACGACAAGGAGCTATATACTTGCCGGTAGTGCATCGCGCTCGACGATTCTCTCTCGCAGCTACTGCCGGGTGTGCTGGCTCCTCAATATTTCACCAACGCGAAATTCCGCCCTTGAATCATTAACCGGGCTCTCCTACCATTTTACCCTCGACTCGCTCTTTCTCACCCCTTCCTCTGTCACCTCTCGTCTTTCGCTCTCGCTCCCCGTCGCCTGGTCGACGTACACTAAAAACCTCCCCTAGTGTTCCACGTTGACGTTCCCGGCAACGTACAACACCCTCGCCTTGTATATTACATACACCGCGCGGTGCTACCGAGTATATTTCGGTTATACTATCAGGTCGAAATAGACTCGACGTTTCTTCGTGTAACTTTAAAGGCACCAAGTACGCGACAGCCTGCAATGAACGGTCGCGAATGTTGCAATATTACCTTCGGAAACGCATTGATTTCTTTCCGTAGAATTATTTTTTTGACCATGGGGAATTGAGTTTTTATTTTTCGGAGGCGAGTAAGCTTCAGTGGGAAATTTTATTTTCAATTCGGCGCACAGTGAAACTCCAAATTGAAAAAGCTTCCGTTGTGCCATCGTCTCAAATTTTCTCTTAGGCTGGAGTTGTATCGAAATTTTTACCAGGGCACGGTTAAAAGTTTTCACTTTGCTTCATGCGTTATTTGCGAAAATCGTGTGAGTTTCCTTCAGATCCTTTTTAGGCCTGATAAAACCCCAATCGAACTTTATCGGGCCCCGATCGAACGTGTTAAAATTACCAGCAGGTTAGGAATGGATTTTTTTTCTTACCCTATGAATGCTCAAAAATGTCCACCAGAAAAGGTGCAAGATTTTTGTACTCGCATGCCGTTCGGCAAAATTAATGTAAATTTCGTCGAACCGTCTTCCATGCAATCTCTAACGAGATAAGCCAGTTACCACCTTCGACGCTTTGCAAGCTGCAGTAGATCTCGGCGGTAGCGTGAGCCAGGTCATACATTATTTTTGAGGATTTTCGGAGAGGTGAAAGGTCAGTCCCGTCTCTCTTTATCATCAATTTTATCGGCTCCCTTTCGCCCTCGTATTCCTGATGGGTCCATCGCGACCCGATGTCTGAATTTTATTCCGAATTCACTGATGTCTGAATTGTATTTCGTATTCTCCGGTCGAGAATAGAATCAGCGTCGCTAGACCGATTGATTCCTGCTGCGGGCACAACCGACGTCTCGATAGTCTTGCAACGACGGTACAGAGATTCGACAGCGTGCTCCGAAACGAGCATAGAATCCTGTAGGTGTTCGACCGGTGCAATCGAAAAATATCTTGCTTTCGTTCGGCGAACGCGAATTTCGTATGCATAATTTGGTTCAACGTATCGGCTGGCGTGTCTCTTAGCAAATCTAATGAGTCACCGCAAAGCCGGCGAAGTAACCGCGGAGTCGTGTTTACGCCAGATTAGTCAGTCGTGTTTCAACCTATTTACACAGACGATTCTATAAGCGATTGCGGAAATCTGAGAAATCGAGACTCGCACGCGTAATTCGAATGAATCATTGCTCGCACGGTTGCAAAGAACGTTTTATCTTCATCCCGCGATGATAACGACGCAACGATGTATTTCGATGAAGTTTTCGTTGAAATGAGGGTGATTGACTGCAGCTATAAAAAAAATTTGAACGAAATAGAACCGAAACTGATGAAAAAAAATTCTGGAAAATTTAAAGCGATAACTCAGCCTGTACTTTGTAGAATATATAGAAGAAGGCAACTTACGTTGCTCTCGAATGTCGACTGGTTTTAATTTAGCAGAGTAACGTATGTTCTTTGTACGAACCTAAAAGATACGCCCTTATGGCTCCAGACTCGCGATATGACAATAATCTTTGTGGCGTAAACATTAACAGTGTTTATTCGTCCCAGTTCAATTTCGAAAGCTCTGTTTCCTGCATTTTTCATTTTTCCCGCAACTGCATTTAACGACGGAGGGAAAATCTCGGCTTCGACGCTCTTAAACAGTTATATTTCGAAATCCTGTGGCCTAGAGCCTCGTGAGTTTTTCATCTCGCAATTGTTTTCCACAGCCGATCTTTTATGAAGGGCTCGGGAAAATATTGACAAAGGGTCGCGTTCCTGGGGCATCAGAAATGATCAAAAAAAATTTACATTATCTCATGAATCTTCGTATTTTTCAGAATCATGTAGAGGGACGAGAAATCAGTCGAAATATCATGGTTCAGTGAATACGAAAATGAATATTTGCTGTCTGAAGTTGCTCAAACCTGCGTGCCATCCCTACGCGTCTATACTTTTCCTCTCGGCATGTTTTTCATAGGGCGTTAGTATACCGTTTGCAGTTAAACAATATTACGCAGTAAAATTTATGATTCCCTCCGCCGGACGACCACCACTGCCGGGGGTATTTCCGCTGATGGAACAGCCGAAGGGGACGGATAAAAAAAAATGTATCAAAACGTAGGGTAGATATGAGAAATGCGCAACCGGTTTATATGACCACTGCCAGTGCGCCGGCGAACGCGACTCCGATGACGACCAAATATGATTCTTAATATTCTTCGTCCGGAAAACGATAACATTTTTTTTTTTAAGGTTGAACATCGCTGATGCTTCAAGAACAAGACATTAACTTTTTTTTTTGTATAAATAGAAGTTGTACAATTTTCACAAATCTTATAATAAAAAAATGCTGTAAATTGTCCACACATTTAACACTACAAACGGAAAAGGTCTGAAAAATCACGCTTCATCTCCGATCCAAAAATCCCAACCATCTCATCAATGCAACCAGAATGATACACGATAATTAACTTTAGATGAGTTCCGGAAGTTAAAAAATAACTCTTCCGTGGCCCGCGAGCCAGTTTACTCCGCGCCAGTAACTCTTATCCAACTAAAGTAAGAATAATCTCTGTTGATCTCGCGGCCTGTTCCTGATTGAATTAAGACCCGCGTGGTTTCCGGACAAAGTCCGTCGGTGGGGGAGGGTTGGTTTACCCCGTTGTACCCAGAGCGCCGCGGCAGTGCATCATCCCTCCGTCGTGCCGGATAAAATGCATGAAACATCGGGGCTGCCGGTGGAAACAACGCACTTTTCCGCATTTTTTTCTCCGCTGGCGTACACGGGTCCGCGGCTCTGTCTCCGCACACACTGACCCACCCCTCGTCCGTTAGTTCCTACACGTGCACTCGTGTATACGTGTTTACGCGGAAAGGGGTGAAGAAACGGTCCGCGGCCCGTAAAAAGGGAGCAATATTCTTTCATCAGTAGAACCCCCCCAAGCCCAGGGCAGCGGGGCGTCGTTATACCGGAGGCCGAACAACCAACCCCCAGGAGCAACGACTCATTCGTCGTTTGCCATCAACGCGCTGCACCGGCCTCTGAAACGCTCGACGGTTTTTTTTTTTCGTTTTTTTTTCACCCTTATATAACCTTGCCTCTCCCACACCTCGGCCCTCCGCCACTCGTTTGCTCCCTTTTTACACTTCTAATATCGCACTATTTTCTTCCTCCAGTTCTCTACGCTAGCGCAGTTACGAAAACGATAAAAAACGTAGCTTTATATATATATATATATATAATTTTTATTTTTGCACTCTTCGTTGGGTCGTTTTTTATACCGAAGTTGACGAGTGATGACGATGATGAGTAATGATTTACAGAGACGAGCATTAAATTTAAAAAAAAACCGTCGATATAGAAACAATGGCGAAAGAGAACATTTTTGATGTTTCATTCATGCGCCGTCGGCAAGATCGTTTCGATGTAACTTCGAAAGGGCTCGAAGACTCATCGGCAAGATCGAGCGAATTCTTCACTGCATCGAGATAGTGTCTCGTCTCGTTGTTCGCAACAACAACAAAAATCCCAACCTTCCGTCCAAAGTACCGTCGTTTGCGCTTTGAAAGCGTGCACGGTACCCTTTCAACTAAACGGTGCCTTTTTCCCCTTGATGGCATGCATCAGCGAAAGAGCCTCGGAGGGCTAACGTATGTTTCGTAAGAGACCGTGTTTGCGAGCGACGTTTGCGTATTCTTTGCCCCGGCCTCGTGCGAGAACAGCCAGGGAGTATGTGGACGCGAAAATTCCGCAGACTGAATCAAATCACAGCGTGGAAATTCCCTGTTGGAGGAGTCCGCGGTCTAATAGCCACTTAGGGGGAGGAGCGGAGGGTCGCGGCCCGAGCCGGCTCGGCCGGTCTACGTGAACGACGGGAAAGTGAAAGAGGAACGTGAGGGAGAGACGTTGCGGGCGAACGGACACGATGGAGCTTGGCATCATGGACGATGGTTGTCGGTTACCGGGTCTCTTTGTACTTTAAATTTAATTACGCCGACTATCTTCGTCCTCGGGCAGCGGAGCGTAACTTCGTTACGGCGAAGCGTGCCCCGCTAAATAACGTTACTAACATTTGAGTTTCGGCGGCCGGTAACCGAGCAGTGTTCAAAACAGGAAAACGGGCAGAGTCCCGACGACAACGACGTGGGACAAGCACGGCGAGGAGCATTGCCGGAAGAGGGAATATCGCGGGAGGCCCTCGATTCATCTGACCAAAAACGGACGAAGCAAACGATTGTAAAAAATACTTTCAAACGGACGGCATAAAACATAACAAAAATCTAAAAAAAATACACAAGGTCATGATTCAAAGAAACTGCTTGCCAAGTCCTGTGAAGAGATTTTGTTGTCTATACGGAGAAAACACGCAAAGTCACGTGACCGCCGTGAAACGCATAGCTCCGGTATTTTGGTCTGTAGGCAGTCGGGAGTTGACAACCGACAAACTGCGAAACATTAAGAATTCGGATATTATCATTTTCGCATGCGAAGGACAGGAGAATAAAGCGACGGACCTGAAAGATCACCGACACAACCGTGGTAGAGCGACGCTTCCATGTGCGTTAATGCAAAAGTGTATTGAAATAATACACTCCCGATTGTTAATATAACACAAAGCGTTTTGGATTAATATGCGCGCGCATGTTAATATAACGCAAATGTTTTTTTGGAGTAATGCGCGCGGGTGTGTTAATATAACACACGGAGTATTTAAGTTATACACGCACTTGTGTTAACTGACACAAATGGGTTGAAACAAAACATGCGCGTGTGTTAATATAACACACGGAGTTTTTAAGTTGTATACACGGACTTGTGTTAATATAACACAGACGGGTTGAAACAATACGCGAGCGCACGTTAATATAATACAAATGTGTTGACACACCGAACGCGTGCAATTTAACGGAGCGGCCGAGCGTAGGAACGTCGCTAAACTTATCGTTGGTTAAATTTTAAACGAATAAAGGCAAACGTTTTCGGAGCATGCTTACAAACACCACCGAAGCATCGCGACGCGTCTGAAACTGAAAAAAAACCAAGTGTCATTGTTGTGAAAACTTTGAAACGCATCGTTAAAGCATTTTACCCATTAAAAGTCTATAGATTCGCGAATTTCACATGCGCAACGCACGCAAAGTGTTTAGTGCCAAAATTTAATGTTCCTCCTCTCGAACCCGGTATAATAAAAAAAAACCCGTAAAATCGCAGCGATAAAAAAATGTATACCCCGATACAAAATTGTAATCGTTGCGAAATGAAATATCGCCACCGACGATCGTCAAGAATAGTCGGATCGGTCGCGAAATCTCGGTGGCAACGCGTGTGACCCCTCGATCTCGGCCCGATCGTCGAAATCGCGTTCGACGCGAGAGTTTTTTCTTCGATTCGCGTGTTTCATACATCGAGAGTGGAGAAGCCCGACGATAGGCGTCTGGGGGCGGTCTCTGGGGGGGCGGAGCCACCGAGGGGGATGTCGCGTTCGGATGGTATGAGGGAGGGGAAGCGAGATTCAGCCGGCGAGATGTACGTGTGCCGTTACGCGGGTGTACGTACGAAACGGCGAGAGAATATCACCGGGGGAGCGAGAGTGGGGGAGAAGCCGCGCTCGGCCGGCCGGCAGTCCGCCGTGCACTGGGGCGCGCGCGATCGTCCGTCTCCCCACCCCACCGCGTCAGCTTCCCCCTCTCGCCCCGCGCAGCGCCGCCGCCGCGCGCGCGAGAGACGCCCCCTCCGCCCCGCGCGAGCGGCAACGGTCGACACCGCGCGCGCCGAGATATCGCGGGTAACCACGCGCCGCGCGGCACCGCTCAGTCGCGACGCGCTCGTCACGCGGTGCACATCGTTACGTACGTGCGTTGTCGTCGTCGCCGCCGCCGCCGCCGCCGCTACCGCCGTCGTACTCGTAATCGTCGGGCCGTACAATTAAAAATCGTATCAGTGGCCGCGTTTGTTTTTACACGTCGAACGAAACAAAGAAAAAATTAAAAGACAAACAAAGAATTTCGATCCTTCTCGCTACGCTCGCTTCGTCGCGCACAAGACACTTCCCGACTTGAAGTTGGCGTCGTTCCGCTCGTCGTGCTGCCCGGCGTGTAAACAGGGACGGCTCCTAACCCTCAAACTCCGTAGTTCGAGACACACAGAATATTCATTCGCTTTAAGATCCCTCTCTCGTCCCACACACGATCGTGTCATGACTCTGCGATCTTGAGAGAGACTACGCGACAGATACGCCGAGTCAATTGCGAGGTGCGCGGAAATTTCGGTTCTTTGTTTCCGTTACGAGGTTCGGTCGGAATCTGTGGTGCGATTTTTTCTGCGACGTTCAATACGAAAGACACGGAAAGATTCCCGACATCCGTAGTTGCTGTTCTTTTTCCGCAAGTGTGATGTGAACTTGGGACGGGGAGTTTCGTAGGTTTATTTTATTTTCTTCTCGTAATCGAGGGAGAAAAAAAAAACGTGCGAGGGACATTGGACGGGTGATCTAATTTTTTTCGTCCCGAGACTGTGCAACCGTTCTCTTGGGTGGGTGGGGGAAGACAATCTTGTTCGTGCGGAGGTGCTCCCGTCTCGTCCGAAAAAAAAAAAAAAAAATATCATGAATCACGACGAAGAAATTTTTGACGTCGATTGAGAAAAGAAACAAAAAAAAAAAACAAACGCACGAAAACGATGCCACGTGCATCTACCCACGGCCTCGAGTAACGTCGGACATCGAAGTTGACGAAAAAAAAAAAAGTAGAAAAAAGTAAAGAAAAAAAAAAGAAAAGAAAATGGCTTCTATATTCAGCGAACTTCCGTGATCGTCGGGCCCGATCCTCTCTATTTTGACCCTCCGATCCGAAAAGTTTTGAACCCGAGTAAAGTGACGTGTCCTCTCGTCGGTGTTTGTGTATTCCAGATGCCGTCGTCGCGCCGCTGAAGTCGACCGGGCCGCCGCCGAACCTCGAGAGAAAAACACGAAAAAAAACGAGAGAACCGAAAAGGACCCGAAAAAAAAAAAAAAAAAAAAAAAAAACCGGACGACGAAAATGACGCAACAGAGCGGGGCAGGTTCGCCGCAGCAGTTCTGCCTGCGTTGGAACAATTACCAGACGAACCTTACGAACGTGTTCGATCAGCTTTTGCAAAGCGAGAGTTTCGTCGACGTGACGCTCGCCTGCGACGGTCATTCCGTGAAGGCCCACAAGATGGTGCTCTCGGCGTGCAGTCCCTACTTCCAGGCTCTGTTCTTCGACAATCCCTGCCACCATCCGATCGTGATAATGAAGGACATCAAGTGGCCGGAGCTGAAGGCCGCCGTCGAGTTTATGTACAAGGGTGAGATAAACGTATCGCAGGAGCAGATCGGTCCGCTCCTGAAGGTTGCCGAGTGTCTTAAGATCCGAGGGTTGGCGGACGTGAACAGCGAGCAGGAATTGACGTCGCGGCCGATGGGCCTCGATCCGAACGAGTCGCCGGCCGGCACTTCCGGTCTGTTGGCCGGCGCGGGCTCCTCGGGCCCCTCGTCGCTCCACGGTCGCAAGAAACGGCGCAGGGTCTCGGGCGACCGTTCGCCATCGGGCGGAAGTCCCGACCACGGTTCCTGCATCATAGGCGACGAGCACGACGCCTCCGGCGGTCCGATGATACCGGACATGCACAGCCTCGGTCAGACGTCGTCGTCGACCCCCCGCTCCCTCGGCTCGCCCAACGTACCGAGCATCTCGGTCACGCCGCAGATCAATCTGCAGGAACTTCCGGTACCGCTGGTCCTGCCTCTGCCGCCGCCGCCCCAGTCCGGTCAGAGCGTTCACAGCCTCGTGGCGCAGCAGCAACAGCAGCAGCAGCAGCAGCAACACCAGCAGCACCACGTGCCCGGCGGTGGCCACGTGACTTCCGGCGGCCACGCGTCCATAAACCATCTGGCCGCGCACGTACAGCAACAGCAGGCCGAACAGGCGAGGCAGGAACAAGCGCGGCACGAGCAACAACAGAGGCAGCAACAGGCGCAGCAAATGAGCGTACAGCAGGCCCAGCAACTCGCCCAGGCACAGCAGCAGGCCCAGGCCCAGCAGCACCATCATCAGCAGCAAATCGGCAACCCCGTAGGCGACGATCTCGAAATCAAACCCGGCATCGCGGAGATGATTCGTGAGGAGGAAAGGGTGAGTCGGATTTGTTGTTGTTGTTTTTTTTTTTTTTTTTACTGTGGAGTTTGCGATATCTCGTGAGGGTTTTTAATCTGGGGATATTTGATAGGTTGGAATTTGGGCTTAGAGCGGTAGGAAAAAAGTTTGTGATGGATAGGATGAGATTGTAGACTGTTCTGAAAAAAAAGGATACAATGGAAACTTATTATTCAGTTTGTCCGAGTTAGTTCGGGCAAACAAAAACGACTGCGTAGTAAGTAAAATAAGAACACGGCTGCGAACTAGTTATTGCCGAGTCAAGATACCGGGAAAAATATTAACTGCGGATCGCGCGTGACGATGCAATTTTTAGGATCGACGAATCTCGCGAAATCATTCGCGTTGAAAAGCGCGAAACAGCGAACGACGAAAGAGTTAAAATTCGAAAATCGATTCCGACGACAAACTCGAAATCGAAACGAAAAAGAATCCTAGCAGCAATGTCTGCGGCGACGAGAGCGATAATAAAAATGAAAAAATCGAGGCCTCGCGGATCTCTTCCTGCAATTTCTCATCTCGGGATCCAAAAGAGCGAGTATAATTTTCTCGATTTAATCTCGCATTTGAATAATACCGCGGCGCTTCCCTCGGTGGCTTCGTCCCGGCCGTGTGTGCGAGCGCGGACAGATGCACTTTTATTTTTTTTTTCGTCTTGTAATAACCGGGCGCGTACGCGACCCGGTGATGAATTGTAGTTTAGCCCGGTGATTGGTGAGCTCCGCCGGTACAGTAAAGCTTAATATCACACATATATCCTACACACTGCACTACCTACGTACGTATTACGAGAGTCCTCTATTGCTACTATTGCCGCGCTGCGGATATAATACATACATATATCTGATGACGTAACGCGAATAGAGTATAATGAGTACGGTAATATTCCGTAGAATTCCATTACGTTACGAACGGGCGCCGGCGAGAGAGCTCGGCTACCTAGCTTCGATACAGCTCTGCGGCGCGAAACGCATCGGCAGCGCCAGCATCGAATCGAGTCTTATACACGAATTCCCGCGATAACCGCACAGCATCGTAGCCGTTACGATAGTAATGGGGATTACGATTCCACGCCACCTCTTCGCATCGTTTCTCCCACTTTCGACGAAAAAATAATCCCCCCTTCCCTCGCTCCCTCCTCCCCCCCCCCCCCCTCTCACCCTCCGCCATGAGTTTTGAAGATCGTTGATAAGGATTTTCCTCCTATGGACACGTTTATCGGATCGTTTCAGTGATCAATCATCATTAAACCATTTCCGTTTGGATTATACAATAAATTTATCCAGGGAGACGATACAATGTAATTGAACGGAGGTAAAATTTTCCGATAGGCGAGCTCCGAACGACTCGGCGAGGGATAAAAATTTTATGAAAAGAAATGTTAATTATATTTTATATATTTAAATTAATTCATTTTTTATTAAGCGAAAGAATTCGTAAAATTTAATTGAACGCGAATGTGATGAGATTTTTTTTTAAATTGTGGAGGAAAGAAATTACTTGGAGGATTGTGGTCGTTGTAATTAAGAAAAAAGTTGTGGAGAAGTGATGGGAGGATGAAAGTCCGATTTCCGTCGTACGCAGCTTCCCTCTGGATCACGTTTGCTTCCTCTTCTTTTTCCTTGTGTCTTTACTTTACGGTCTCTCGTTTCTCTATTTATCTTCGGATCAATTCATAACGGCTATGATGCCCGGAGGAAAATTGAAAATGGAATCGAGTCCCATAGATCACGAAGATGGGCGAAGCTTCGTTTCGAGGCTCCTCGCCCTATCTCGCTCCGGCCCAGAGCCGGCTACGCGCATCTCCGCGCATCCTATCTTCTCCCCCGCGTCTCCCCTCCCGCGAGGCGCCGACCGCGATACGAATGCCGGCACGACTAAAAACTGCGCAAAGTTAAATAGAAACGTCCTCCTGCATGTAGATAGACGCAGATAGATAAGGAGATATAACCAAAAAAATTGACTCATAAATAGTAGAGTATACATAGATGTATGCACACATATACATATATATATATATAAAACTGTAACTGCAGGATTTAAAAAATGGATTTAAAAAAAGCAGAAAACGTACTGGACGGTGGTATGAAAAAAAAAATGTAATCTTCCCTCGGATTATACTTTTTGGCAATAACGGTTTTACTCTCCGCCTCTCGACCCCTTCCCTGGACGTATCCCTCGAGCCCGAAGGATAGACGTGCGGGAAAGGACGAACGAGACGATGAGAGGGAGAGGGGGGGGGGGATAGAAACATACTGCAGAAAAAAAAACAATGGAGGGGATAAAATCAACGCGAGTAACGGAGTGAGACGAAAAAGAGTAAATCGTGGATTGTAGTAACCGAGCGCCATTCATTCTGATGCACCGGAAGTGACTGTATGTTTCCTTCGTTCTTTTTAAATCAGTCTTTTTTTTTCTGTGAACGCTTCGCATTCCACAGAGTAGTGGAACACAGCCAAAGAGCGAAGTCCTTGATTGTGTTTTTGCGCTTATACGCTGTCGGAAATGACGACTGCGACGACAACGAGCCTATTTGTAACGGTAGTACCGCTATTATTATTGTATTATCTATGCATATCCGGGTGGGAATGGAAACAGATTCTATTTGATGAAGGAGGTCACGTGTCTTATAGCGAAGTACTCGACCCCGTTTACGTCACTTAGCTTGTAAATCACAGTTTTACGGATTTTTTTTGCTTTATTGTCGTGTTGGAAGAAAACCAAAAAAATTGTTTCTGTACGATTTTTGGGCAGTTGCGGCGATTCTTTGTGAAGAGTGTAATTTTTTTCGGACTGTATAGGTAACATTGTACAAGAAAGGTCGTATAGTAGTTGATCGTTCGATTCGTAGTTTCTGAGATATGAATTTCTCAAGATAACGAATATTTACGGTCAACGGAATTTCTAATCTTAATTTAATCTTTTTGTTCCGCGTTCGGAACTAAAAACGTTGTTTTTAGAGGCATTGACTAATTGAATGCAAAAACAAGCGTTATCTAAAAAAAAAGCCGTGCGCTACTACAGATTCTAAAAAAAAATGTTTCGTAACACGTTTTTTTCGTAGCTTGACTACCGTCTCGTGTCGGAACGCGGCAAATTCTGCTACCTGTGGAGTGCGTCGGAACCATCCGTAATGATGATCAGCGCGATGGGATACAAAATCATCATAAACAACTTAAATACTTAATTCTTAGTTTCGTTCCCGTTAATTCGTGGGTCTTTAACTTTTTCTCCTTGGACACTTGCGCAGGTCAACGTTTCTGCCTCGATTCTCGTCGCCAACTTCACGGCAGTTGAAACTATCGTTTATTTCCGTGTCGAAAAAAGCTAAACGAATAGACAATAAAAAACAAACGAAAATCTGCACGCGAATTCACAAAAATTCGTTTAACCGCCGCTTTGTTCCAGATATTTTTTTTTTTCTTTCCGCACATCCATCAGGAATCGCGGGTCCTTGAAAATTTGAATAATAGAAAACGAAACTGTATAGCGTGCACAGGCACGGAAACGAGGGTACAAAAAAAAAAAAAATTAAACGACTCTCGGGTAGATAATTTTTGTGACGCAATTTTGTTCGATTCTCTTCGAAAACTAATTCGGAGGGGATGAAAGCGAGAAATTGGTACCTAGGAGGTAGCGAGTAGAACATAGCATATCTTTCCGGCCGATTATTGGAGGATACTCCGTGACCACTAATATTTTTTTCGCACAGTCCTTCGGGTTCTTCCTTTCTCTCGTTTCATTCCTTCGCTCTCCTCCCCACCGCCTCTCTTCTTCCGGCATTATTATACCGGCTCGAGAGACCGTCGAGCTCGTTTTAATAAGATACTATTTTCACTTCGCATAATTGTATGTATTTTAGATATTTCGAAAATTACCTTTACCAGGAAACTCGAGCGTGATATAATCGTCAATAGTTGGTATATAATGGTAGACTATAGAAATTGGAATGCGCCGTCGTCGGATATTACCTTTGCCCTTTTTGTATTGACGCACCGACCTACATTTTTTTCCCATTGTAACACATTTTTTTATGAAAATGTCGAAGGAACACATTTTTCAGGTGCAAAAATCGTGAAACCGCGGGAGAAGTAAAATTTGATGGAAAATCGTTAGAATTTAGCTAAATAATAAAATTTATGAAACAAAATAATAAAAAAATACATTTCAAAGCTCACAAATGTGAAAACTCTTTGGGAGATTTTTTCTGATTGCTAAGAGCCTCGGCTAAACACGCACATCTCGGTTCATAAAAGTTGACCCACTTTTTTCTGCCCCCCTCCCCTCCCCTCCCTCCCGCCACTCCCTCCCACCACTCCGTGCAGAGATAATTTCAAGACCACACCGATGCTCGATTCCGAGAGGAATTTTTTCTTCCCTCCGTCACATCACACCAAGACTCGCTAATTTACCTTGTTTATAAATGCACTTAGCATCCGAAGCGGTCAAGAATTCCTTTCACATTTATATGTATATACAATTTGGTCAGATCTGGATATAAATTCGACTTTTCGACCGTTAACGTTAGATCGAACTGATATTCAATCCAAAGGTCTAATCATAAAAATCATTTTGCTTGTTTTAATCCCAGGAAGTTTCGCGGTAATTTTATTCGTAGCAAAAAAAAACTAAATTTAAATTGACTTATATTTTTGTACGAAAGCGCCCGCCAAGAATCCTGTCAAAAATTGGTACTTCACATCAAATTTAGACTAAAACATATCTTTCTCTAAAAAAAAAAAAATAGAATTTATAAAAATCTTAAGAAAAAATATTCCTTGGTTTATTTAAACGATTAGATAATGGCGTAAGAGGAAAGAAAATATCTTGCGAATTCTTAAATCTTGGATTTTCAACGGCCGAGGAGTTCTCGTGGGTGTCCAGCGAGTTTATCTTGCTCGCTCCTCCTCTCTCGCTCTCTCCCTCCCGAGTGTTCGACTCTCCGTTACAGACTCGAAGGGTCTCGACCGTCCGTAGGGACGTTTCGTCGTTCGTCGGCTGGCCGGCGAGGGAAGGGTAGCGGCCGGCGAGGAAGCAGAGCTACGGGCTACCCGATAAAAGATGCAAACGCGGCGGAAGTGGCGCCGCGCGCCTCGCTACCTCATAATAAATTCAGTAAACGGCAGTCAAAAGGACTTTTGATCGGTCCTGCTGCTGCACGGTGCCCCGGTATGTCGCCCTTAGCCCTCTGGCTCCGTCGCTGTTCCGCTCGACCGCGATGCTGCGAAATCTCAAATTCAAGCCCACGCGCGTCAGCTACGCCGGAAGTAATTGGAAAGTCTGCGAACTCATTGCCCATAACCGGCGCAATGACTTTAGATTTTTCTCTTTCGTTTCGTTCACTTCATAAACGCTTTCGAAATGTTCAAACGAAAATCATTATTATTTTTATTCACCTTTGCGTAACTTACCATCGTACAATCAACAAAGCAATCTGCATTTCCAAAATGGCTACTGCTCGATGACCAAAACATCTTACTTGCCAAAAATCGCATTTCTTTATTTATAGTAATATAACAAATCTTACTGAAAATATTTATGTTATAGAGAAATTTAAGAGCTATTTAACGTTGCGCGCGACTCGCCGCGCCCATGAAAACTCAAGTCCCTAAAATTAACAAACGGCGATTTAAAAAATATTTTAATATATCAATATATCAATATATTAAATATGTCAATATGTTTAATATATTAATATATTGTTATATACTTTTTAACAGGGTATGATAATAGAGAAGGGGCGAAGGAGAGACGGAGTGAGAGGGTTGTATTATACGAGCGAAGTAAAGGGCCGACGATGGTCGAGGTCAGTACCCACTTGACCACGCGAAGTACCTGCTGCTTCTCTGTTTCCGTTCGACACGCAACGCCGTCGCCTTCCCGCTCGCTTCTTATCAGCTATCCTCCTCCCTTCTCCGTCTCGCTTCTTCCTTCGCGCTCTCCGCCGCGTACTTCTTCACGGGAATCGATAATCTTATACCAAAGACACAAGATACAACAGCCACGGTACGCGCGTTTGTACGTAGACTTTAATATTGCAACTGCGATCCAGCCTTTGCCGCATACAGCTTGGCTCGCTCGAGCGGGCCGCACCGCACAGATAGCCCCGACAACAACCTATCCGTCACACACATAAATCCAAACTCCCAGGCTTCCGTGAATTATTTAATACCTTCCAGTCGCTATTTTATTATTTATGGACGTAAGAAAATTACTCCCATCGATTTTATTTCTCGTATTCCGGGCGTTAAGGTGGCCCGAGAAATAAAGCGAGTATAACCGAGCGCTACCAACGGACCGTCTCTGTTTACCGTAGTCCGATTTTCTTACCGCCGCTTTTAGCGACGGACAAAATTAAATTTCTCAACTTTCAGCGTTTATTCCCTTTTTTTCTTTGCATTGGTTGATTCAATTTTTTATTATTTGGACGATCGGATCGATAATACAAAATAACAATGAGAAAGTAAAGGATAACGAAAAGTTAAGAGTTATAAACTTAACGAATTTAAACGAAGAACAATTTTGTATGCATATAGAATTTTTCAATCAGATATTGGACCATGATGCAGTAAAATTTTTGGGCTAATCATTATTTTGCATAGAACATTGCAATATAATTTTCTTTTTACCCAAACCAGATCCTACTAAACTACCGTAATTACCGTCCGCGTTTCCCTCGACCGATAAAGAAGAAAAAGGTTTTCAAAAATTGTTTCTGTCGGGGGAAAAAAAATCCCATCACACTCCCAGCGTCCCAGCTAGCCTGATTGACTCTGAAAAAGAAAAGGAAAAAAACGATCTGACGCTTTGCCCAGAACGCGTAAAAACTAACGGCAGCCACTCGTCACACTGACGTGACTCCGTAGCCTCCGTGTCTCCGTCCAGCCAATCACTCATTCTTCTATGTCCTTCCCATAGATTCTTTCCATACATTTTTCAATTTCTTTTTACTTTTTTTTTTTTACCCACGTACAGATGTTCCGATGCTTCGAAACGTCCATTTAGGAAATGGCCATAACACACGGCAGAAGGACGAATGTTCTGACCCCGATGGCTCCCCCCTCCTCCTCACCCTCCCGTCTCATCCCCTTCTTCCCTCCCTTACTCTCGGTCTCCGGGCGCCGTACCGCGGTAAATCAGAAATTATCTTGTCGCGTTCGAGTACCTGCCTTTTCCCATCGAAACTCGCATAAATACAGGAGTGAGGCAGAGCTCTCTATCTTCGTCCCTTCCATTTTCTACCCTTCCAACTGACTGTACCGACGTCGGTGCAACCCTCGCGGAGCTTCGAGTGCATGCATGCATAGCAGCGTTTTGAGCTCCGGACAGGAGAAAGGGAATATCTAGTACCAACTTTCAGCGTGGTACAGTTCTTTCCAACTTTCATGCCGATTTCATATCCACCGAAGGGTCGATACCAAAGATGCATAAAAAAATATTACAATTTTTTAATTTTTATATGAAATAAGAGAAAAGTTAATCCTGAAGGATCACATGCTTTCGCTCCCTCGTCTTCGCAGTGGGTTTATTCGGTCCAGCTTGAATATTTATTGGCTTCTCGGTAGTGAAATCGATACGACAGGATGTAAGCAACAAGTTCGTCGGGGTTGAACGCTAATCGGTCAAGTATTATAACAATTGTAAGCTCCAGAAGCAAAATACACCGCGTCCAGACCCACGTATGAGGGTCTTACGTCGCTACTCTCCAGAATTTAGAACATCTCATTTCATTTAATCGTAACAAGTACCAAAAGGGACTCGTACAGTAAACAATGTTTCTACATTTAACAAACATTCGTTTATTTTTTTTTTACAATTTTTCTTTACTCAATCTTACAGTTTTGAGTAATAATAAAAATTGTAAAATCAGCAAGAAAATAATATTCTTTTCGTTCGTGAATAAACAATTGTTTGTTAACTGTACGAAACTTGGCTTGTAGTTGTAGATGCGACGGGTTTTAGAATATTAGTTGATTATTCGAACGAGACGACGGACAATCGGACAAACACTGTGGAGCGTCGCGACGACACGTACAGCGCGCATTCACGCACATGCATATGTACAACTATATAGTATATATATATAAATATATATATAGAATAATACGAGGATCTGCGTAGCGGCGTACGCGTACGTGACGTTCTCGCGGACTTGATGGACGGATGACCGGACCATTCCGCAGATTGCTTCGCTCTCGATCCGGCCGGAAGGAGATTTATACTACCGCCCGTCGTTATCTGTCCGGTAGCCATTCGGACGTCCGCGACCTGCTGCAGCGATGCACCCTAGCCGAACGCATCCACCCGCCGGAACGATGCTTCAACGGGCGGCTTCGACGTCGCGACGCTCAGTTAGATAAGCGATCGATCTATCGAATTTCGGAAAGAGGTTGAAAAACAAAACTAACGACGCTCGGAGCCGAACGATTCTATGCTAAAATTTCATTTCTCTCCCGGACACGGAAGAACCCGTTTGTAATTTGATTCGTGATTCTCATTGCTTCAATCTTCTCATTGTCGCAGTTCATATTGGCTACATTGTAATCACAGCTAATTGAAAAAAAAAAATCTTCAATTTTCAAGACAAAAGGACAATTATTTGAGTCGAACCACCATTTTTTTGGACGTATTTTTGACGAGAGTAATTTTTCCACTATTTTTTATATATAAATATAACTGCAATACGAGCACTACCGGATGATACTAGCCGATAAGAATAATCGTAGCAGCGACGCGAAGCTTAAAAAAAAAAACAAAAAGAGCAAAAAACTTTTGAATTTCGACTTCTCTGACGATCGAAAAAAAAGGAAACGAAATTGGGTTTCAAACGTTTCCGAGTAACTTTTACCGGTCGTCATGGAACTTTATTGCATTGGACTGCACACTATGCGTGCGCGTACCTATCATACCCATAACTTTCGTTTTCTACTCGGGAGCTCGATATAACTGCTGCTCGATCGTTCAACGTACATGCATATATATAAATACAAATCTATATATATATACATATATAAAAATATATATATACGCTCATGTATATGTGAAAACGCAGTCCTCGATATTCCGGCTATTGCATACTATACTATTGGTAGAGTATAATATTGAAATCCCAACGACATCGACCATTCTCACTCCAAGCGACAAATTACATTTGGCGACTGTCACAAAAACGCCCGGGATGATATGAAAGTCGAACCTGCGTACAACTACGCCGTAGTGTATAGGTATATAGGCTACACGGTGGATACGGCCGCGGTGGACGCTAGTAGCAGTCCGGCCCTACTCGGACGCACCGATAGAAATTAAATTCGAGAATATTCGATTATGATAGAGAACGATGGAAACGAGTGGGGGGGGGGGGGGGGGGGGGGTGAGAAAATGGTATGGGAATATTCTCGTTGCTCCCGCGATCCGGCAATAAAATCCCGGCTATCCGGAACTGCCAATTCGACCACTCTAAATTTCTCCCTTATACCCTTTTTCTCTCATTTTTTTTGCACCTCGCTTTTATCGTTTTTAACACAAAATATCGATGGAAGTCGTATAATACTTTATTAGCGATGTTGTCCAAATGGAAGTGCATGATCCACGTGACTTTTACGCTTGAAAGTGATTCCGCTCTCTTGTTGTTCGGGTAATTTTTTTATCGGAGGTGTAAAAAAAAACAAAAAAAAAACGGAAATTTATATAATTTACACCGATCGCCGATCGTAAATCTTCTCGTAGTCCGGATAACAACAGAATGCACTGAGAAAAACTTACATAGTAAATACTTTCCAGCGGGGACGTCTACATTTTACAGTTACGACAATGACCAAAAGTTGTAGTTGTAACTATAATCATAGTTTAATCAATTGAGTATATACTATCACTAACTATCTACACAGACGTCCCCCCTGGGAACTATTCGTTATAGTAGGACATACCATATTTTTTCTCAGTGTGGGGTTAAAAAAATTCTATAAAAAGTCACCGAATCGTCCCAAGGTGTCGTTTCTTCGATGACGTCAAATAAAACATTGATTGCACACATCCACATTATTCTTGTAGCCGAAAGAAAGCAAGACTATGTAACAACCGTCTAGACATTCCTAATTAATTTATTTTCTGTCCAATAAACAAACAGCAATTAAAAAAACCATAGATAAAAAACGAAAAAAATGTACCTTATTACGTTATTATTGAAACGGCTTTCAGTTGCTGGCATCGATCTATATAATATTGATACGTACGCAAAAAAAAAAAGCCTTCTCGCCAGGTGAAGCAATTTTAATTTCGTTTCTCGGTGACTTTTTAATGGTGGCATTAGTTGGCGTATAAA
Organism: Amblyteles armatorius; assembly: GCA_933228735.2. Taxonomy (NCBI): domain Eukaryota; kingdom Metazoa; phylum Arthropoda; class Insecta; order Hymenoptera; family Ichneumonidae; genus Amblyteles; species Amblyteles armatorius. The sequence continues at coordinate 22,181,543 of OW121686.1, read as the reverse complement.
ATGCCGAGAGTTATAAAGCCTCGAATCGTCGTGTTGCACATTACGTATTGTACACATACGAAGTTCCATTGTCCCTCGTGGCTGTGCGATTCTCCCTGCAGGCGAATCGTGTCGAAGCTCCAGTGTCATAAGGGCGTATGAGCGAGGCTCGTGCACACCACATACGCCCTTTTTACTTCGGGCCATCGATGTGCACACACACAAATAGAGCTCTCTCTCTCTCTCGGGCGGGTGGGTGCGCGCGGAGTATTAAAAATTCTATAAACAATTACAGTCGGCGAGATTATACGACTCGATACGAAAGTGGCGTATACGAAAGAGGCACGAATGGAACTCTCTCGATCCGCGCTCCTTGCCCCGCTTCCCTCGAGCATAATAATCTCCACTCGAGGCGCGCAACCCTCTCGTCTCCCGCTCTTCCTCTCTCCCTCTCCCTCTCTCTGTCTCTCTCTCTCTCTTTCTCTCTCCCTCCCCCGAGAGAGACTGAAAGAGACGAACGAAAATTAAATTATCCCGAAAAATTAAATTCAACTCTTTTATCCTCAGCTACCTCGATTCACGTAATAACGAACTCATTAATACCACCAACCACTCTCAAGTGAATAATTGAATTGAAAAAAATTAAAAATAATGAAAAATTTGAAAACACAAAAAAAAAACGAAAATTACATTAATTACAAAGCGTCATTGGAAATCTGGGATTGTAAATAGAACGAAACATTTAACCCTCCGCGTTGGGCAGATTTTCATTTATCGAGAGCAAGGCGCATTGTATTCCAGCCGAAAGAACGATTCGATATTTAGTAATCAATAAATTAACTTCTTTTACGTTTGAGAGATTTTTCAGATTTTTTGGTCTTAATTTCTTTTGGTAACATTCAAAGGGCTCGATGACTGGAATTTGGTAAAGGGGATTGCTTGTTACGAATTTTAAAGCTTTTAATAAGATGCGCTAAAAATAAACGAATCGAATTACCGAGGCATGTCAAGTTAATGTGCGGTCGTCTCAATCACAATTGCGGCAGCGTCATCGAAATATTTTCATCGCCAGCAGCTTTAGCACGGTTTCGAGCCCCGTTGCGCATATCGGCGCGTTCGAACACACACATATATATAAATATATTTACATATCTATATATATATATATACAAATGCACACGCGGTACCAGCTGTTTCTTCGCTACTTGCGCAAAGTTGATTGAACGCCTCGCGCGCCAGTCAGTTTTGTACGTTAAACTAGAAGTTATACAGTAGTTTGTATAGGTTGCTACGTACCTGGCACGCGATTTACTCGCGAAACGATGAGCTTCCTCGGAAGGGACGGGCGTGGCATGGGTTGTACATAGAGTACTGTATTCCCAATAGCAAGAGGGGGCGGGGGGGTATTGTGTACGAGGGATAAGTTGCGCGAAAGTACCGGGGATAGTTTGATTCAACCTGCTAAGAAGGGTGAAGAAGAATTTGTTGAATATATTTAGAGAAAGAGATTGCAAAGAATATTACTAATTTCATCGTATTTCAGGCACGTGTGCGTCTCGACTACCTGCTTAAAAAATATATCAACCTGCGTTGGGCAAGACAAGTTGCATAGCGAGATTGTGTTTTTCAACTAAAATCATTAAAAATATAAATCAAATTTAAACACCGGCCTTCTCTTCACCTACAAATAGTACATATCATGAGTAAAAAGTGTTCAAATGTTAGAGGATTTAACATTTGTTACGGCAAATTCGCGACTCCTAATTTTGAAATTTTAGCACCGCCAAAGTGGAATATTGGTGGAATTTCCGAAATTGGCCACCACTCGTGAGTTCCCGTAACAGCCGAAACTTTTCTTATCTGTGCACGCAATATTAAAAAAAAAATTCGCACCAACGTATAAACTATAACAGATCGATCCTTCGGTTCGCCGGTACTACGCGGGGTGCGCAGGTGGATTTTAGCGGAAGGGGTTCGGTTATAAAGTGAAGTAAACGTACAAGAAGATGAAACGACGTTACATTACGTCCGACGTATCAACGGAGACGACGACGACGACGGCGACGACGATGAGAAACAGGGAGAAGGGGTTGCGCTGGTGGGGGAGGTGGGGGTGAATGGCGGCCCATTGTCTGGACTACAAATTAATCTGGGGATCGATACTCCGCGGGCTACACGTTCTCTCGCAACGCAGTTTAATATATATACATGTACATACATATATTTCTATATATATAGAATAAATGTATGTACGTACGCGGGACCGTTCGTAAGCTTAAGGGGCCGAAAGGGGGGGTGGGGGGAAGAAGAGTATGAAACGCGTGTGGTGGCGGACTCGCTCGAGGGTGGATATGGGTGACTCGAGGAAAAATAAATCGAGCGAATAGGCCGAGAGAGAGAGGTGTGGGGGATCGAAAGAAAGGGTTGAAGACAGCAGACAAGCATGTCGCAGAGGCCGACGAGGCTGTCACGGACTGCGGGGAGGATTGAGGGAACAAACAGTGGAAGGTTTGACGAAACGGAGAACGAAATAATTGAATGAGAACAGTCAAGAGGTTGCGAGATCGGGAGCTCGAGCTAAGGAATTAAATTGGTCGGTGGTGTTGGGAATTTTTTTCTACACGTAGATGAGCAACGTCTCTCGATGTGTGCCGGAGGGAAAATTCATTCGTCGAACGGTGATGGAAAGATAAAGATAGTCCGAGTGATTCCGGACCGTCTTATCGGATTATTGTTCGTCGAACGATTTTGAGTTTTTACGACCGGTCGAGTTTTGGAATTTTTTTATCGGCAGACGAAGACGACCTCCCGATCTGTGCCAAAGGGCGAAATCGATCGTCGAATCGATCCGTCGAATACTTACAGAAATAAAAATTGAAATGTAAAGTGGGGAAAAAAAATTTGAAATTCGAGCTCTTCGACAGTTAAGACCGCTTCTTTTCCCCTCATGCATTTTTTTTTACCCCTGGTGATGATTCCTACCTTTCCCTCTTCTGACACGAAGCTGAGAAAATGAAGTAGAGGGGAAAAAAGTGATTCGACTCGACGGGGCTCGTTAACACGATAAAATATTTAAATTAACAATAAAAAGGGTTCCTGCTGGAAGGAGTCGAAGAGTCGACGAGCGGAAGAGAGGAGAACGAAGGGGACGGGGGGGGAGGGGGGGGGGGGGGGGTGACGCTGGATCGAGGGTTGCGCGGGAAGCTACGGGCGTTCGCGAAATGGTCGGGAGGGATTGCATTAACCAAGATTGCTGACGATAAAATGAAAATAATGCGAAATGACGTGAGCGCCCAGTTGACGACGCGGCAGCTATATACAACGATCGGGGGTTCGAGGCCCAGCGAAGCGTACCTTCGACTTTCCCCTCTCGCCCCTCGAATCGCGAACGAAGCATCGAAAGAAAAAAAAAACTCATTTTAATTAAAAGTTATTACTTCAGCAGCGCTTTCGAGTGGAGATCGCAGCACACAAATCCATTAAGGCTCACCCTTCGAAGCCCTTAAATTTAACTTCTCGTCGAATCGTCACCAAATTCGCCGGGGATCTTCGGACGTCCGGTAGATAAGTTCGAGGTTTTTTTTCAAAATTGTTTTCAATCCGAAGGGTTGAAAATATTGTAGATCGTTTTTGCTTCGTTTCGCGCCGTTTCGAGGGGAAATGGAACGCGGAGGAGAGCGAAAGGAAGAACGGCGGATGGGAGGGTCGAGGCAAAAACACGAGAGATATAAATGGTCGGGGCGCCAGGAGTCACTCTCAATTGCATTAAAACTTTCTCAGCGGAAAAGCACTTGCTGCAGACACTTGGCTGAAGTCGCCTAATTCTAGCGATTCACGAAAATATTTATCAAACAAATATAGTGCTGCGATAAATTCTGGTATTAGTGGACATAATAATAATAATAATAATAACAACAACAACAACAACAACAACAACAATAATAATAATAATAATAATAATAATAATAATCATCATCATCATAACAATAATAATAATAATAACCACAATGGGATATATTTAGTGGAAGCAGATATTGCACTACATTACATTACGGCCTAGTATATTTCAACTGTCCATTAGCATATATTTCTCCGAGTGCGTGTAGCACGCCGCCCGGCGTCTATTGGAGGGGGTGGTTTAAACGCGAGCGCCCGCGCGTTTTACCCACGGACTGGACAACCCCCGTGCGATATCCACCCGTTTTACCCCCTCCCGGTGCATCCACACCCCCCTTTCGTTTCACTCTTTCTCCCACTGCTCTCATTCCGTACGTATTCCACCCGCGCACGAGACACGTGCACTGCTCGCTCACGGATCACGTGAGACAAGAGTTTTCAATAATAAAGAGGATACAAAAGTTTCCTCGTTCGCTCGTCCGCCTTTCTCTCCGTCTTTCAACTTTTGATCTCTTCCGTCTGACCAATCTAATTCGGCTTCATTTACACTTTGCCGTAAACGCTTTGTGCAATCTTTTAATTAAAAAAAAAAAAAAACCAAAATTTTAATCGATATCTTTTGTATCTTTGACATTTGATTCGTTAATCATTATGTTCCAACTTTTTTTAGAGCCAACTTTCTTTGTATCTTCGGCGAAAGTTTATTCGTTATTTTTTTGCTCCACTTTGAGCAGGTTTTTTTTTTCTCTGATAATTGCGTGTTTCAATTTTTGTTTTTTTTTTTTACTGTGATAATTGCGTGTTTCAATTTTTGTTTTTTTTTACTCTGATAATTGCGTGTTTCAATTTTTGTTTTTTTTTTGCTCGAGTTAGAGCTTGTAATTTTTTTTACAACTGTGATAATAACAAGCGTGTGGACGATCGATAAGCGACTAATCGATATATATGTCTCGGCGACTCCGAATTCACGACACGAAGTAGCGATCTCTTCTCGGGTTCGTCGTTGCATTAACGTTTCATCGGGCGACCGGGAGAGAGAGAGAGAGGGAGTGAGAGAGCTTCCATTTCCTCGGGCAACGTAACGTAAGACGGGCGATGAAACCACAGCAACACACACACCATCTCGCAGCATCGATCGCTAAGAAACTTTCTTCGTCGCTGGCCTCCGCCGTCTGAAAGAGTGCGGTCGAGCGATGAATACGAAAATATCGCAAAACAATAACGCGATTAATCGCTCAGATAACACGATGACAATACCTTCCGAATAAAACAAAAAAAAAAAATTCAAATAACAAAAGTTAATTCGATAGGAAAATCGAAAATCGTAAATTGATGCGAGGTCAATTTTTTAACGAACGCAGAAAAAAAATGGTTGTTAGTAATCAATTAACAAAAATGAGTGAGAAGCTAGACCTGTTAAATGAAATTGTTTACTAGAGGAATTGGATAAATATTGTCCAACAACGATAGGAACAAAAATTGGAAATAAAAAAATAACTTAATTCATCAACTGTTATTGAATTTGGTTATCGTGCAGCGAAGAGAGTTTCTCTTCCCTATCACAGTAACTACGTTCATAAATAAAGATATAAAAAATCGACGACCGAAATAAATAAAATAAATCAATCGAACAATTGTTCCAAAGGCAGCAAAGAATGACTGCGGATGCTGGTCGAGATTGCTCGGGAGAGTGAGAAAGAAGGTAAAAAAAGAAAACCGAGTTACGAGAGTGAGAAAAGCGAAGAGTACTCGTCTACTGTCGGGACGGTAAGAGTCATGGAGTGGGAAGGAAACAGAGTAAAAGTAGCGAGAAGAGTGCGCGACTAGAAGGGGCGGGGGGGGGGGGGGGGGGGGGGGGGGGGGTACGAAGGGCAGAAGGGGGTTGGATGGAGAGTAAGTTGACTCTGCATTATTTAAACGTCGTCCTAGCACCCGTAACACGTGTTCTTTTGAAGTCTCGCACCCTTCAAATATTCAGGCTGACGTCACCGCCGTCATATTCCTCCCTCGCGTTCTCCCCCTCCCGCTCCCCCCCTCCCTCGCTTCTACCCTTTTTCTGTCCCGTCTTGTTCTTCTTCTTGTATCTTTCATTTACTCGCTTCCTCTCGCTTCTCGCCTCGTCCACGTCGCACTGTCAGGGAACCCTGAAAAGCGTGCAAAGACCGTACATGTCTCGTCTATACCATATACTTTTACTCCTTAACTTCGAATACTTCTCTTGTTCGCGTCCCGTTTTTTTTTCTCTTCATAATCCTCTATGCTTCCTCGTCGTACGTGATTTTGCTTTTTCTTATTTTAATTTTTTTTTTTTATTTCTCTCTTTCGACTATTTACTATATTTTTCGCGACTGTGTCTCTCCCGCTCTTCTCTTGATGCACCTGCACCGGGCACGGCCTTCGGCAGCCGGGGTGATTGCGGAAAAATCTCTTCGGCCCCGGCGCTTTCCTTTCTAGATGATGATTTTTCGGCGCCGCACACCCGGAAACGTCATAAATCGTAGATTGATCCATTTTTTTTTTCTATTTTAACTTAGATTTTTATCAAAAGATGCCGAAAAAATTTTAATAACAGTAATGCATCTTGATTGAAGTACTTCTCGAAAACGTTCATAAAGAAAGTGTCGAGTTGAGATTTTTTTTTCGAACTTAAGAGAATCGAAGTTTAACAGTCTCGGAGAAAATGCGATTCTTCTTTACCGACCGTGGTATCGCACATGCCCTCGAACGGAGCAGTCAGCGCGTCAGAGAATTTTCCAAATTTAGACGTCGAGCCCAGTTTCCATCCATCCCCCCGTCGTATAATCGATTCATTTTCCTTCGGTACAAAATATATATATCGTATACACAGGAGATCCGCGTACTCTCGAATATATAAATACCACACATCGGAGTCGGTTACCGACTTGCGTCACCGACGAGTCGCTCCGTCGCACACGCGAGTACGAGGAGAGGAGACTCTCTTCTTTATTATTTAACACTCGAGAGGCTCAAACGAACGTCTTGAATAGGCCATTCAGAGTGGGATCTTTCTAAGGGGAGACCCGTTAAGTTATTCTGTGGATATAATTGACGCGCGCCCCGGCTGTACGCCATACACGCCGCCTTAACGTGCGCGAGGAGAACCTCCTCTCTGATCTTCCACGTTTTTCCATCCTCATCCGTCGTGAGACTCGTCGGCCGTTTATAAAATCCTCGGTACATATTACACGAGACTTTGTGCCCCGGACAAACGCGTGTCGTTTTTTTTACCATTAATTCATTCTTTCATTCTTTTATCTTTTTTTTTTTTTTTTTTTTTTGCTACATTCTGTCATTCCGACAGCCTTCGGGTACTTATTATTAGTCGTGCGACAGACCGGGGATACACACTTTGCATCTAATATTCTATCGTCTTTATAATACGAATTGTTATTCGAACTCTTTGACATTGAGGATATTACAGAGTCATTCAGCACAGGTGGCTCGAACTATTGCGTGTTTTACTGGATGGAGAAATTAATATTGAAAAAAAAAAAAATTGTTACGTTGCACGCGGAATAAATTTCCACGTGATATTTAATTTTCCGCGTGAGCGAACATTTTTTATGAGATGTGAAAAAAAAAAAATTGATAAAAAGTGTATGGGAGAGGTAAGAAAAAAAAGGGGCGAAAATTTCGCACCTACATTTCTTCGGAGGGTTGAAGCGGCGGGTACAAACGGCGTAAAAAAAGTAAGACCAACGTCTGGAGGTGGAAAGCGTCTACAAAGGAAAACGCGTGTCTTCTCGCCCGGCCCGGCCTCGAGCATCGAGCGCCCCAAACCCTTACACTCTTTTTATCTCCGTCCGACACTCTACCTATATATCTTCATCTTATCTTTTATTTTTTATTTTTTTTTTATTTTACTCGCCGTTCTTTCTTCTACGGCACTTTTTGTTTACTTCGCACGCGTCTATCATCGCGTCTTCGACTCGTTTCTCGCGCTCGTCCCGCTTCCGCCCTGGCATCGCCGGCCGAGAAAGTGAGCAGAATTTTGCTCATCTTTGCACTTCGTATTGTTTCGCGTGAGAAACGAATAAGCTAGCGGGATGAGAAGAAAAAAAAACACGTAGCGAGAGATGTGCTCTTGAAGGGAGAGAACGGAGAGAGGGCCTCTCGAGAAACGCCTGTTCCTTGTAAAGAATTCAGAGAGGGCCGTGCTCATTTGCTTAGCCTGTTACAAACGCGCCACGCTCTCCTACATGTTTCCATCTTCTCGTGAGATTTTTTGTCTGTTATTTCGACCTTTTTTCGCACTTCGAACGGTCCGCTTATATTTGACGTGACACGTGTGCGCTCCGAAAAGCCCGGAAAGTCTGAAAGTTCTACCTAAGATGTAATTACAATTATTTTCGAATTAGACGATTTTTTTTTATTTTATTTTTCTTCATGTTTCAACGTTTTATTTTTAGCTCGAACTGTAATTGCATCGTTTCATCGATTCTTCGGTCAGCTAAAAAGAATGGAGATAACGAGATGAAAATTTGGTTCGGTCGAAACTTTACTTGATTGAATTTTACCTGTTTAAAGTGAGCGGATTTTCTTTGTAAAATAAAAAAAATAATAAAAATTGAGCGATCGAGGTGCATGCGTCAGGGGCCTGATAGTTCTGGCATTTTGATTTAGAGCCCGAGATTATAACTATGCAATCAAACGAGGGAAAACTACCCATCGGACATAATGATAGATTAGCGAAATAAGTGAACTTTTAATATACGATACGCTCGGACTTTTGTTGGAAGGGGTCGACTATATATAACGCCGTATGAATGACAGCGTAAATACGGACAACCTAGATTGAGATCGCGTGCGACGTGTGCGTATGCCTCAAGTATAGTCTATATATTCAAAGAATTGTGCTGTGAAAAAAAAAAAAAAACTTTCAAGGAGTTTAGATAGAATTATCATTAGAGTATTGTTTTCATTTTTTAATTAATATTCCTGAAATGACTCGCAGAAATATTACCGAAGTTTTGCTACACCGCCCAAAGCTTGACATTAGAGGCTGTGCATTTTTTTCTTTCAATTATTTGTTTTTTGCAACTCTTTTTCAAAGATAATATTTAACCGTTTCATGTTTACTATTAGCTAGAAATAAGATAAGAGAAGAGAAATGAATGGATATTTTTCAATTATTTAAACACACCCGTTACATCGCACTTGGTGCAGCTGTTTCGAAGAAAAATATACATACGCGCACGACGATTATTATTTTCATTGCGTTTTTCATTGTCTATGATCTTTCTTGGCCAAGGTGCATCCTCGTTATTGCGTATGCGTCACGCGTCGCAGTGTTTTGCGTCTGTTCCCCACCACTCTTTTCTTTCTTATAATACTTTAATGCGTTTTTAATCAATACATATTTCTACGAATACATTTGTTTCTTTGACTCGACTTATGGCAATAGAGTCTTCGTTCGAACTGGCATGTATGTACGCGGCAGGAAAGATAAAAAAAAATTGTCCGAACAATTAAATGAAATTTATTCAACGCTCGTTTATGCGACTTGTGGATGAGAACGTAATTTGTTTGTTCACAAGTTATTATTCTCGGACTGTGTTGGATGACGAGTTTAAATTGTATAGCATTAGTTGAATGACGCAAAAATCGTGCAATGTTTATTTTTCATTCTTTTCTTTTCAAACTTAGAACGTAGGTAGATAAAATATACATCTACTATTGAACGCTTGTCTATAGAAAAACCGCTTAGATATTGTGTTCATTGTCTTTTTTTTTTCGAATGGAAAGCCTCAAAAACGTGAACTGTCGTCTAGTCGCTAAAATGTATGATTGATTATTGCAAAAAGTGTACTCAATTGAAAAATCAAAATCGACATTGCATCGCGATATCTACGAATAGTTCGGTTCGCATGATTAACTTGCACGTGTTATAATTTATAAAAATTCGATACATCAAAATATCAATTAAGACTTTCCTTTTAATCCACGCCGACGACGCCGAAGCGAACCTTATCGATAATCATATAATTCGAGACGTCACAGCGGCCCGTTCGAGGAATGAAGCTCGGCTTTCAAACACGCACCTCGAGTAGCAATTTGTATCTCAGTAATAATTTCTAAATTTTTTTCAATCTAAAAAATATAATTTTTTAATTAAAAAATACATAGGAGTATAAACTCGATCGTAAGGCAAAATTCTTCAACAAAAAAATTTTTGGTTCTCGTTTATGAAGAATCATCGAAAATCAAGAATTATCGAGTACGTCCGGTATGTTTTGTTTCGACAATGTGAGAGACTCTTTGGAAATTTATTTTTCTTATTTCTTTTCGTTTCTCCCAACCTACACCGTAGAACACGACGTACACGATGCACGACTAGAGTGCTCCGGAGTCTCGTATAGGGAAAAAGCAGATACGGGAGAGAGGGAGAGACGGCCCGGGCCGTCCCATAAATCACAACGTGCTGATTCGCAATAAATAATACAACGATCTCCGACGTTTCGTTGCCCGTGTGCTATAGCTTCGGATGTCGAAAACTTTTAATGCTGTTCACCCTCCCCTCGCCATTCCCGACTCTCCATGTTTCCCCATAGAGCATCGGTGCTGCCTGCCGAATAAACAGAACCCTCCACTGCTTCCTTCCTTACACAATCCAAAAAAGTTGATGAATCTATCGAATGATCAAAAAACAGTATTGTAGAATAAAAAATAAAATAAAATCATCGTTTTTTTTCCCTTCAAATCAACGTTCCATCAATCAAAAAATCAACCTAAATCAATCCAATTTCAACAAATCAACCTAAAAAAAAATATCCCGTACAAAGTTAATTTTTTTTACTTCCGCCTGTTTCTCTCCAATCCGCAGCCCCGTCATAGAATCGGCAAGGATAATGTCTCTGTGTACCACGAGAGCGAACCAAAATGCTTTCAACTCGTGTTGGCACTGTCGCCCTGGGCTTCCCAGTGTCGCTGTTGGACAGAATTGTAGTCGGATAGAATTGAAAAAAAACATTAAACCAAAATAAGGTCCTCGTACACATCGTCAGGTTTTCGCTTTTTCCTGAGCTTTCAAAAAAGTACGACAGTTTTTGCGATGCACGTAGTGACTCGGCGATTTTTGTTTTACTGTAATTTTAATATTTTTTGTTTTACCTGGAACCCGGCAAATTTTACCCACTGCCGATACGACGGCAGCGAGCGCGTAGCAGAAACGCGCATTATACGTGCATCCGTACCTACGTTGATACTTATGTGCAGCGGGTACGTAGGTACATACTGCACGACCCGAGTACATACGTTGTAACGGGATCGTGGTTGTGATGACGGTGGGGGTGGTTATAGCTCGAGGCCCTTTGTCGAGGCGCACGACCGCGACGCTTAGTTCGCCGTGGCGGTCGTCCTTAAATATTAACGACTTAATTATCCGGTGGTCATTAATAATTCGGTGGACGTGCGGCGTCGCGTAGGTGCGGCTTGGGTATCCTCGCTGCCTCTTCGACGCACGGTGCACGGTCGCTGGTACCGCTGCCAGGCGTCGAACGAGCTGTGCTCGATGCGATACTCTCCCCGGTCTTCATAATCCTTCCCATCGCCTCCCTCCTACCCGACCCCCAGATCGTCGTCAATAACTGATTCTCTCTTTTGCGAATTATTACGAGAAAAGCGGAGAAGTTCCGTCACTGGGCGGCGGATGCGTTACTCATGAGGGATCCGATATTCAACAAGCTCCTCGGCATGGCTCGGAAATAGGTGGAATCATTTTTTTTTTTCAGAATAGTGGGACTTTGCGGAGTGGAAATGCGTGCCCATGAGAATGTTCTGGTGATGTTGCTCAAAGTTGGAAACGATTCATTGGCACATTTACGACTCAACCACTCACAACTCTACCGTATTAGAACTCTACCAGAGACTAAAAAAACTGTACCGGAATACGGCTAGACGGAGCCTTGTATTCCGGTAGAGTTTCATTTCAATTCCGGTAGAGTTTTTTTACATTGTGGTAGAGAATCTCTACTAGGGATTTTGGTAGGGTTCTGATGTGGTAAAGTTGTTGGAGCTGTCTTTTTTGGTAGAGTTATTATCCGGTAAAGTTGGTTGGGGAGAGATGTTTCCTGAGTGGAGTGGTAGATCTATAAATGTGCCGATTTATTGAGTGCCTTGGGAGATGCGGACATCAAAGGGTTGGTGGAGGTGTTTCGAGCGATCGAACTTCGAAGGTTATCGACGAGTCGTTGTAAGAAATGCAGCGAAAATTTGTCGAAAGAGTTACCCACTGAGTTACACTAATTATTCCTAAAGGGTTTTTTTTTTAATAAGAGAACTGTACTCAGTGTGCAAGTGTTGGGGCAATCGGAACAAACCCGGATCTTCGTTTCTCTTCATTGTACCAAGGAAGTTCGTAATGTCGGTGGTTAAAAAAATATATTTTACATAAAAAAAAAAATATTTGGTTGGAAAATTGAACATGAAAGTGCAAAAATACTTCCTTATGGGTCAACCCTTGCTACGGTTAATATTATACCGAAAAGTTTTTGAAATTATGGGCGCAAAGGTGTTGAACTAACCGATATACATACCTTGCTCGCGTCCTCCCTTGGCGTTCTCGGCGGTAAATAAACATCTCGTTGAAAGGGGTTAAAACGAAGCAAAATTGGACGACTGTGAACTTTGGCATCGGCGAGAAGTCGGAGCAGAGCCGAGATTGGAACTTATTAAATAGATTAAAGTTGCAAATGCGATAACGATAGTAATTAGAAATTCGAGGCCGAGAGCGGCAGAAGCACCGGCAGCATTTGCCTGTCGTTACGTACGTGCGTGGTGTACCTGTGCTCCGCGGACGAACGGACGTACGGCCGGCGACGAACGGGGACAGAAGGGCAACAGTACACGATTACCCACACCGGGACTCAATCTGTTACATTTCGTACAGAGCACACACGGTCGGCGAGTTCGCAGTGTTGATCGCGCGGAGCGAGAGACGAGCTTAGACCGGAGGACCGGAGAGCCTCCAGGGGACTCCGATGGACGGGCGTGGAGGAACAGACGATAATGAAATCCATTACCTCGTCCTCTCCTCGGCTTCGTACATCGTTACGTTATTATTATCGCAGGCACGTTTCGTTTCGGACCTATTTCCCCACCAAACCCTCCGCGACCGTCTTTCCACGCCGTTTTGGCCCTATTTATACGAGTTTGTGCCTCCGAGCTTCATTTACGAAACTTTTTTTTGCTCTTTTTTTTAAACCATTTTTTTAATCATATTTCTTACAAAATTAACCTCTACCCTTGAGCATGGATAAATTTTGAGCCACCGAGCTGAATTTTTATGGAAATTTATTCGGAGGATTGTAACACTTTATGACGACTATTTTTCTCAAAAAAAGTACGACTATTAATACTATATAGTAGTATTTTGTTTTTAGCGTTGAGAAACCGTACTTATTTTTATTAAGAGTTTTTTTTGTTATGCGAAATAACAATCGTGGGGTTTGCTGGAAAACTGAAGACGTGGCTTTCTTTCATTCTCATATTCTGTATTGTTTAAATAAATCAACCATTCTTTTATTTTTTAAGGTCACTTTTTTTACGACGTACTTTCGACGAGAACGAAGCATATCTTTAAAAAAATTTGTTCGCTTTTACTGTCCAGAAGTCAAGATATACGACACGAATTTTGCATATGAAGTATTATCTGTATAGAATTATTCTTATGACACTGACCGCCCTTGAAGTCGTGTCCATCTATTATTTATATCTTATGGCAGAGGTAGTTCTAATTTGCAGCCTTTTACTTTAAGAATGTGATGTTCACAGTTTGCACGTGTCAAGGACGAATAATTTAAAAAAACGACACTTCACTCAAAATTTGTCGCGTTATCCTATCTCGGTAATTGTCCCCGCTTCGTCCTCTAAATGTCGAAAATAAAAATAATTTCAAGCCACGAGCTTCGTTTTGCCACTTGGAAAAAAAAACAACGAAAATTTCGTCTAATGGCTTTGATTAAGCTCGATCAATTCGAAATTCACCTCGACTGTCGATAATTAACCCAAATGCAGTTTCCTCGAATTTTTCGTTCCACACACTTGGCATATTTGTTGCATCAACTTATTACGTTAACCAACAAAGTTACGTAAAATTGGGTGCGCCTGCCGCTTACTTTTTAAGGCGTACAATAATTAACGGCGATAAGCAAAGTCCACCACTGCATCCTTATCGGAGCCCGGGTCTACTTTATCGTTTGCTTTGCAAAGTGTCAAACGTTTAGTCGATCGTCGTCATAAGGACACCACTTACTTTGGCTCACTGCATTTAAAACATTTCGAACGCGATATTTATAATTATACGTTTCATACATAGTTGCTGACGAACGAGCCAGTAATGTCGACCTTATTTTCTTCAATACCGGGTTTTTTTCCATAATCTCTCGTACATATGCCTGCTTCTAGAGTCAACATTTTTCCACCTAGAACATGACAGGCGTCTGTCCTGTCACGCGTAACGGAAAGAAAAAAATTAAGAAGGAATGCAAAAAAAAGAAAAATAATAGTGTCCGTGAATCGAAATTACATTTCCGGTATAAAAAATTAAATCTCCTATCAACTTTAAAGTAATCTCAAAAATTATTTTTCAACAACTTCCAACAATATATAATCCTATGCGTCCTTTTAGTTACGATGTTCATTTTTACTCCGTAAAGGGTTAAACTTTCTAAGACGATTTATTTCCCTTCCGATCGACACAAATTTCGAGCAACAGATTTTTTTTTTTTTTTTAAAGATTCTATTCTATGCTCTCGGTTGTTCGTGCTTCTCGGTCTGCACGTTCCATTTGCCCGAAGCCCTTTACCATTAGCGTTGGGATTGCCCATTATAAACGTAACGGCGTCACGCTCGGAGCTTTACGCTTTATTTTATATAAAGGCCAGTCGATGATCGTTCGGTTCGTTGTGCAGCATATGGACGGCGCGGACGTTCGCGGATACCTGAACCGATCGTCGTCTCGACCGTGCCGGAAAAACGCTCGATCCTCTTCTTACACTCGACGCTCTGTCATTACGATGAGCCGCGCGGCGAGCTCTCTTGAACAGCCCTACGTTACGCGCCTCCCGATCCGTATACTTCATATTTTATATTATAACTCACTGCGAGTCCCCGAGTCACTTTGTAAGTACCGGTCTTGTCTATGCCACTCGTAGATCACGATCGTTTTTACCCCTCTGTAACATTCACCAGAGGAGCAGACGAGTCTCGAGGAATTTTCCACCTTTACACTGTTTAATTTTTATTTCCGCAACCGCACGACGAATCAATTTGCCCTTCGGCACACATCGAGGGATGGCCTTTATCTGCGTGTACAAAAATTGCGGCACCCGCGGCTAGCTTAGTTCCTTGATCCGGACCTGCAACAACGATTCAAGGCCTGGTGTGTCAAATAGCCCCGGTCTCCCTTCTTCGGAGTTAAAAAACGAACTAAGATGTTACTTCGGAAAACAGGCTGAAAAAAAAACATTGAAAAATCACGAATGAACGTATTAACCGTCTAATGATGTTATGCAAATTTCATAATTTTACATCGCGTCCCTTCGAGGATACAGTTCTTTAACCAAGCAGGTTATCAATCACATCTTCCACTACGAATTTCTTATAAATTCCTCGATAGTATAAATTCACAAAAAAAAAGTAAATTTTTCAAAATTGATGTTGGAAAATGTTGTGCTTTTTGATTATTTTTTCTATGTCGATGCTCCACCGTCGCATTAACGCGCCGCAGAGGTGTCGACGGCTCGCTTCCGCATAATTTACGAAACGTTTATTCAATATTTTCCCCCGTAACGTTCGCGTGGACGTTTCTACATACATGCGTGGATGCACATACATTATATTGTACGAATGTTGCACTCCATCGTTCGCACCCTCATTGTCACTACTCCACATCCATATGCGTGTTCTTCCTCTTTCACTCTTGCTCCTTTCGTTCTCTCACATTCTCGCCTCGTCCCACTTGGCGTTCGCAAATGGACGGGGTTAATCGCGCATTCGTGGATCGCACCGATACGTATATGCACTGGACACGCGGTCACTCCCACAGCTACAGAAATATACTGATGCACATGTTTATGTGCGACGTACGCATTTAAGTTACATAAAACGCGTCGGTAATACTAAGCGAACAATCTACCGACTGACTATACTATACGTATTCGTATGAAACCCCATACGATAGTGCAGTGTCATCATTGAAACGTTTGCGTGTTTACAATCATGAATATGTACAATTTTTGTACATATGTGTGTGTGTTTCTCGAACCCTTTTTTCTGTCTCCTGCATTCATAGACAAAGTTCACTGAACTTTGCATATCGATTTGCGCCCTTGAGGCCAGACGAATGGTAAATCGTGGTTTTTCCGCTTACCGACAATTTTTCTCGGCGCAGTTTCTTCGCTGATGTCCCCGACGAATTAGAAGGAAAGTGCGCGTGAAGAGTGTGCTTTCGTGTCCTCCAGGGCAGCGCAATTTCATTTTGGTAAATGACCCCGTGAAATCGTAATTGGTTACGATTTTCAATCGTAGCGAACTGTTTTACCATCGTATTTTATCTTCCTACCGCGTTCCAGAGATAATCGCCCGCCGAACTTGACTCCCCGGGGTCTCGTCATATTCGCATCGACAAATTGGACCAGTTCATTGCCAAAACTTCAAATCCTACCAAAAATCCCTGAGCCGTCCACTAATTGATGCTCTATTGAGAGAAGAATGCATTACGTTCGATAAAATAAATCGGTACGTCCTTTTAGGATTCCAATGCTTCATCAACGATTTTAACATTATCCGAAATATTGAAATTGTACATGAAACATACATGAAAAACGAAATTGTCGGATTATCCAAGATTCCCTATAATCTCCGAACCCATTCAAATTCAGCCTCGAATCAATATATAAAAGCGTCTATAGCTTCGCTATAAAATTTCAACGCCTCGCCACTCTCATCAGCAACTTTCATCCCCATCCTCGTTATAGTCCTAACACGAGCTCGTGTATTTTTTTTTTCTACAGCGGCGAGCACTGTGTCTGCACTAGTACGTACATCTACAGCATCTATAGTATATTCTGATTGAAATCCAAATAATCATAGAAGCATCTCTTCGCTCGTAGTCAGTTCGTTTGCACGTTTTTTGCATCGCTCGATGTGCAGTGCGGAGAGTTCGCGGCCGCTGATGCACGGGGTGCCCCGCTGGTGTCGATATCCGTCGAACGTTGCGCCTCGCGGGGGATGGATTAGCGTAATAAAAGTGGCGAACGCGTACAGCGAATCTATAGGTAGACGCCGGGGAGAAAGAGCCGGCTATGCTGACGCTCATGGACACGCTGCGGAGATACACTGTACGTATTACCTCGCATATATCCACGCGGCCGTATAACCACCTGCCAGGGGCGCGTGGAGTAATATCTGCAGGATGACCCCATCAGGCCAAGTTATGATTCTCTAATTGAACCGGTCCATTCATTCGAGCCGCTAGCCAGTAAGCCCCGCGCGTTCCCCGACTGCACACCGCGCCGTCCAAGCCTGTCTGTGTCTACCGTCTCGCTCTCTTTACATCTCGTCGACTCTTCTCTGCAGCTTCGAATTTCTTCTATGTTTATTTATTTTTTCATTTTTTTTGTAGTTCAGTCACTCAATATTCTTTTTCCTGCGGCAAGGTTGTACGGGGGGATTAAATTGGATTTCATTTCTTGGAGCGGAAGTTAAATATTTTGGGCCACGTTTAACTTAAACTGTTTGTAACTTTAGCTAAGAAATATGATTTTTTTTTGTTGAGAATTTAGGTGGGACGGGTGGCACATTTGCATATTTACCATTCACAACTCTACAAAAAAAGATAGCTCTAACAACTCTACCAGAAAATATCTCTACCATAGTACAACTCTACCGGACTTTAAATATGATAGAGTTGTTTCCTGGTAAAGTTTTTATGTGGTAGAGTTGTTAGAGCTGTTTTTTTTGGTTGAGTTATTATCCGGTAGAGTCGTGAGTGGTAGAGATGTAAATGTGCCGAAAGTTTTGTTGATGCAGGTGGACTTGGATTATTGAATAACGTTTATTCGATACGGACAAATATTTTCCGATTATAATTTTCATAATGAAGGCGAGAAATAAAAGTGTTCTCGATACTTTTCTGGAACTTATTGAGGAAAATGTGAGGAAGTTTAGATGCACCGATGGGAAGAAAGCTGTGGAAGGGCGGCGTAAATTGACGGTAAGAGGAAAGACGAGGCAGAGGAAGCTTCAGCCTGTTCTCTCGACCCCGATTGTTACATAAGTTACGCTGGTCGACGGAGAAGAGGAAGAGAAGGAAGACGAAGAAGACGACGAGGCTGTCGCCGCGATACTATAATGTTGTGCAAAACATAACGTATTCAGTGTAAGCGCTAAGTAGCGTTAAGTGGGTCGAATTTGCTCTCCGCGACTCCGTCTTATTATTACCGCTTTATATTCCACGAGCGTTTTAGCCAGCGCGTGTGTCACGCCGGTGCGTGTGCACGCAATTTTTCTTTTTCTTTTTCTAAGCTAGTTTCTCGTATTTGCATTTCTACGTTGTGATGCGTCAATCCTAAATGCTTTTGACAGCTGGAAAACTTGTATTTACTGTTGGGCATTATGGATGCAGAAACATAGCAGCAGAA
This sequence comes from Amblyteles armatorius, assembly GCA_933228735.2. Classification (NCBI taxonomy): domain Eukaryota; kingdom Metazoa; phylum Arthropoda; class Insecta; order Hymenoptera; family Ichneumonidae; genus Amblyteles; species Amblyteles armatorius. Next base: position 22,163,004 of record OW121686.1, on the reverse strand, counting down.
CCCTAGTAGGTAATTCTTTTAACGAATGTTTGCAGTACAAGGGTCTCGCGAACATTTTTTTACGATAAAACAGGTATCTGTAATTCAATAGCCGCGTTATTAACGATTCTACGGGGTGGTCGTTAAAAAAATTAGTTTCCCGACCCGGACAACAAAGACACACATCCTTTGCACATCCGAACCTTTCGACTCTACGAAACCATCATTAGAAAAATCAGTACGAGAAAAATTATCGATAAGCGACTAAACGAATAATTACCCGCAAGCCAGAGTTGAATCAACGCGCAGGCTGTAATTCCGTTCCGTTCTGGTCCAGGTAATTAATTTTGTCAACACGCAAGTCGATTAGAAAATCGGTAATACTGATCTTCAATTTTGGGAATTCAATTTTGGCTGTTGTAGCATCGGAGAGCTTCGATCTCACTTCGAGGGTTAATTTTGGTGGCGATGTTTGCCGGAATCGTTGTGTTCGCGAGCACAAGACAATACGGGTCGAACCTTCGGCTATAATTCGAACGGGCTTCGCCGATGCTCATAATCATAATGTGCGGTACGGTACGGGGCTTAGAACTGTCCGTACGTATGGTTCGCGTGCGTGGTAGGATGTGGCTTATTGGAGCAAATCTGGGTTATATTATTCACGACTCTATAGGAAGTCGGCGCGATGTACGAGTAGGCCGGCTGCATCGCTGCTCAGCAGATGCAGATGCAATTCTATATGCACCACCAGTAGAATAAGCACCATCACAAGTAGAATTAGCAATGGCACGAGTGCGGTGCCCGACAGCGGCGATTCTCGCTGGTACAACCGGTAACCCTCTCCTCAATCTCCTGACATGCCATTCGTGATTACGAGCGAAAAAAAATAGTCTATCGACCTCCTCTCCACCACCGACCGACCGTTAATTGAATCATCGCGCTCGGAAGCGTATTAGCTTGCTCTTCAATTCTCGGATAATCTTCTTTTTTTTTTTTTACATGATTAACGAGTCCGAGAAAAATCCTTGGGAATTTTTTTTTTACCTTTCATTTATCGGCTGGAAAAAACGGTGGGGTCGAGGAGGAAAGGAAATAGCGGAAAAAAACATTTTTTAAAAACTCTTTTTGGATCAAGATTGAATAATGAATTTATGAAGTTTTTTATTTTGCAATGCTCGATGGCTGCTTTTTTTGCTCGCCCGTGGAAAAATAAAAGGGTTGGTAAAATGTTTTTTTTTTTTTTTACATTTTTTATTTTATTTCAACAATTCGATGAAACCTTCTTCAATATTCGCGGATTCATGTCGTCTGGCCCGTGCTATGTATATTGAACCATCCTATCGTCGAAGCTAGAAAATCCTGCGAGTCTACAAAAATATCGGGATATTTTTTCGTTCCTTTGTACATCTCTATTCCGGACGGCGCCCCCTCGATGGGTTTCGGTATTGGCGTCGTCGGAATAATATTGTGTCCAGTCGATCCGTCACGGTTATTTTTGAAACGGGGCCCGCCTCGTCAGCGCCCGAACAGAAACTGGAATCGTGCATGACGCTTGGTCGTTCAAGGGGTTAAAAAATAAAAGACGAGGTAGAATAAATGGATATAACAGAACGAGAAATTTTTGCCCCCCCCCCCCCCCCCCCGCATCCTACCCAATCCTCGTGATAAATAATTGACAACGCCGACTGGCCGAAACCTCCAGACCGTGTAAATATTAAATATTTCGTTATCGACTCTTCGATCCAGTGTTATTTCTTCATTCAACGCTCACTGCGAGAATTTTTTTTAATTTTTTAATTCAATTTTTTTTTTTTGATCGTTTTATATTCCGCAACACACGATACTATAGATATATCGTGCGAATATTTTTTATGCTTTAAAAGTACTCGGTCAAATTTTTTTATTTCTGAATGGTCGAAGGGGATCCCTCGACTTCCACAAATTCGATCGTTGACATTGAAAAGTTAAATTAGCAGAGTTTGATAAATAGAATTAATTTGCGAACGAAGGTTGCGACACCTGCCTCGCCAATCTACGCCACATTATACTCTATATGTATGTATGAAATGTATAAATGTATGTATTTATGGATGCGGCAAATCATTATAATTGTGCGAGAGAAACGACAAATTTATTGCATCCAACGGCCCAACCATTCACCACGTGTAATTACTGTCGCCCGTATATTGCCATGATTAATTGCATTTCTTCGTGAGTACGAAATTTCGTTATGCATTAGTATTATTATTACTTTTATTGCAACACGTTCGTAGATTCGAACGGATTATTTTGTCGAATTATGAAATCCCCCTCCGCCCGGAGCTCAACGAATTACGAATGAAGGAAAGATCGATAACGTATGTGTAGGGGAAGAAATAAAACTCTGTCGCCGGCAATTAATCAGTAAACACATCTTCGCACCGTCAAATTTAAATTTCGAACGATGCCTCTAACATTTTTTAAATTTGATGCGACCCATCAAAATGGAATGAGATTTAGCCAATTTACATCTAATAAAAAGACTGTCCGTCGATGTAATTATCTCTTAAGAAAATAAACGGTATTAAATTTTCTTCCACAATTCACCAATTTTTGTTTACGTCTTTTGTAAACCCAGCCGAAGCAGACAATATTTGTTTCAAATACCGCACTCATGAAATAGTCTGGTGAAATCGATATTTTTATGAATTTTTAATATTGAATAGATATCGAAAAGCGAGTAACCCGAGCCCCATTAAATAATCGTGGGCAGATAGCTGCTGGTCGTTGGGTCGTGTCCGGCCGGTAGGCGCAACGTGTGCCCAGCAGTTAATGAATCAGCCGGCAATTATTAAATTGGCCAACCGACCGCGTCAAACGTATGCCCTGCCGGGCTCCGCTCGAACGGCTGGGAATGAATTAACAAATAAACACGGATATCGGTCGCGATCCCGGGTGTCCGGTGCTAGGTGTACAGTAGCAAACTGCGGCATCGGTGGCTGCCGCGGCGGGGAATCAACCACGTCGACACCTCCGTCGTCCACCCGCTCCGACCAACGGTGTCGCGCCGTTTACCCCCGTTCCCCAAACTTTTACGCGATAAATTCCTAAACAATCGCCACGACGAAATTTTGCACGATAGTTTGTCCTGCAACCGGGATATTGGCACCATTAATCTTGCCGCTGGATCAAGATTGCCAGATTTCCAAACACACGTGTTCTTGCAAAAGACGATAATCGCAATTTCGACTGCACTGAGAGTCTACTTAGGGAAAAGTGGAAATCAAGAGAACAACATTGAATCAAAAGAACAACATTGAATCAAAAGAACAACATTGAATCGAGAGAACTACATTGAATCGAGAGAACTACATTGAATCAAAAGAACAACATTGAATCGAGAGAACTACATTGAATCAAGAGGACAACATTGAATCAAGAGAGCAACATTGAATCAAGAGAACAACATTGAATCAAGAGAACAACATTGAATCAAGAGAACAGCATTGAATCAAGAGAACTACATTGAATCAAGAGAACTACATTGGTTCTCAATTCTGTTCTTCAAGCCCGTCTATAAAAAATCAAGAAACGAGAAATTCGAAGGAAAGTCCGGTTACCAACAAGTGATAAGTGAAAAAGCTTCGTCCCTCGCGTTTCTTCCGACACTCGCAGCTCGTACCTGCATCCTCTTACGTGGCCTCGAAACGGATACACAAAGACACAAAGCTTTCTCTCCCTTCGTCTTCCTACTGCACTTTTCTTCCTTCCTTCGCCCCTCTCTCGCTTCTTTCTTCAACCTCCAACATAAACACGGCTTACATACGCGTATGTGCAAACAACGGGGACACGCACGGACAGGCGACCCTTCGTACATGTTCAAACAAAAAAAAAAAAAATCCACACACACATATATGCACACACCGTATGTGTTAACTCACGCAAACATACGTACACGCAGTCAGGGAAGCAGCGGGCAAACACACGTACGATGGAGGCGCGTTCATTATGATTCGTGTATTTATATAAGGTCTAAAAATATGCCGCTATGCCGGCGGGCCCCACCCGGTATTTCATCTGAGAATAATATTTTAATGTACATACGTATAGTTCCATCTTTCTCTTTCAATTCTTCTTTCCTCTCTCTCTCTCTCTCTCTCTCTCTCTCTGTCTCTCTCTGACTTTCGCTCGCTCGCGCCCGCACGTGCGATTCTTCTCTTCTTTCTCTTCTTCCTTACCCGCTGGCTCACCCGCACCACGAAGCCCCGCGCTATATTCCGGACTTACAGAACGCGAGAGAAAGCGAGAAAAATCAAGCCCTTCTACAACGCGCTCCATCGCTGTCCTTCCGTCTTTCCCATTGTTTTTTTTTTTTTTTTCGTTGTTTGTTATTTTGTTTTCTCTCGTTCGCGTTCTTTCTCGCTCTCCTTCTCGACACGTATGGCGCCTTTGTGTCAGCCGCGTTTTTGATGTTTTCGTTGCGAGAGCCGTCGAGCAAAGGGGCGAGAGAGAGAGAGAGAGAGGGAGAGGTGGGGGAGTAACGCGGAACGCCCGGAGAACGTTTGTTTGCTCAAATTGTACGAACTCCACGGGAATGCGCCGAGATCCTGGCCCTCCAACCCTGGCAGCGGCAACGTGGGACAAGTGCTGCTGCGTTTATGTTTCTGGGGTTGGGGACATATATTGAGGGAAAGAAATTCTAAGATTTTTTTTTTTTACTTTTTTCAAACCGTGGGGAATGTACTCGAGGTTCATCGATAATTTCGAGCCTGATGAAACAAGGAAAATCATTAATAAATCAGGACACTCGGCTTGAATTTTCAGACACACTTCGAATAAAATCATAGCCGAGCGCATCTTAAGATAAATTTAAATCGTTCGCGATTACTTTCCTGAAGCGTTGATCGGATTGGGTCAAATTGGCTTATTTTTAAATGGTTATTTTTTCAATAACATTTCATTTTTTCGAAATAATTAAAAATAATGTAAAAATATTAATTATGTTCTTTTTAAATCGAAAAAGTTGACTTAAAAAAATGTATTCGATAGATTTCGTATGTGCGCATATATATTTTAATGTTTATACCGCCTTCGGAGGCACGAAATGTATAATCGTCTTATACCCCATCGCGCATAAAGAGAGAAGTCGTAATATACTGCCAGTTACGAGTATTATACGCATAGGGTTTTAATAAATCTTATTCAACGTATGAAATACGATAATAATAATTTATAACATAAACTATAAACTCGTTGCCAGGGGCGCAGGCGTCTGCGAGAATATGCATTGGTAGATCATACTCGACGACAATATATATATATATACATATACATACATGTACATATACTATAAAGCAAAGGCTCTTGGAAAGTGCGCGCGTTCCGCGACAACTATGTGCGAGCGATGGTGAACGAGTGTTTTATGTGCGTAGTGATGGAGAGGAGTGCGGCGTACAAAGAGGGAAATTTTTTTTCAATCTTTTTTTTTTCACTGTGTATGTGTTTTCATGTCCGATGTATAAACGTCGACGCAATGTATAGGTTACATATTATATAGTGTGTATATGACTATAATATAACTGCTTATGCCTACGCGCCGACGCCGCCGGCCGACTTCGTTCAAACGTCTTTAAATAAACTTTTATTTATACGACGGGCCCCGAGTCGACTCGAGATGGATATGGTCGCTCGACTCTGAGCGCAGATGCTTGATGGATACGGATTGCTCTCCTCTATATATCCCTTTCTCTGTTTTCTTTTCCTTCTTTCTCTATCTTTTATATCGTGCCAACTCTGCCCATCGCGCTTCTAGCTCTCGCAAGATGATCTCCCGAGCTGCGAGATACTCGCGCAGAAAGAGGCGTGGATACGGATAGGGGAAAGATTTATTACAGCGGAGAAATCGGAAATGTAAGACAAATAAAAGTACAACGCGAAATGAGACATCGAGATTGAGCGTAACTTATGGATGTAATTAACATTTTTATGTTATTTGTTTTATTTAGTCTAAAATGCTCAGGTTTTGTGTAACCATTTCTTCTCTTTGATCGTGCATGTTTTATAATTATTCCTTTTTTCTTTGTGTTCCAGGTGAGTACGAGAAGCTTGCTATGTAATAAATGAAAATCGTAGACGAACACTGAGGATTACCTTGCGGGCACAGTGAGTTTGAATTTTATTGAATTTAATGGTCGACTATAAGCAGGAAACTTTACGTCGTTAACGCCTGTTTGTTACACCACCTGAAGCAGCTGAAGCATGCTGGGTTGGGAATCCCATAAAAATATGTTTTTTACGACTTTCAAAGGGTTAACGCCTTTGACGATAATTTTTATGGAGAGAGAATGGAAAAAACATAAAAAATTATCGGAAAAGTAGAAATTACGCCGCTTCGGCTGTGACCGGGAAAACCCCGAAATTATCGAAGCGCCATCTGCCGGAAATGTTCTCGAATTTTTTTCGAAGACCGATGTCTTCGTCATAATTCCATCGGAAAACATACCGATCCATAAATTCGCACGATACACAGTAAAAAAAAAAAAATTCGTAAAATCAGAATACGAAGTTTCGTCAAAATAATGTTGTCAAAAAAGTGCCAAACTCGTTCGTTCAGGCTTGAGAATACAAAATTGTCCTTTTATTTCCCGCGTCATTAAAAATTGTCGTTTGTACTTTTGTTTGTAAAACTAGAAACCGGATGGTACGATTAGAAAATTAACGAATAAAAAAATGTGGACATTTTTTGACAATAAGTTGTTGTAAAAAGTAAAAACTCTTTTTTGCTGTGTACACAAACGCGCTATTGGAAATCGAAAAATCTGCCGACAATCGGGGGAATCCCCGAATCGTGCACTAACGTCAAGTGGGACGAACGACACCGCCCGGCAATGGTATTGAAGGAAAACGCAGCAATAACGGCGTCGTCGTCGACGCCATTGTATGTGCTACATCGCAGAATAAATAACGTGGAAGGTAAAGAATGCCAGGAGAGAGAAAGAGAGACATTATACCATACAACGACAACGACGACTGCGACGACGACGGCGAAGTGAGCTACGCCCGGCGATGGTGGAAGTAGGCCACCATTACAATATTTTATTACAAGGCACTAACGTACAATCTAACGTGCTAGTATGCATTCGTAATGAACGTATATGAATCGTGTCGAACTCTCTCCCCCGCCTCTTTTTCTTGTTTTACCCCCTCCCTCGCACTTTTACCATTCGCCTTTTCGCCTCTTTATTCACCTTCCTTCACAGTTTTATCAAATTTTTTTACATTCCCTACCACCGGCTCGATCTCATCGGTTGTCGCCAAAAATAATTTTAAAAAAAAATCGTACTCTTACAAGTGTATTTAAGCCTTCGAAAATGTTGCGCCATTATCAAAGGGTCAAATAGCTGGAAAAATTGTACGCTCGATCGGTATTAATATTATTAATATTTATTCATTCGTCTCGTCGGAGATTAATATTTCACTACAAATAAGCGAAATGTGATTCCCGAGCTTACGTATAGGATTACGCAATCCCGATCCAATGATTTCATTTCATAAGTTCCGGTTGTTCGCGGAGATACTTTGCCTCTTATTTTTTGTCATTTTTTTTTTCCCTTACCGAACGAAAAAATTGCGATCTAGTCCGTAATCAGCGAAGTTGAAAACGCATGGAACGAGACGTTAATTCCACGATAAATATCGTGCTCTATCTTACTCGCCCGTATTTTATATTTAACGATCGATACGTTGCGCGCGGTATTTTATTGTTGTTACAAGCATAGAGCCTATCGCTCGTAAGCATTGAACACAGTTTTATTTTTGTTTTCTTTTTATCTCAATCAACATTACATAAATACCAGTAGCTCGGTGAACACATCAGTCGTGCACTGTATCGCTGTAATGCACCTATACGTGTGTCTACATGTGTATGCATATAAAAATATATTTGCATGCGCGAAGCGGTTGTATACATATATATGTATATATATTTTATATATAAATATATATATGCGCTCGACTGTGATCCCTCGGCCGGTTCCTCGCCACTCTTTTGCCAACTCGTATACTCTCCCCGCACGTCGGATATATTTTATTTGTATATCATTACGTCTGCTACCACCATCTATCTATCTACCTCGTGCCCGCTTTTCGTTCCCTCGTCGGCCAACCATATCGTGCCCGACTCGCATCGTTTCACCGCTCTCAATATTTATTTTATTTTATTATTTTATCCCCTCCGTCCGCGCGTCCCTCTTCACCGAAACGCTTTTTGCTACCACATCAGACCGCATCGTGCATCTATTCCACGGGAACTCATTTTTCATGCACACATCGTCCACTGCAAATCGGAAGGTTAAATTAGATATTTTAATAATTCAATTCACTTCGAACCCCGCACGGCAAACAAAAAAGGCTCGTACGTTTTTCGTGTTAAAAATATAGCTCGTTAAAAAAAATTATGTTGCTGAATAGAGGACAGAACATGTACGAGAGGCTTTGTTGAGAAGATTTTTTTTTTTTGTAGAATGTACAAACTTTGTGCATACATTTTTTTAATTAACAATTCGTTATGCTACATGGACGCAAGTGTTGCTCGCATCCCACTGCGGCGATTTCAATGTCGAGAAGCCAGAGAATATGAATTTTTGGAAAAAGGGAACGAAATAAGAAATATGTAACGGCACGATGAGCATCAGCGCGAGCGGGGGACGATGAATCGGTACGAAACATAAAATAAAACATACACATATAATTTAAGTTCTTGAATTTCCGTTTGTAACGGGCGGGTCGGGTGAGGGGAAACTTGAGAAGTTTTAGTTTCGTTTCTCAAGAGCGCACACATGTATAACATATACAAGGAACGGTGTTTGCACTGTGGTATTGTAATAAGTATACGACGAGGAGAGCGACGGCCTCCGCTTCTCATAGTCCACGCGAGAAAAAAAAAAAAAAGACCGAAGGTTGGATAATAAAGAAAACGTAAGAGAGACGACTCAGCGAAGATACGAGAGAACAAGCGTGTCACGCATTCGCGAGCGTGAAGGATCGCGCACCCTGGAGATGCAAAGATCGCGGAGAAGGGAGGAAATTTATCACCCGGACAACGCCGCAAAAGATTTGTAAATCTGACAACGATATTTTATCCGCGAACGGCAACCATTTTTTCTCCGTGTATTTTGACGAAAAAAAAAAAAAATTTATCGTCAGCACTTTGATATCGCATCGTTTTTTTCCGCGTATATAAAACTTGTAGAATTTCACAAATTGATCGTGGAGGTTTATATTTTTGCACCCCTCCGATGCCACGCACGGACCTTCATCCCCGGACGGTTTCGCCGAGAGCAAATATTTTTAAGCTTCTCAGTGGTGGAATCGATACGTCAGACCGTAATCGACGACCCTGCCGAGCCGCCGACCCGATCCATTCGACACTATAGCAATTACAGGCTCCCAAACTTTAAACGCTCGACTCTAAATTCGTTCTCGGTACCGTCGATAATTCAAAATTCATAATAATTAAAAAATCAATGTTCGAAGAGCCGATTCAATTTCGAAATCCACGGACTTTCGAACTTCATCCCCGAGTCGAGAATTGACCCCAAACTTGGGCACAAAAAATCAACCGTTCCAAACTCCAGCCGGAAATCAATTTCGAACCTCCGCGATTAAAAAATAAGTAAACAAATAAAGGAAACGAACCCTACACTATATCGTAAACTCAAGAGCACGCGTTATTACGTGCACGCGTGTTAGCAAACATCGGCTGGGCATAAAGTGACAGAGCGGTAGAGAAATATGTGGAGAAAGATGGATGAACGTGGTGTGTGGGACACGGTGCGTTATGAGAAAGCCCCCGAGTGTGTTAGGCATTAAGGCCGGTTCACTCGGATATTATTGTATATGTATACATATATATATATAAAACTATATATACGAGTTTACCGGCCTGGCAATGGCTATAGTGTCTGGCTAGCCTGGGCTCTCTCGCGTTCGGTCCGCTCGCGCGCGCGTTAGTCGTCGCCGCGGCCGGCGCGGAGGCCCCCCGACGTATTTGTGAGGCCAATGCACCCTGGAATGCAACGCTGCAGCACCAGCAGCCCAGCCGCAATACGATGTAATATTATATTTTATCGCTTTATTTATTCTACCCTCCCGTACACCCGGCGCGTTCGACTATCTCACTCCTCCGTCCGTCTCTCTTCTCCCTCTCTTCCACTCTCTCTCTCTCTCTCTCTCTCTCGTTCTTCGCCTCGCCCTCCGCTCATCTTCCCTCGACGGCGAGACGTCTCCCACCCGTCGGCCGCCGACGCAGCACGCGTTAGCTTATACCCAAACACCACTTTCGCTGTCTTCCCTCCGTTCCTCTTTCACGTTTCATTCGTCCTGCACCATTCTTCGCTACCACTCTCACTTTCCGCTCCTTCTTGCTCCTCCGCCGCGACACCTTTGTGTCTCCGCACAAATTTCTTTCTGCCGAGCGAAACGTTTTCTCGGGTACGTGGAAATAATGAAATTTTTTCTTGGGTTTTTTTTTTTTTTGTGAATTGTTTTGTTTTTATTAAAATGTTTTCTTTGGTTTTTGTTTGAAACGGTGCTTCGGTGTTTTTTAGGGTAGTATTTTCCTTCTCGAGTATTTGATTGCTTCGGCTTGAGTCGCGGCTGTGTGATAACTTGACAGACAGTTTGGTCTCGCTCAGTCGTATCGATTTCGATACCGGCAAGCCAAAAAATATGCAGTTCGGGCCGAGCAATACCTAGACGAAAACAGAGGTCCGGAAATGTGTTTGATGTACGATTCACATTAGCGCGAAGTTCGTATGCGTATTTTTTTTAATCTGTCCAAAAATTTAATCAGAAAATGCAAAAAAATGTGAATCGCTTAATTTTCTCTAGCCAAAATTCTGTGTAATCCATTCAAAAATGTAAAAATGATTTCGATTCATCGACTAATTTTTGTCGGACCCTCATTTTATTTATTGATGAATAACAGGCGCTGCGTGTAAAGAACAAAACCCTGAATCGATCGTTGTTTTTTTTTTGTGAGAATATTTGTGTTACATATTATCCGTTCGAGTTCCGTTAAATAATTCTGATGATAAAACGCTCGAGTGGTCAAGCTCGGTAGTCTATCAAGGTATAATATCGTCGTAGCCCGCTACTTGTCGTAGTCGTCTTGTTATTGAGCGGTGAGCCAGCGATAACGCTGTCGTGTATTTTTATAGTTCGAGCTGCGGGGTTACAATAATAATATACTATGTATCGAGTACTATACATACAACACTGTTAAGTAACACACAAACTATGTCGATGCTTTTGTGCACGTTTACGATTGCACATTCAAACACGAAACTCATAATCGTATCCATATAGAACAAAAGCAGTCACCCCCCCCTCCCCTCCCCCTCTCCCCCTCTCTCCCCCCCCGTGTATCTCCTACTGCCCTTCCCCTGTTACACATTAAATGTTAAATTATGCATATCTATACGCCGATACGTGCATAATCATTGCGTGATTGAATAATAAATCGAGACGAGAGATAACGCCAACTTCTAACGCTATCCCGTTAGCGTGATACGCGCAAAAACAGCGCCATTCTCTCAGCGTCGCGTGTGCGATAATCGAAATAATTGACACTTTTTTCACCGAAAGAAAAAAAAAAATCTGCAAGTTTTGAAAATTGTGAAATATTGTTTTATCTCTCAGCGCGATGAACATTTCTCTTTCTCATACATTCGTAAGCTCCGTTGGTTATTTGATCGTTACTCTTTCATTTTTTCCGATCGTAATTAAAATGAATAATTTACCGAAAAGAAAACAATGTTAACTGTTGGAGGAAGAAAAAAAATTACAAAATCGTGACTCTTTTAATTTTTTAAATCTTACTCGTCCGGTGTTCGGGGCGTTTTTCGATTGCCCCCCTTCCCGAACGGGTGTGTGCGAGGAGAAAAAGCTGGCTTTGAATAAATAAACAGTTTTTAATTGCAGCCCATGCCGAGACCGACAGGCCGGCTAAAAATAATAATTATTGCCCGGCTACGGGCTTTCCCCTTTCCCGCATTATATAAACACAAACTGCATACATATAAATATATATATATATTACAAATATATATCCGTGCGTGTATATCCATTTTGCTTTAAACATTTTTTTGTCCTCCTGCACAACTCTCGGTTAAAATTGACGGATACCACCGGGTCCAGGTTTTTTTTATTATTCTCAACACTGTATATGTGTAACTTTGTTGTAATACGTATTACCGGGAATAACGCAAGCGGACGGCTCCCACACGGCCGGCTATTCTAATAAGAAATGATAATACACGAAGGAAAGCAAAGCGTGCCTGTTCTGCCTCGCCCCCCCCCCCCGTTCTCCCTCTTCCCGCAGCTCGTACGCGACTTTCGTAATATGAAAAATGCATAAGAACAGCACGTACTATGTAGTCGAGTTGTAGGATACGGTTTTGCCACGGCGCCTGAGCTATTATGAGATACAACAAGAGATAAGTGGACCCTGAGATAAGATAGGTGAACGCGCCAGCGTGCAGTTGTAACACGAGTGACGAGCGCTAACACGCCGCACTCTCCGGGAGTAACGAAGAAAGTTTCCGTCCTGCCTCTCATTTCGCCGCTTATTGTTTTAGCCTCGCGGCGAGAGGCAATAACAATTATAATATTTGTGGAAAAAAATTTCAAATTTGCATCTCGTATAAATGGATAACTTTCTCGTTATGGCAACGAGGACGGTCGAATAACGAGACGGATGGACTTTTTTTGTTGTTTCGTTGAATTTGATTGAGTTGTTTGGATAAGGGGAATGGAATGGGGGTGGAAGATTGAGTTCAAACTTATGTTCTGACTTAAGTTCAAATTTAAGTTGTAGTTTAAGTTCGAACTTTGGACTGAAGTAGTTCCGAGCCAAGAAAAACCGGTTACTAATGACACGGAAATCAGGAAAGCATTGAAATAAGAAATTTAAGAGAGGTCGAGTTGTTGGCTGCGAGGTTGCCATTAAGCACCAGAAAGCACTTTATCGCACGCCTCGTAGTCGTGCCGCACCGGGAGGGGTGAGCATACTTGTTCGAGGAAACGCAATCCTTACACGTGCCTATAAAATATAATGCCAAGCGCGACGTTTATACGACGTCTTCAACCTCCCTTCGGCCCGCGTCTCTCTCTGCTTCCCCTGAATTTCCCAACCCCGAAACCCTCTCTGAACTGCGCGCAGCATGCGTACATTCATCCTCTAGTACTCTCGGCCGACGCTCGAAAATTATGTAAAGGACACGACGCTTTTCTTTTCTCATTACTTTTTTCGATTTTCTCCGCCGTTTCTTTTTCCTCAATCGTTTTATACTTTATACTCGTGCTTCACTATTATATTATAGTTATTTTATTCACCTCGAATTACACATGCGACGGTAGAGGATGATTTTTGCGTATCTCTCTTATAACATAAAAAGATACGATACGTGGAAGGATATATAATCAAAATATGAAAATAATTGCGAATTTCTATTTCTGCTTCTCGTAAACAAGATCTCGAAAATTCTTCGAGTATTGGTTAAAGTATGGAACGATAACACAATAAAGATACGAGAGAAAAAAAAGCTCGTGGGAAAAGGGTATATAGCATAAAAGTTCGCTCGGAGGGGCTGCGCAGTAGTTGCAGAGCCTAAGCGGAAGCTGCTGGAGCTCCCGGACTGATGTCGGCAGCCAACCGAGCAGAAACATATTTCTTTATTATTACTTCGGTTCGAGCTTATTTTTCTTCTCCACTGTCGGCGCTCTCGCATATCCCAGGTATAACCCCGTGCGCAACGCTTATCCGGCAACCCTACTTCCTCTCCTTCCTCTCCGGCTTCCTTCTCATCTTCCGTTTTCACCGCCTTTTCCTTCTCCTTCGGCCTCCTCCAATTCTCGCTTCCACCACCACGAAGCGCGTTTCGCTTGCCGGTTGAAATTTATATCTTTGAAGTCGTTTCGCTTTTTATACACTTTACGATACCCTCGGAAAGTTATTATTCCAAGAAATATCACGTGTGTATATGGGACGCCGTAAAGGCTGAATTAAAATTGGAAGAAAAAATAAAATTGCCGGCAGTAAAAGACGGATGAGAGAAAAATTGTAGCCGCGGCGAGAATAATCGAATGAATTATATTCAGAGCTTTTGTTTATTTCCGACTTAAAAATCTACGAAAAACCTCTATTTTCACGTAAAATTTTTTCAACGGTCTTTTTTGGTTTTGGAAATGAAACCATTTTTCAATTCCGATTTGAGTGTGCGATTGAAAAAATCTATGCACGTTTCGTTTTTTGATTTTTATTTGTTTAATTTTTAATTTTGAGAACCAGATCATATTTTTCTGAGGCACTCCGGATGTAGATTCGATACAGAAACAAAAAAATAGGCCCAGCGATAAAAATTTGTAGATCTTCGATTCCCGGATTAATTTCAATAAAAACATGCTGAGAAGAACAGTTGTTCGTGGCTCGGATATGACGATCGTCGAGAGCGTATATTTTCGTTCGGGACTGTACTGGCGTCAGTCTGCCGTTGTGGCTGTTATTATTTGTATATTATAATTTAGATACAATTATATCGGCGTCCTCGTCTCTCGTACGTAGGCGTGGTGGGGCACCGGCAACCTCGGTTGTGCTGCTAGGCTCGAGCCTGTCCCACTCTTCGTCATTTCACTCCTTCCCTTTCTTTCTTTCTCTGTCGCTTTTATGTTTTGCCGTTCGAGGCCTGGGATATCCGACACGCTGTCTCGCTCCTCCTCTATCTTGCGCGAACGGCGGGACCGGCGAGCGAGACGGCAAATTGTATTCTACGCAACCAGTAAAGTAAGAATTGTGCGCGAGAGTAAATAATGGAGAATCGTAGAAAGAACGATTAAGACGATACGCCAGAGAAAAAGTGTAAAAAATTGAAAATAATTCTGTATTGTTTAAAAAATTGTAAAAAGATGCTCATTTTTGATCATCATTCTTTATTGCATCTCTTTATAAAAGCTGACAGCTTCCAAAGTTTTTTTTAATATGTAAAGCGCCATTAACGGCAAATTTTTTTTAAATAATTGATTTTCTCGGAAACGGTTAAGTTTTCGAGAAAATTGTTGAAAATCTTATTTTTAGCGAACTTCACGCTCTGCAAAAAAGATAATTTAGATAAACATCGTCGGACCATCCGTTAACGAGTTAAACGCTCGCAAACATCGACTACCGGTGCAATCATTCATTCACTTAAAACCTTTATAATTTTTTTTCTTTTTCCTGCTATCTATTGCATAAATTCTCTCCCCTGTCTCCACTATCCTACAAAATAAGCTTTTTTCTTAAGACCACTTCTCTAATTAACAAAACCATTTTCTTGTTCGTCTTTAATCTATCGCCCCGTTTTTATCTGCGTGCCTGCTCCGGTTTCGAAATGAATTGCAACGGCGTAGTGGGGAGAAGTGTTAAAGTGCCAAAGGAAACGCACAGAGCCCGGAGGTCGTATATGGGCGGCGGGTGCGGGTCGAAGCAGTGTCGAGAAACGAGAAAAAGGGACTACGAGTCAGTGCAAAGGTGGGATTAAAAAAAAAAACATAAACGAATAGAGGAACCGAGAGCGCGCTCGCGTTTTATAATTTCTATAATTTAAAGTCCCCGGCAGCTGGCGTTGCTCGTAATTACTTTAACCAGAAGACCAGCGCCGCCGGTTGGGTTTCTCATGCTAACCTTCCGCATAGCCCAATCCTCTTCTCTTCGTTTTTTTTTTTTCGCTCGGGCTTCTGTCCTTCTTTCGGGGGGCCCGGGCAACCTTGTTTACTTTGAATTCCTCGGTGTACCTTGGTTGCCTTTGCTAGCGATTCACACGATATCAAACGACGTGTTTTGGCTCGCACGGGCTCGAACAGAGGGGGCGAGAAACGGCGAGAAAAAAGCTAAGTAGCGCGGGGTTGAAGAAACAAGGGATAAAAAAAAATGTACACAGGGACAGGGGAGATGGAGGGGGAAATAAGCTATGACGTGCAAGCGACTGAGGTAGATATTCGACTTTCACGAACTTTTCAACTTTACAAATCTCTCACACCCCCCTCACTCCCCCCTCCTCCCGGCGCGGCTCGCCATACATACATACATAGACATTATTTCTTTTTTCTCTCCTCACACCATTACTCGACAAGGGAGGATAAAAATCCCCGAGGAATTAATCTTTTTTCGCCAGGCTTTCAGGTTCCCTTGGTACACACCGTGTGTAGCTTTTATCGCACTCCCGACTTAATGGGTAGACAGTTTGTGTATATGGGCTATTTCGGGCGAAATTTGAATCGGTGAAAAAAAAAAAAAAAACAGCGCGTTGTTAAAAAAAGCTTTTGACATGCTTAGAGCGAAAAAAAATAGCGTATAAAGAGGAGTAGAGCCGGAAGTGAGTGATTTTTGAGCAACCCCAAAATTTGCCATGATATTTCATACCTTCCAAAAAGCCCCAAAATTCGGGCCGCATCATTTTATATTTCCCAGTCAAGAATAATCGATCCGGGGTTAAGTAAAATTTCCACACCCCCTGTTCGAGTGCAATTAGCGCAGCAAAGAGGGGGAAGGTTTGCCTGAAACCGCGAGCTACTGCTCGTCGCGCGTCTGCTCGAGCCGAGTCGGAATGCCCCATACACAAGTATACTCAACGACGCCACTCTTATTGTTAGTTTCTTTTCTTCTCGCGCATTTCCTTCTATCCCACGACAAGGAAAATACCCCGCACACATACTCACGCGCACACAGCCTTTCTCGGGCGAATGTTTGTACTAAACACCAGAAAGCCCAGAAGTCTCCCCCCTCCCCCCCCCCCACCTTCTTTCGAGCCACGTTCAAGCTAGCCCGGGTTTTCGCCTCGTTTCGCCTCGAATCCGTTTCGCGCGCTATAGCGCTCGCGTCTCCCCCCCCCCCTCCCCCCTTGCCCCCACCGCCCACCATCGTCCCTACTGAAAAATCGTCCGTCGTAAACGAGAACAGCGGTTTTATTGTTCCAACGTCAGACAATGCCCGGGAATATTATAAAAACTTTCCGACGGAATATATTAATGTTAACTCGTCGCTTTACCGTTAGGCAAACTTTTCGGTCGGCCACTCACTCGTTCCTCTTTCCTCCCTTTATTTCCCTCCCCCCCCCCCCCCCCCCTCTCCGTTTCGTTAACTCCCTATCCTTCCCCCCTTCTCACTCTACCTCTATCGTCGCAACTTCGTATCTTTCTACCTTTCCTATCCCTTTCTTTCGGCCTTTTTGCTCGACTCGAGTCAAGTCCGCGCATACTCCCCCCCCCCCCCCCCCCCCCCCCTCCGCCGTCCCCTTCCGCGCCGGTGAGAAGGAGAAGTTCCTTCTTTTACGCCTGTCTTGTCTCGTCACGAATATCTTACCGCTCTCGCTTCTTGTGTTAAACAGTCTTTTCCATCCTTGTCGATCTTTATTTTTTCTTTTCTTTGCATTTTTTTTTCCTACCCCTCTCATCCGAGTTTCTACTATAAGCTTGTTATGTCTATCTGCGCGCTAAGAATTTCTCGGTGACAACCGTTCGTTAATAATTATAAGCCACTCAGCTAGTTAACGATTTGTCGGGCGAATATGAGAGAGGTGGATTTAATTTTGTCGTAATTCACGATTAAGCAATTCAATTCGAGGATTAATGTGGAATATTGTGGAGATGTTACTTCCACGAAGGAGCTGTACGGTTGAGGCGACGAAATTAACTCGGGCTTGGGTGAAAGGAAGACGCGAGCTTACACTCGGAGAGCCTGCGATCCCTTTTTGAATGTTTCGAAACGAATGAATTTCATTCAAAGGAGCCAAAATGCAACCATTCGAAAATTTAGCTCTCCTCGTTAATTTAGAATGGAACAAATTCCAATTTCATCATCCGAAGTTACACCATTCGAAAATTTTGCCCATGGAATGGAATTTTCCAACGGTTGAATTTTTAGTTAGATGTATTATTTTCGTTGGTTAAAATAATAAAATAGGGGGGAGTTTAATTCGACTCGTTGCAGTCGGTGGCTCTTTCGGAGCCGCCGTGTCGCAGCTTCACGGGGAGCGGAGCAAAAACTCGAGGGGTGTGAGGATGACGATGATGGAAAGTTCGGTTACGTGTAGCGCGAAGGAAACGAAAAGGGCGAGGAACGATGAGGAGGAGAAGGGACCGAGGGAGAACCGTTCGCGTCGTTAAAATATCTCCATCGTATAACCGCGGTGGGAATATATTTTAATATTTCGGAATACATTAAAGTTTATCGTTCCGCGCGGTTGCGGTGGCACACGTCCCGCCCGCTCCCGTAGCGCATACACTTTTCTCTCCCATTCTGTATCTCCGCGCTTCCTCGTTCTTCTCGGCGCTTCATCCGCCTCGCTCGCTCCCTCTCGAACCGCGCGAAGTGACCCCGATACATAAACGTCCACAGTCCGCGGAGTTTCGGCTGACGTGCCGATGCGAATTTTTATCTCCGGCTCCAATGAAGAGAACGAGCAAGAAATAAAAAAAAAAGTGATTCAAGCTAATTGAAATATCGCGGGAAGAAGCCGAGAAGAAAAAATAAATGAGCGTTAGCGCGCAGCGTCAGCCGGAAGTTTACTGTTAACGACGATGTATGGCGATTGCGGGATCATTGCAGAACCCTGTTTTACCTTCGTTACCGATTTTATTTCGGCTCACGTACAAAAACATCGAACTATTCGTTTTTTGTGAAAAATGCATACCTTATGTGAAAAATGCATGTCTTGTGTGAAAAATCTATATCGAGGAAAAAGAGAGACATCCAACATTGAAAATTCTTAATTTTCAGCCGTTTTCAGTCTCTCGACCCTTTCGAGCAAAGTAGCTTATCCCTGCGGCATCGTCGGAGCGCTACAACTTGGGGACGACTCGACGAACAATCACCAAATTTACACAGGATCCTCGGAGACTCGATACCTCCATCCGAGAATTTTTTCAATTTTTTTCCAACCCCCGTTTCCTGTTAATACCATATTTAATCATCCCGCGAAGGCACACCTTGTTTCAAAGGGTTATTAAGTTTTGCTTCGAATCTCCCGTGTACTTGGACGGGCATGGCGCTAACCAACTTGGCACGTGAATGCGTATAAACGCGAGGGTCGAAAATTGGGGAAAAGAGGGGGGAGGATGGGGGGGGGGGGGAGGGGCGGTCGGGCACAGCATTGGAAAAGGGTGCACAGTCGGTGTTTATATCTGCCTGCGTTAACGCTTGCCGCATGCGAGGGTGGATATGGTATAGGGTATGTGCTCGCGGCCGGTGCAACAGCAGTTTCCCCCACGAATATTTATATATAAATCGGCAGGCGTACCTCGGCATCGCTCCCATAACGTTATACATGCTACATACACACACCGGGCACGCACACCGTTTCAGCAACATATTGTAACGCGTTTCGTTCATTCGTTCGTTCCTCGGCAGGCAGATGCGCCCGATGATATATTAACGCCAACTGTGCACCCGATACCCTACTGCCGAATAAATTATAGAATTATTGTTTTATCGTTGCGATACACATGCGAATGCCGTAGCCCCGAGTGTTTTGCACTTTCCGCGGCCACGGCCCGGACCGACGTTACACCGAAAGAGTTTCGTTCGCCGACGATTTAATCGACACGAAAAACCACAATGTTTCATTGTTTTTAAAATAACATTTCGCGCTCGCTCGCCGGAACGCAAAATTGTTGTTTACGAAGGTTATTAGCACCGGCAAACAAAAATGAAAAATCTATCATTTTTTATTTTCTCATTTTTTTTTAAATTTATTTTTGTATCGTTGACTGGCACAAATTTGTAAACGACAAATATTTCGCGAAAAAGTGGGTTCCATATTCGGTTTTAGATTTTTTAAAAGATTTTTCCGACGAAAAATTGGGTCTGAAAATTTACGGTAAACTCGTCAGTGCTAATGTAATCTGGTACAGTGTTTCTGTGGCAAAATTCTGTTGAATTTATTCTATTTTGACGAAACTCAATATTGAATTTTAAATTAAATACTTTTTTTTAGTATATTTTAATTTGTTTTTTGCTTCCGCTCAAGAGCGCCAACGCGAATAAAATTTACACGACGGCAATATAAATATCAATATCAATTGGCTTTACAGGCGCGCATCGAAAATAATTTGCAAACTAATATCGACGAGCTCGCCCGGTTCGCTGGAAATATCGCTCTGTTGCAGTTGCTCGCTGTTGTCGATTTTTCGCGTTTTTCTTCGTATTTAAACAATTTATCATTGTAACTCGTCACGCGTTGCTTCTCCTACGCTATCTCGAACACCGCCTCCTCGCGCCTCGTACGTACACATGCGTGTTTTTTTTTTTTTTTATGCGCTCGAATGTGTTTTAATGCATACACATATAAACACGTATATATGTATTTTGCGAATACATATTCGCGTGCCGTCGGCGCCGTCGCTGCAGACACATCCACAGACCTAATGTGCACATACACATCAACACACACACACACTGTTTACTCGGCGCGTGCTTCACCTACGCGCCAGATGCCACATAATTGATTAAATAGTTTAATCGCCGGTAACCTTGTCGTTTATCAATCGATCGCCTTCCTCCCGTCTGTTTCCTACAGACCGAGTTACACACGTCAGTGTTTAATCTACTCGACTATTATTCTCAATTTCTATCTCCTTTTCACGTAATTAATTTTCAACTTCTTTTCATTTATTTTATCATTTTTTGTTCCCAAGTTTTCTATTCTCTATGACTTAGGTAATTTTATCGGGGATGACGAATTATAGTAGTTTTCCGTGCAAGAAATGAGTTTGACGACAAACATTTTTTTATAGCTATCCATTGTTTCCCGCTTATTGAAAATCCTACCGCTCAATTTTAGACTTACCTTAATATTTTACATGGAAGCGCGTCTCGGGTACGAGATTCGAGAAGGAACAAGTGTCCAGCCGGCTACGAGTTTTCCCATCGGTAAATAATCCGGGATCCGCTTGGCGAGCGTGATTCCCCGTGGGAGATCGTTAAGTTGCCCTCGGAGGATGCTCATTCGCGCGTATATTATGAAGAGAGAGCGTCGTGCAAAACTCGGTGAAGTAAACGCGATCTCTGCGCGTTCGCGGGGCGGCGTTGTCAGTCTACGAAGGCGATGCGGCGACGGAGAATGAAATACGGGGTACGTTGAACCCAATCAAGTGGTAGTCGTAAATTTACATCAGACCACGGCCACGGACGTGCTAATGGCGGATACGAAATTACGATTGCCGCTCGGCGACGTTATAAATGAAAAATAAAAAAAAACAAACAATACCTAAAAAAAAAAAAAAATTTAATAAAAAAAAAACAGTAAAATTTGCGGAATGGACAACGGGTTTTGGGCGTCCTTTGAAAGCCACGAATTTACAATCTCTCGCGGCGATTTTCATAAAACATATAAAACCGGCGAGGACATAAAACGACGAACGAGGCGGGATAAATCGTGCAGTACTAAAATACAATTGTCCGGTTTAAATACCGAACGAAATATCGTTAAATAGCCTTTATTATACGGCGAATCGATGAGATATAATATGATTCCACGGAAGGCACTGTGATCGGTTTTTCGAGGGGGGTGGTGGTAGGGAAAATGCAAAGTTTAACGCTCGTTGCAAATTATCGTTGCAATTTTGGGGACGGGGCGGAGATACCGAACCGGGGAGCAGTCACGTGCGATGTGCATGCGCTTATATAGTGGCGGTGCAGCAGCGGAAACAACACGAATACCGGTGTAACCAGTACCCGGCAACAAAATAGCACATAATGTGTCGTCCAATTACTCTGTCACGATATTTCTTCGGCTCTCTATAGCTGTCACTCTTTTCACGAGCCCCTCTCTCTGCCCCTCTTTCACTCGCGAATATTTCCACTCTCGGCAGGATCGAAAACGGCAGCAGAAACGCTCACTTTATCTGCAGCCGAAGTTTGTTTAATTTGATTATAAAAAAATATGCGGACATGGACATTATTTTTTGAACGCAATTATTTCTGGGTCAAATTAATAACAATAGATTAATAAGTAACCAGAGAGATTTATCCTCTTTTTGACACATATTCAACGGAAGAATAAATCCGTTCATCGATCGTGGAAAACCACTGTTGGGTGGAATCGGGGCATTTAGCTTCTTGCCTGTAATTCTCATAATACCTGCCGTATCGGTATTCTACCTCGACGAACTTGTTGCTTACGTCCTGCCCTATCGATTTCACTGCAAACAAGACGAAAAATGTTAATCTTTGGCTAAGTAGTTCCTGCGAGGAGTCTTGGGTGCAGACGCACGAGAGGTCTTCTAAGGCTAACGATAAATAAAATAAATAACCAATTGTTAAATGTGTATCACAAAAAAAAAAAACTTTCTCCTCATGCGTACCGATTTTCCAAACTAAAACTAAAATGGTGGAATCGAATTTTTCCATTAGAATTTAAAAAATGAATGGGTTTCCCTGTCAATATTGCGAGGTCCGAGTGTACGACAGTAAATGCATACCCGCTGCAGACTGCATCTACGACGACTGGCATATGCGCGAATCGTATGGAGGAAAAAAAGGATCTGCGAATGTCGATACGTGAGTTCGAAGGGTTGCAGCAGCAGCCCTTTTCCCCGATGTTTCCACTCGCGCCTCCTGCTAATGGACTACGTACGTTGCGAAATTTTTGTTTTATGTTTGCTCCCCCTGTCCGTTCTATACAATACGCATTTTTTTCGGTCTCTCTCTCTCGCCCCCTCCCCCACCCCCACCCCCTTATGGCCCTGCCCTAAACCCCCCCTCAGACTCCGCGTACTTTTATAGTTATGATTTTTTCGTGTCTACGCACATACGTTTCCGAGTCGTAAATTTGCTCTTTTTTCACCTCTCGTGTGACTTTACTGATTTCAAATGACCGCTACATTGGACCTTTTGTTACTTTTTTTTATCTGAACAGAAACCTAATGAAACGCAGGACTCTGGACCGGTTGATCTGCATTTACGTAAAACGCGAAAAAAAAATCGTATATGCAAACCCGCTGCAAGATTTCAAAGAACAAACAAGACGTTTTTAGTCTATTTGACTTCTCGAATGAAGATACATTTTTTTAATCAACATTTAACAACCATCCAACGTGAAAAAAAAATCAATCATCGGCGTCAACTTCGCAAACGCAGGCGTCTATAAAAAAAAAAAACAAGTGATGATTAAAATTCTATGTAGTCTATAGGACTCTTTGGCAAGACGCGCCGTCATCATCGCAGTCATCGGACCAGCCCTGAGGCACCGCGAGGCGCACTCGCTAAAACAACGGAATGACAGAGACAGCAAAAAAAAAAGACTAGAAGCGTAAAAAAAAAAATGTAAAAGAAAAGAGAAAACGACATGAACAAAGAGGCTAAGAGTAGTGGATGAAGTATCCGTAAAGAGCGATGAAGAAAACAGATATGCGTCCCTCCCTCTCCTCCACACACGCACCTATCCATATCCAGTATATACAGTATTGTACACGTATCGAAAAAAAAGTGTCGTGCGTGCGTTAGTGCGTGCCGATGTCTGCTGGAGCAAAAAAAAAAAAAGAAAAAAAAAACAAGAAACAGGGAACAGGCAAGGCAGTGAACGATGACGACGAAGTGAAAGAAAGGGATTCGCGTGCCGGGGGGCAAGCAGGCGCGAGTGAAAAACCGGAAAAATATGTCATCGTTTCATCGACAGTCATCAACAAAGAGCGGAACAGTGAACGAACGAGCTCGCTCTCCCATACTACGGTAGTAGCCTTCTCGGGTATCACATCGGAACATCGGTATACCGTGGGTATTGAACAGGACGAAGTGAAACAGAAGATCCAGCGGATACGCGGAGGGAGAAGGAAAGGAAGGGAGAGAAAAAAAAATAGAGAGAAGAAACGACGGAACGAACGACTGAGCGAATGAACCGACGAACCAACAGTCGTACGGTCTTTATGTTCCAGTATGTATATGGATATATATATGTACATAAAAAAAAAAATATATATATGCATGGAGTTTGAATGCCGTAGCGTCTATCCCTTTTCACTTCCCTTTCCGCCAAGCCCAGAAGCTCGGCATCGAGTTGCGGTGGCGCCATCTATAGCCCCCCCCCCCCCCCCCCCTCTCTGCATACACTTGTTCTTCATCCCATTTCTCGCGGTTCGAGGCTTCGGTGTTTTTGGAGGGAACGGGAAGGGGCCAAATTGTGGTTATGTATTTCAGGGTAAAAGTGGTCAATATGGACCACCTGATTCACGCTCTAATCGTGGTGGGCCATATTACCCACTTTTTTTCCTAGATGGAACGCATAAAAAAATTGCATTTATAGCTTCACAAAGAAAAAATAAGCATTTCATTTGTCAAGTCAAACTTTTCACCGACGCAGCCTCGAATCGGTGGTGAAGTCTTACAGGGCAAGTCTTCGAGCAGTTAAAAAATTAAAACGCCGCGCAAAAAATTGAATGATATTCACAACAGTTACTTTGTACGATATCAGAAAGAAACACTGCGTTCGAAGCATCCGTACACAGTAAAACAGGTATCAACGTTTCTTGTCCACAAACGTCTACAATTATTTTCTTGTTAATTTCACAAAAAAAAATCTTGTCCATTTTACAAAAATGTCTGTCAATTTTAAGAGTATTTTTTGTAAAATTATCAACAAAATAATAGTTGACATTTGTGAATAAAGAAGGTTTGTTAAATGCACAAATCTTTTTAACTGTGTAGCCCTGTTTCAGCTCGAATAGTCGGAGATTTTTATTTGTCCGCGTGGTAAAAAAAACCCCGTGCGACGAAACGGTTAATGACTGCCTAAAACAAAAAGCTCCGGTATCGACGTCATTTCTGGATCTTTCGTAACGAGGCCGACCCGCATTGCCCCCGTTGCCCGCGCGATCAGTAGTAACGGCGGTGACGACCCCCTCCCCTCATCCAGCTGCGGCTATGCCGATGCACGTACCATGTAGAGAGTCATTGTGCGTTGCTCATCCCGGTGTATTGTCATCCGAAACAATGATTTCATAAAAATACATGCCGAGGGGTGGAAGTTGCGGGGAGGAGGAACGAGTGAGGGAAGGAGAGAGCCGCGTGCAAGCTTTCGCGGTGCTTTCGATGACAGATATACAGGTATGCATGCGAGCGAGCCAGGAGCGTACGGCACATACAGAGGCAGGCAAACCGAGCCCGGGTGGTGCGCCGTGCGAGCACGGGCCGACGCCGACGTCGCGACGCCCCGCGATTGGAAACGAGGCCTGAATGCCCAAGTAAATGCACGCGGATGACGATCGAGCAGCCAGTTATCCGCGAAGAGGGAAAAGAAAGAGAAAAAAACGGAGAGAAGAGAAAACAAGAACGAAGGAAATATTCATACGACGTACGCGGCGCGTCCGTCAATTTTTTTCTCTTTTTTTTTCGTTCTCTTCGACTATTTTGCGCGTATGCCAACGAGGTTCTTTTTTTTTCTCGCTTTTGTTTGCTATATTCTTGGTTGTTTTTTTTTTAGGCAGTCAGGCTTTTGTTTGGGGGAAAAAAATGACGGAGTGCTCATTAAAATTGCTCTTCCGATGTATTTCCCGTATTTTCTACAGTCAAACGCCGTTTTCTAGGGTTTGGGTGTTTGTTTTCTCGTTTTTTTTTTTTTAATCATTACGGGCGGTTTGTTTTAGTTTGAAGGGAAATCGTACTCTGACGACTTCGCCGTTTGCGGTTTAAAAAAATGCTGGGAAAATTTTACGGACAGTATTGCATGCAAGATAAACTTTGTTTTTTAGTAAGGTAAAAGGGGTGAATATGGCCCACCTCGATTAATACGTAAATCAATGATATATGGACCGGTCCATATTCCCCACTTTTACGATATGAGAATAGTGTGAGCGATTATTGACATAATGATGCGATTATTGAGAGAATTATTCATTCGGCGATGGCGATATAAATAAATGTTGCCTGGGAGCAAGCGGGTGCGCGATTTTACTCGTGATTATTGTTCCCGTCGTTTCACCGATCGCCGCGGAAGTTTCATTTGGTTACACGTGTCGGAGCCTCCGACGCGTATGCACCCGAGATGTTATACCGAGAAACGGGCATAAATATTGCATTTCGTTTATGAGAAATAACGAATTAGACATTCGTTAAGCCACGCGAGCGACGATCCGGCGTCGTTCCAGGAAGGTCGTCTGCCGTTTAGCGAATACGATGACTCACAACTTTGATCTCGAGTAGTTCCGTCCGCTCGATTATTATTGCAGTATTTACCGATCGGAAGATATTACTTTATCAGCTGTGTTTCAATAATAACTCAACGCGTATCGAAGATCGTTTTTTATTTTCATATTTTACTCTCCGTGCTGAAGACATTGAGCTTCCATATTTTTCATCAGACGATTTTCATTCGACAATACAAATAATGCATATTTTATATTATTATTATATTCAATTTCGGTCAAAAAATACAAAAAAAATTGCCAAGTACAACCGACATCGAAAAAATACTTATTGGAGAAATGTTTACAAGTTGAAATATTTTTTGGTAAAAACTTAGTGCACGTGTGCATTTGTTCAAGTACCGAAGGGACCAGGAACGATGAACTTGGAAGCTCGTACAATATAAACACAGACTGGAGAATTACGCAGTTAATCCTTTCCGTTCCCCGAGGGTTACCTTGAGATTAAAGCTCAAGCTCACCCTTGCTGGCTTCCCCTCTCATTTTCCATCCGCGACATTTTCCGGCAGGACACTTAATCGCTTGCCGGCTCGAGCAGTTATATACGCTACATATATACACAGATATAGATTTGTATAGATATAGATATATCGGAAAGAGGGACGAAAGCAGCGAGGAAAGGAAACCCGGTAGAAAATCCTTTGAATAGAATGAGGCAACTGGCGGATAGCGAGAAAGGGAATTGTGGGTTGAGGTAAAGGAAAGAGAATTCGGTCGCGGCATGGCAAAGCCAGAGGTGTGTGCCAAAAACTATAACCTGTTGCGCACGCCGCGGAGGCTACGGCACGAATGCCGAAAAACGCCCCTAGCCCACCGCGACCCCTACTACCCTTCTGGCCACCCCTTCAGCGTCCTTGTCACACCGACTGCCTCTCGGGTTTGTTGTTTTTTTTCCCTACAATCCAGTCGACGCTATCGGTGTCGCTCCTGAAGAAGAATTCGAGATAAAAATATTTTTTAAAAGGCAAAAGGGATGAAGAATAAAAAAGAGCACTTTATCGAGCGTGAGACGAGACACTCGACACATTAAACCTCGAACTGGATTTTAATTACTGCATCTCGCGGCTCAAACCATTTTCTGCAGTAATTATGATTCTAACAACGATTTTTTTAGAAACTATAAATAATAACTTTACTGGCATTTTTTTGGAAAATAAATATCGATAACTGGATGGAAGAGAATCTCCACATATTGCCAGTCTGCAAATTTGCAGTAATTTCATTATCACTGATAAAAACGAAACTGCAAAATTCCAAAAAAGTCGCAGAGGGATCTGAGGGCTTAAAGCCGGGTGTGCTTTTTCACGCCCAACACTGCAAATTGCCATCTTCCAATTAAAAAAAGCTGTGAAAAAATAAATCGAAATGTCACCGACGAAAATGCATCCAACAACGGAGCCAAATTTTTGTTTGTCGACGTCGGAAAACAACGTTGAACGGTCGAGTAAATATGAAGAAAAAACACAAACAAAAATGAAATTCGAGTTTCTTTTTTTAACCGGTGCACTGATCAATTCCCATTAATTGGCAATGCGAGAGATAATAAGAATTGTATGGAGTACGAGTATGGAAACGAAACATCGAAACATGATTGTGGAGAGGGGGAGGAGGGAGGGCGGGGAGCGGTGAAATTCTGTCGCACGTGGAGAACGATTGGCAAAACCGTCCCGACAAATCCTCGCTACTGTAATAATAAAATTCCGCGACTGTATTCATCGAGAAAAATAATTCGAATTGGTACCGAGGCATCCGCATTGCCCGCGAGTCCTATGACAATGGCTCGTTCCCCAGTTCGCCTCGCGATACACACCCGCTCTCTTCCACGCGCCTCATGGAAATACGTACACACGTGCCCGCACGATATTCGTGCGCGCAGACAAAATGGAACGCCAGTGTGCATCGATATATATAGGACGAGTGCATACTCGCGTACGTGAGCGAGTTAGCGCACGTGCGCGGTATAGGATACGAGGCTATAATATCGTCGAGAACAAATCACTCTTGAATGCGAGCCCGAGATTACAACACTGTATAAGCCAAATGAAATTATAACAAAAATAAAAAATAAACAAAAATACAGCGAGCCGGGAGGCACTGATAGATTCGATTGTTCGAAAGATATTAATTTAAACCATTTGTGTTAATTAATTGAATTAATTCATTATTCATTAAATATTATATTTATAAGTTTTGCATCAATTATTTGTATTTGATGATTGGTGAATGATATTGCGAGAGAAAACTCAGTTTTTTAACAAATTCGAGTTTTTTTCTTGTAAAGGGCTAATTTCTTTAGAATCTTGCGTCTCTTATTTTCGTTGATATGTTTATTAATTTATTTTTGTCGAAAATTGGGTTCAACCTTCGTCCTGCGGTATATGTGCATAAGGGCTTATTTCTTGAAAAGAAAAAAAACTCTAGAAAAAAGGTCTCGACGGTACTTAAAAAAAAAAAAAAACCAACGGTTTTGGAGTAAATTTGTCGAATAGCTTGCAGCGAGTTTGTCTCATGCATGTTGGGGTCTGGAAAAATAGTGCGCTGTCGAGGAGCGTAAAAAAGTTTCTTAATTAAGTAAAATTGTTCTGAAAACAGTCGCACACACGCGTGTCGCAATAACGCACAATAACTCATTGAAACAAAAATATTGCCGCTCGCACATTGACTAGAGCCCAAGAGTGACGAAGCGGCGTATGTAAAAAAAAAGTTATTGTTAACCTCGAAAGACAAAAAGAGTAAAAAAAGTCTTCCTCGAGTATTATAAGCCGACTGCCAATTAACGAAATTTTATCTGACGCTCTTTCCGGCTCCGTGAGCAACAACCACGAGAAGCGCAATTATTTCTTTTCCGATATGTGAAGGAGACACGTAGGGAAAGTATTAAAAAAAAAAAAAGAAAAAAAAAGAAATGCGGCTGAATCATGAAATGATAGATGAAGGCAGATATTCTGGTACGAGACAAAATGATAACAAGTAGCGTTTTATTCGTCACCAACTCGGCGAATGACACACTCCTTCGCAATTAACGCCAATTAATTAATGTTTTTACAACGAAATGAGTTTCCTCTCGTCTATCGCTTTTTATCTTCCGACATTAATTGGCACTAACGAGGGATATGATAATTTTTATCCTGCCGTACGATCTTTTTGACAAATAAAAACTTTACTTGAGTTATTTATTATTGTGCACAAGATTTATTTCAAATTTGCTTAATCTTTTCGGTTTTTTCTTTTTTTTTTGTCACCGGCGACACTGTCACGTTAAAATAGCCGACATGATCGTAACAGCCTCTTTAGCCTTTACCGTACGGCATGGTTGAGCCACGGCACGCGATGCTAGTAAGCGTTTTTGGCAAGATTTCACATCCGGTGGCAAAGCGAATCGTTTGGCCCGCTCGCTTCGGTCTATTCGCTTTTTTTCTCTCCCTATCATCATTATTATTATTCACTCCAGCCATACGGCAGATAAAAAAAAAAATGGTGAGAGAACGTTAGAGAAAAAGAGACGAGAGGTAGCAGACCGGAGGGCTCGTCGGTGCCGAAAACGGGAGCGCGAAAAGAAGAAACAAAAAAAATGTGCAGAGATGCCGAGTGAGAGAAAAAAAAATGTTTAAAAAACAAAAAAAAATAGAAAATAAAAGAAAACCGCCACGGATAGACAGAGAAGAGAGACCCCGATACTCGAAAAAGCTGTGCCGTCCTCCGAACGGAAACAAAACGTCGAGGAAGCGAGAGGGAATTCGTAGGATTCTTCGCAGTATTTTTTTCACTCCTTTTTTTCCATTTCTTTTTTACTTCATTTTTTTCTCTCGTTACACTTCTGTGTTATTTGCTTTATGGAACGCCTGTTACAGATAAATATAATAGGCATTCATCGTCGCGTATTGTCCCACGGACGAAAGCGCCGCAGCTCGGCGGGCGCGAGCCGAGGCTTTTGCATTTTTTTTTTTCCCAAACCCCTTCTGCTCCGCGCCGTTGTCTCTCTTTTTTTTACCCTTCCGCGTAGTCCGCACCCTTACTCTTTCGCTCTCTCGGTAGATTTTTTTGTCCTACCATCCAGCAGCACCAGAAACGCGCCACCAATACCACCTACTGCATCAACCCCCCCCCCCCCCCCACGGCAGCGGCATCGTTGTCGCTCGTCGCGCGACTCGAGCGACGCGGTGTGTGCCCGTCGCCACTCGCTCTCATTTTTTTTTCCTTTTTTTTATTATTCCCGTTTTTTGGAATTTTTCCAGTGGCGCCCAGCATTGTTTCACGGTTTGTCATTGTTGTAGCACCAACGGGCGAGGGGGAGAGGGGAACGTGAGGGGGTGGAGGGCAGATGGCGAGAGGAAACGGGCAGGACGAGCCAACGGGTTGTCGGAACGTGCTGGAACGTGGCTACAGCGATGAGAGGCAGAGAAAGCGAGACAAAGACGAAAAAAAAGGAGAGGGAAAAAATATAACGGAGGTAAAAAATGTCGCGGAGAGAGAGAGAGAGTGATGGAAGGGATGGAATTGGGGGAGAGGATGGAGGGCAACTGGATTTCGCCTATATCCTGCATGGCCGGGCAGCGGGGCCTCTACGGGCTGTACCGGAAGATCGGAAAGCCCGATTCGCACAGGGATGCTAATTCAACCACGACGGAGAAAAAAAATTCGACTTCCTGGCAAACTTTTTATGTTTAACAATTTTTTTTTGTCGACAAGAATTGAAGTCAAAATTTAAAGCCCAGGTGATTTAGCATAAAACTGTTAAAGTGATTCGCTGAGCGTTTAATGATTTGAGAATATCATTAAAAAGAGCACTCGGATACTTGCATATTAGGTCTTCAATTTTTTTTTTTTTTTTGCTCGACATATCGTTGCATCGATGCGAAAGGAATGAAAAAACAACGTATTGATCTTTGGCTGTGTAAAATGTATAGTGTGAGAACGCTTGTTTCGCGAATGTAAGGGAACTTGATGACTGTCGAATGACTGCGGGCGTTATTGATTCTCGGCATCGTTTTACGGAAAATCGAGTAAAAAAAAAAAAACTTCGCGTCTTTCCATTCCCCGTACTCGCACGAATATCCGCCAGACTCGTTCTGCTTCCTCGTGATTTCCGATTTATTACGCTTTCCCGGCTGGCTCCGAGGCAACTCGTTAAGCATGAACTTTTACAATCATTCTACCACTTTCAATATCGTACCTCAGTGGTAGTAAAAAAAGCTGGCTAAACTGCGCGGCGATGCATAACCCTAGAATACTCACATATCTTTTCACCCCTGTCTTCGTCCCTGCGCCCCGTCGCCAAAACTTTAAATTTGTTGGCTTCTTTGTAGTGAAATCGATACGTCAGCGTGTGGACCAGTTTTACGTTCCGGTTTCATGGCGACCTACCGAACAATGCAAATATTACGGGCTCTAGAAGCAAAACACTCCTGGTCTACCAGACCTATACGTGCCCTTCCAGACCTAATATATTCTCCAAATCCCTTCAGACCATAAATTAAGCCAATCAATCGATAATGGTTCCATCAAAAGTACCACAAAGTTGCGCTACTGGACATCGTCGATAGTACGCTGTCAAAAAAAAAAATATCGTATCGGCAAAAATAGCAGCGATCGGAGGAGGTCGAAGGATCAGATAGGAAAAAATAGAACGTTACTTGTGTCGGTTGGGTTACAGGACGAACAGTGCAGCCATCCGTCCGTTCGGCAGTAACCGTAAACGTAAACATAAAGCCGAAATGATAAACGCAACGGGGATATTTAATGGCCGGGCTATTTCGCGTGGAGCCGGGGACACAATGAGCCCCGTGGAACCGACAACTTCGGGGAGATCGCGTACAGCCCTATACCATATCAACGTGCGGCTATCCATGTGCGTACATGTTTGCGTGCTGTTTCCACGTAGTAGACCGTTTATTGCCTCGGTGTGCATGTCCGTACGCACACTGATTAGTGTGTAGCCCGCATCGATGCATAATTTTAGTACAGCACAGAACACAGTCGGCACAGTATACGTTGGACTGGTATATATAATTGTGCTGTATTTGTGCGCGGATTGCAATGCAGTCTGAAACATGATCCTGCATTCAGATCTTGGATGATGCAGCTTCATTTCAGCCTCTACTTGACCCAAGTTTGAGCCATTCCAGACTGGAGCCCAGAACAGAGATCAACAATATTCACCGAGTTCTTCGCGCAACCGACTGTGATTAGGCGCCAGGATTTTAATCCTTTGGAGGGCACAAACAGCTCAACGAATCATCACCAAATTTAAACCTCACCTTGGTGGGGTCGATGACTTTGTGTGAGCATTTTTTACAAAAATTTCCAAGCCTCATTCAACGTTTTTTTCTCAGCCCTATAAAAACCATACATATCCGTAGCACCCGTGTCTTTAGCGCGATATAACTTCGCCCAGATTGCATATTTTTCGACTCGTTTGTAATGAAATCAACACGACCTGACGTAAGCAACATGACCTGCCACACAGATATGCTGGATATTATACCAATTACAGGTTCCCGAAGCTCGATGCTCCGTCTCCAGTGGACCCATGCGTGGTCTTTTAGAGCCAACTTTGAAATCCACCTACCGAACACCGCGTATCCATGTAACTTCGATAAACATGGACGTGTTAGCGATGGAAATAGTTATTGAACCTTCCTGTATAGAGGGAAGTTGCCGCATCCCTATACAATATACAATATAGTGATCATCCCTACAGCCGAAATGTACGTGGAAGTAGCAGCAGTAACGCCACGTTACGCGCTTGGCTTTCGGTCGTCCCCGATAGAGATATGAAAGGGCAGGCAGGCACATCTCGTGGGTGGCGAGAGGGGTTGGGTCACGGCCCCGGCACCAGTACATCGGGATCCGTTTTCCACTGAGTCCGCACGGCCTATCGCACGGCGATTGTGTCGATGCTCGGATCGTATTTATCATATATACCCGGGCTCGGCCATACCAGGCAGTTCTACTGGCGATCTCTCCCTCTTCCTCTCGCGAGTAGGTGTAACATATACAGATATACACACGGTACATACTTCAAAACCTCTGTCTCTCGTCGTTCCCCCGCTCACCCTCGCGATCGCGTATACATCCACGGGATATATTTATGTCCCGGA
The DNA here is from genome assembly GCA_933228735.2 of Amblyteles armatorius. Classification (NCBI taxonomy): domain Eukaryota; kingdom Metazoa; phylum Arthropoda; class Insecta; order Hymenoptera; family Ichneumonidae; genus Amblyteles; species Amblyteles armatorius. The sequence goes on along the minus strand of OW121686.1, from coordinate 22,129,717 downwards.
TAGGGGTCCTCTCCTGCCCGCGCAACCAACGCAACCGTCCGCTATATCGTTTCTATAGTACCGCGGAGTATAAAGTCCATTTGTATATATATATATGTATATATCTTATACAGTAAGCGCGGCAGTTTAGAACGATCTAATGAATTTTCAGACAAAACAACAAGACAAAAACATTTTTAGTTGGAAGAATACTTTTTTGGTTGAAAATACGGTCCTTAATAATAAAAAATAAATATTACAATAGTTCTTGCATCGCTTTTCGTTTTTTTTTCTTTTTCTATTTCATATCACGACTATTTTTAATTAGGTTCAAGTTGCTTTGCATTGGCCTCTGTAGGCTCTGATCCTTAGGGGATTTATCCGAGGGCCCAATAAATTTCTATCTGTCTTACTGGCTACCTGTTTTCGATACACATCGATTCTTGTAAATATTCTTACCGGCTCGGTCAACCGGATCTTGGTACTCCATCGATATTAAAATAAAATAAATTTCCATCACACGAAACTACGATAGAGTTTCGGTCAAGTATAAGCGGCTTTGGGGACAGGTGCGTTAAACCCCTGTCGCCCGTTATGATTGAATCGTTGGTTGTTATACGAACTATACGCGACATTGTAGATGGATGGATAGATAGATTTGATAGGTAAAAGATTTATCGGTCAGCAAGTGTCGAGGCAATTCGCCGGTCCGAGTGAGAGGACACACACATTCTCTGTCGTCTCGATGGCATGAATGTTTCCCCCACACTGTATCGTTTCGTTCAACGTGGCAAGGTTTAAGGGTGGGGGCTGCGAAAGGGGGCGAGGGGGGGATGAGGTTTAAAAGCCTCGTCACCGAATTCTACTCCTACGAATTCGATAGCGCTGGAGGCCGCTTGGGCCGTTCGAATTTACGAATTCCGCGGCAATATCGGCCCCCTATGAATACAATACTGCCGGTCATCGCGGTACCGTTCGACCGCCACCCTCTTGGGGGACGGGGGGGGAGGGCTGGAGCGGTTCGTCGTTCTCTCTCGCCCCCCTGCCGGCAAACCGCACGTTGTGGGGCATTCTCCACGCGTGAAAGAGCGTTGGCAGCACGCGAACGAGCGCTGTTCATCCCTTTCCCCATACCGTCGGAAAGCCTTCGACGCGATGCTCGTAAAACGAAAACGGACGAGTCCGAGAGTCGGACGGGAGTCGCGAGGCACCATTCGGAAAACTCGAATTCTCTCACTGTCCAACGGAGTTTGAACGATTTTTGTCCGCCCATCTATCGAGGGGTGGGACGAAACGAGGATAAAAAAAAAACAAACAGCCAAAGCGGTATCTCTATATTTTACAAGCACGTGGAGTCTTTGTCTCGATTCTCCATTGTTGCCCCGCACACTTTTCTTGTCGTTGCGGATTTTTATTTTTTCATTTTCGACCGGAAATTACGTCATACCGGAAATACATCACTTACAGCCGAAAAACCGTGACTCTGAAACCGGAAGTGCCGTTTTCTCGTACAACGCCAATTTCGATTCAACAGTGAGATGTTCTAATCGGAAGTGAGGTCACAGAATTTTTTTTATTTTTAAATCTTTGCAGCGGCTTTTCTCATGCGTCGCTCCGGTTGGCGACACCGGCCGGAGGAGGGCCAGTACGGCGTTTTGGCGTGCGGCAGTCAGTCTGGAGCCCTCATTATCTTAATTCAAACGATAAATACACCTGCATGCATAATATGTAATGTGGAAAACGTAGAAATTTTCGTGGCGAAGGATTCCTGTCTGTGCGAAGTCTAAACCGAGGCTAAACACATAGAGGAAGAGTATATGTAACTCGCGTACGTGTGGGCATCGGCGCATCGTGTGTTCGTACGTGCGCGAGGGACAGAGTAGAGAATTGATTACCTCGCATTACCATCCGAGTAATATTTGCATTCCACTCGTACGAGCAGGCGTCGTAGCACGCTCGTATATCGCCCCCCTCCACCTCCCACTCGCCCTTACACTAGTCCCTTTCGCTACCCTCTCGCACTATTCCTCACCCTCTATATGTCACTCCGTTCGCTTTCCGCATTATGCGTTTCCACCCTCGCATTCAACGTACCGCTCTCTTACGTCGTTACGACTTTCGACCCCCTCCCCCACCCACTCTGACAGTGTGTAATTTAATCAGGAGACAGAGCTTCTAACGTCGTTCGAATTCTCATTACAGTCATTATAAATTTCGCTACGGCCGTGTCAAATTTGGCGAAGGAAAATTTGATGCTTTTTTAAAACAACTATCGCGAGTCACGAGGCAGCGGAGATACGCCACTTTGCTCAGCCACATTAACCCTCCGGGGATGACACACGAATTTCGTAAAGTCCCATTTAAATTCTCAAAATGTTCGGCACTTTAGTAAAGTGGCAGAAATATTTTACAATTTACATATGTATGTATATACATATACAAATAATGAAATATTTCTGCTGATTATATTATTATTTCTGCCAATTAAATAAAAATATATTTATTCAATTATATGTCGAAGATGCCTGCAAAGGGTTGAAACACTATTGTGAAATTCAAAGTGGTGTTTACGATTGAGAAAAAGAAAAAATTTGCCGACTTTAGTTTAAAAAACGTAGAAATAAAATTAACACGCGAATGAAAGTTGAACGAAGCACGTTAAAAATGTTGACGCTGTTTCTCCGAGTGTATGGATAAATCGAGAACGGTGAATGCCCCACCGCAGCCGTCGAAGTGCGTTCGGAGTGCGTTCATCAACGAAGTACATTCCTCTAATTGATTCCAGTCGCGAGCCGAGTTGTAGACCGAGGCTCGAGTGGCCGCCCGGACTGTATTTCGTTTTCACCCTTTCCCGGTACTTTCGTGTCCTTATTAACCTGGTTCGTCTCTCTCGGTTAAGGGTCGCTCGGAGGTTGAACCGAACGGATTTTACGAGATTTGTGGAGATGACCGAGCGGCGCCCGACCGCCGACGAGAAGGCAAATTGAAACGTCCGACGAATGTGTGCCAGTGCGGTTTTTAAACTCAAACAAGCACGCTCGCGATCAACCCTCGAAGGGGACGAGCAAAGTTTTCAATTGTGTACTCCTTATCGTCCCAGGGAGGTAGTTAATATTGGAACTGGGGATACGCGTGGCCTGGATGCTCAACTGCGAACCTCAATGGCAACGAAGAAAGCTGAGAAATTTTAAACTTGTCGAACAACTTCGAACACCGCGATCAAGTTCGATGAGTACTTTGAATTAAAATCCACAAAAGTTCCCCTCGTATCCAATCCGTATGACATTGCGCGGGCTAATTTTACGACGTATGAAAAAATTTTAAACATCAAACCGGAAGTTTATTCAGTGCAGGTCGTTGGGGAGGATTCACCACATCGCGTAATCCCATGCAGTTTTTTTTTTTTGATCCATCGACAAAAGAACGAACATTCCCATGAATGCAATTTTCATTTTATTTCACTCTCCACCCTCATATTCATCCGGGGATCTGTGCAGTCGTGATACACGAGCTCATCAGGTCTCGACGAGAGCCTCCGCCGTTGTCATCATCATCATCATCATCATCGTCATCATCATCATCATCATCATCGTTCTTCGCATCTCAACGAGCAAAATAAAAAGAAAGAAGATGACTGTATAAAGCTATAAATGAATGATGAATATAGGAGCTGCGCATTGAAAAATGAAGGAAGTTAGGGGGATTAAACTATACGGGAGTGTACGCCGATGGGCTGTAACGGGGTATATAAATGCCTCCAAATGCGGGATTCTCGTACGCGAACGTGATGAGTAGCTAATATACTTCTGCGCACTATGCGGATGATTGTGTACAGAATTGCGCACAGTGGTCGACTGTAATACACGACAATACAGAGTTCAATGTTGTGTAGAACGTGCAACACATGGGTAACAACACATGCTACACACATGTGAATGATATTTTCATCCACATTTTTTGTTTCATACGAAGTATAAGGCACCGAACATACACGAGGTTCAAAAAGCCCGGATGAAAATTACGGGGTTGTATGCAGAGTTCGAAATTGAACAACTTTTCCCTTTGGAACTTTTTATTTTGATCTATAATTTTGGAGCTACAAGCGGACGAAGTTCCCCGCTGACGAGGCCGATGGATCGACGCGCGCGCCGTCTACCGAGCGACGCCATTGCCTGAACTTAAATTGCTTATGTCTCGAAAGCTAGGGACTTTCGGGAAAGCTTGCTCAGATTGACGCCCAGAATACAATAATGTTGCTGAATGTGGAGTATTCCAAAATTAGAAGAAAAAAAATATGGGTACGCATTCGCGTTGAAAAAAAATGCAAGTCGATAAATGCAGCTGTAACTATTCTTGAATAATGTTTGTCGAATTTTTAACTGTTGTTTCTAATCTACCCTTTTTGGCGCCAATTTTGAAACACCTTGTATATATCGACACAACCACAGCAGGGGGGTGTTTTTCCCTCCTTCCACGAGTTACTTATCCGTCCATTTATGTGCACATAAGTGCACGTGTGTGATACGCGTCGTTGCACATATATTCCGCGGTTCCAGAGTAGTATGGGCGCGTTTATACTCCGTCTGCCGTTGCCCGTACGTGGAGTTCTACATGCTCGGTAGCTTACGCGGGTTATTCAAATGAACGCTAAAAATCATCCGAACCCTCCCTCTCCCCCCCTGCCGCCCCTCGGGGGTAGAAAGCAGCTCCCGTCTATATTGGTTATATTTAAATGGATTTAAAACCCCCGTTGAGATACACAAACACATATCTCACCCATACGCACACACACCCGCATTTCCCCTATCCAATGGCAAGAACCGTATCCTCTCAGGCACTCGACCCTTTTCGCTTCGTCCTGCAGCAATAGAGACAAGGGAAAGTAATATTGCTCATTGCGAAGGGGAGAATATTGGAGATGAAAATAATACAATTATTTTCTATACTTTACTATTAATATATATATATATATATATATATATATATATTTTTTTTTTTTTTTTTTTGCTGGCGAGCCATCAGCTATAGTAAATGTAGCTGTGATGAGAATTTTATCCAATTCGATCTAACTAGTAGATTGAGAATTACATTTCATAAGTAAGATGTGCGTAGGCTCGATAAGTCGTGCGAGTCCCGAGTTAACGAGCCGAAAATTCGCACACAGCTGAAACAATAATTAAGGATACTGGGTATCGAAACGAATGGAAATCGGCCATCCGGTTCACGCTTTACGCTGCTACCGTAATTAGCTTTTACACTTGTGCCTCTACATGTTCCCAAAGACGATTTACGTAATGTACATATATATATATATATACATATATATATTTTTTTGTTATCTTTACTTAAAATATTTGCAAAAATGACAATCAGAAAAACGATTTAAAAAAGTTTTTGTTGCCATAATCACGCTTGCGGCATATCGTGAAAAGTTAACGAGCGCTTGTGCATCGTTACTATTATTTTTATTTGTGCGAGGCCTGTTCAATGCGAGATTAATTGTAGCCTATCTATATTACATTGCAGAAAATATGTTTGCCAGTTACGATGATTTTCTTGATAAGTTTTATCGCTCCCAGTCGACGCTCTTGAAACAACACCTATCTATACTGTTCGTACATATATGAATATATATATATATATGTAGAAATTGAGTATGCCCGTATATCGTATTATATACATGCCACGTGGCATCAGTCCTTCGACAATTGAGACAATTGCTATGTCCCCAGCGTACACTTAATCCCGTGTTAGGTATAATTCCGCTTTCTGTATTCCCCACGACGTAACTCTCTGTCGCGTTAATCTTCGACTCTCTCATGTAATTCGACGACGAAAAAAAAAAAATGTATTCAAAATTAACAATAAATTTAAAAAAGGTTATATTTCGAATAAGTCAATATAAATGCTAATGTTTTGTTCATTTCTGTTACAGGTGAGTACCAGAATTTTGGTGACCAGAAATCGGTAGCTTTGAGAGGTTCTTGGCGGCTACTGTAAGTTTGACGTAAATGTTTTTAACCCGTTAACTGCTACTGTAGCACATTTGCTACATTAGCCAAAAATCTACTTTAAACAAAATATTGTCGGCAACTTTCAACCAAAGTAGCATAATTTTTTTTTTTTTTTGTAAAAACATTGAAACGGGAATTTCTTCAAAAATGAACATATGCGCACAATTTTGATCGTATCGTGTAATTGAGAAAGAAATTGTTTTTCAACAAGAAAATTTAATCACAAGTTTTATCCAAGTTTGACTTCAAGTCTGACCTGCAAGATTATATTTTTTACATCATAAATCCTTGACGATGGTGGTATTGAAAAAAAAAATATTAGCAATAAAAAGCACGGAAGTTTGCAGTCGCGAGAAAAAATAAGGTGTCTAAGAGGTATCGTAAATATCAGTGACAAAGTCGAACAAATTAAAAACCGGGTGTGTAATCGAGCGACATAAACAGTCACGTTACCTATGCACAAATATATACACACTCGTTAAAGACATCGTATGCAGACTAAACACGTGACTGTGACGTCGATGGGAAAACCAAGCAGCATGACCATTATCGAACTCGTAGCAAAATTTATCATAAACTTAATGATAAATAATAGCAATAAAATTATTGCCAACGTATAGATTTCGAACTATACCGGCGAGCATTCGCGCTGCACGTGCGCCGGATGTTGTTTTTATGTCCGACAATAAATAAGAACTGATAAATGAAGACAGAAAAAAAGACAAGAAAATTGACAGAAAGATTTACGATTTTATTTTATAATCAAAAGCGAGGTCCTAAATTTTTTCGTTCCGAGTGGGAGGGACGCCGATAAAAATTTAACCTGATGAATAAACATCGAGCTGCACTTTAACGACATTTAATAATTTTTCAGAATTCATATTTTATTAAAGCAGCCGCCGGGGACGAAGGAAAAATCGTTAAAGTTAGGATGAAATGTACGTTTCGATCGGGCGCAACATTGCGCAACGCGTTTCGCGTTTTATTATTGTATATATAGCATTTCCCCCCTCGCGTCCCGCGTCAGACTTCTCTAGATTTTTCTCTCCGTCACATTTTTTTCTTCGCGGGCGTCGTAGAGGGGGAAGCGTTCCCCTCGCCCCTTACGCCGGCGTCTCGCGTCGCTCAGAGTCGCAATAAAACTTTTATGTATTTATTATTAGAAGATAACAAATGACATTACGGGCTTTATACGCGCGCGTTGCGTCATAGCTCCGAGCGGAGCCGAGTGCATAGAGACGCATGTACTTTCCCCTCCCACCCCCGCTGCGAACTAATAGCGCTGGTGCGACGGATGGAAACGCGGAGCACCGTGAATCAGGGAAGGTGGGTGTCGATTGCGTAAAAATTGCACTCGCTTTCCAGCGTAATAGTCATCGATATTTACAATAGTGCAAAAAGTTACCCAAAATATGAGGAAAAACAAAATCAAAGATCTTAAAAAAAAACATTTACCAAAGTGTAAAGAAATATACTGAAAAGGAGGAGGAAAAGTACCTCAGTTGTATTGCGTCGGAGTTGTCGGAGGAAAATATAAATTGAGCAAAATGAAATAATACAACCGGGGAGACTGGTGATTAATACTCGTCTATATGTTAAACATACCCGCCGGTGGTACAGTCAATATATATATGTATATATATATATTTTTATACACACACATATATATATTCGCCGGTAATTATGTCATTAGCGTCGACACGGGTAACGAGTCGAATTGACGTCGTATAACGACTAGTGAGAATCGCAGACTAAGATTAACATCGAGATTATTATATTACTGCTACTCCGGATCGTCGGGGTATCTTTTATCGAATTGAATAACGAACAGAGTTGAGTCTGCCGCTTATATAATAAAAATTGTGTCAAGTGTGTGTGTATGTATATGTATGTATATATTCTTTCAATGTGTATATATATATTGGAATTACATAACAGCCAGGAGTTTCCAATAATAATGAAGACAAGTCTGATGGGTCTGGAGGGGTTTAATAAAGATTTTACAGACATATTTCAATATGTATATATATATTGATATCCACATATATAAATGCAGCATATTTATTTTTTGTACACATGTACACATCGATTGACGCGATATATATTTATATCTGACTATTCATACGTACAAACAGAGTTATGAAATATACTCGGCGTCGAATAAATTTTCCGCAGTATATCGGTTGCCCCGTGGCATGCCCGGATTTCAATCCGAATCCCGAGCTAGCATACAAAGTTACCGAAAATCAGATTATACGCCGTGTGCTCCCCTGCTCCCTATTTTCCGCTCGTCGTGTGCGAGTGACGGGAATCGAATAGCTCTCTTTCGATACTCTCTTTCGTCGAGGGCTAAAATTATTCTCGTATCCAACGTTCGTCTTGACATTCTTTTCATTTTTGTCATTGATCACCGCGAGTTGATACAAAAAGGTTAAATTATAAACCCAGGTTTCTTTTATTAACTCTCTCCATTTTACAACAGAAATTTCCTCGTCCCGGCCTTCCAGTAGTTTTTTTTCGAGTTTTTTTTTAGCTATTTGGAAAATTTATATTAGGGAAATATAGCGGCATCTCCTCGGCTGGTATTGACATAATCCATTCACAATCAAGTGCCAGATGTTATTTGTTATTTCTCGTTTGTTCGGTCAAAGAAAAACAAAGATGGGGTTTTCGGCTGTTCTGCCAAGGACTCTTTATAGGCACGTGTCTAAATTCCCCGTCCAGGGTCGCAACAGTAAACTACTTTAGTCTTTTCTTCTTATTTCACCATCATACTCGCCAGCGGAGATCACGGCAGTTGCGAACCGAACAATTTTCCTCTGTGCACGCACCCTTCTTCGGCGGCGTTCATCCCCCTCGATTTGTACATTGCTCGAAGCTTCCCGTGGGACTCGGTAGGTACAGAGACAGCTAAACAAAGAATCGAAAGTGAGTGCGTCGATTCGCTTTATAATGAAAAAAAAATATATGTATTTTTGTAACACGCGCACGAAAAGTCCCGCTTTTCGTGCCTGCAAAGTGTGTCGAAAGTGGCGCTTTCTAGCAGAGGATGCGCGAAAAATGCTGTAGATACTATTTTTACACGCTAGTTTGTTTTCCGCACACTTTTTTCACACGCTAGTTCCTTTTCGCACACTTTTTTTACACTCTAGCTACTTTTGCGCACAGTTTTTTAACACTCTAGTTACATTTCGCGCTGACGTATCTGTAACTGTAGTTATTTTTTCGAGCGCACTTTACAGGCACGAAAAGTGGGAATTTTCGTCCACTTGTCACAAAAAGCGCTCTTCCGACGGCGGTTGGGCAGTCGGCAGCACTCGCCTGATCTCGAGCAGCCAACTTCACAACCTTCGTCGAAAGACCGCTTTTCCGTACTAGTATCGCAAAGTACTATTTTCCATTATTCTTCTGCAGCGTTGCATTAATCTAGCTACATAATGGATATCGCTACAAACTGTCAGAAACACTGTTTTCAATTAGTAACCTTCCAATTCACGTCATTTTGTCGGAGGGAAAATGCATGCATTTCTATAGCATTCCATCGCTTATTTTCATCAATTTATGAAGAGAATTTTTCTTTTTTTTTCTCACATTGTTGTACATTTTGAAACAATTTTATATTTTACGTACGGTTGGTTTAACGCCAGCACTTATAAGCGATTCATACAAAGCCAATTTCATTATGGATTTGAATCATCGACATGTCTTCCGAAATTTCGCAATTTTTGCTATGCGGCGTAATATTTTTTGCGTCATCGTTTCCGCAGCCTCTTCCGGTGGAACTGGCTTCTTTCCCTTCGTTCTCGTTCCCTCGGTTCTTCCTCGCTCCGCACAGCTGAGACTTCCCCCGCGCATGCATGTGTGCAGGTCCCGAAATGATGCTGCCCACTCGATGAACGCCGAGCCTCGTTGAATGTCGAATGAATACCTTAGGGGGTGGGATAGCGAGTAAAACGAGACGAGCGATCGTGAATTATTTGTCTTCAACCTGATATCCTTCGGCGCGCACGCGCACAGACACTATTCCCCGGCGTCGCGTATCCGATTCGCGAACAGTTATCCGTGTTACGCTTAGATTGATAATGAAATTTTCCAGTCCGATCGATTAACAAGCGGCAGCTATCGATTTCGTTAATATTCCATGAGCAAGTGTCTGATAAAGTAGACATTATTATTATTCAATATCGATTGACAATTTTGTCAAATTTGACTACGATTACAAAAAAAAAAAAAAAAATTATCAAAAGGGCAATTTATAGATATTTTGCTTCGAATATTTTTTTTTCTTTTTAATTGTATTCCTGGTAAGGTTAAGCCAATCGATTTCACTAATGACTGACAAGTATAGCATAGCGAGTGTTGTATATATATGTATGTAAATATCAATATAAATATATATACACATATATATATAAATGAATAATTCCGTCTACGATCGTTATCATCGGTCTGAAAAATTCACCGTCTCCCTGGTATTTTCCTATGTTAGAACAGAGCTCAACGTCGCAATATTATTTTTAATAATGCCCCGCGTGCGACGGGAACGACGGTGCGGGAGGAGGCCGCGCAGGGAGGGAGATATAGCGGGGGCTGCCCGCCGCCACCGCCGCCGCCCGGCCGTTACATTACGCGGTAAATAATAAACGTTTGCAAGGCCTTGGAAGTTATTATACAATATATACGTTCGTATACGCCCGATGCCATTACGGGTATCGTATATTATTAATGCAGTGACGCTCAGCCGGTAGTTTACACTCCAAGGCAATGCTCATCCTCTATTCCGTTCTCAGCAATATTATAATGCAGTCTCTTGAATAATTAAGTTTTCTTAAATTAACGATTCATTCGTAAATATGAGGCATCTCCGAGCTCGGTCGAACTTAGTTCATCCAATTCAAGCGGTCCAATTTTCATTTAAAATGTACATTTAAGAGAAATACGTTAGTAGGTTGCAACTTCAACGGAAGCTTAAACTAAAAAGATGTCGCAACAGTTCTTTAAAGTTACTAAATGTAAGTAAAAATAATGAAAAATATTGAGGAAAAACGGGAAACGATTCTCTTCTGTACACACGTTCATACATCGTACCAATACCGGTCCGATGAGCATGCGAAAAAAATTTGGTACTTATTCACGGAGCAATTTTGTACACAGAGATTCACTACCCACACTGTGCTCCGCAAAGCCTTTCCCCGTGGCCCTCTAGCTGCAACAACTATATTAATCTTATAATCTACTGTGTGTGTATAATCAATTTTTTTTTTAAATGTTCAATCAAAGAAACTACGCTTCCGGTTTGTAAAATCTCATTTTTCGACCGAAAGTGATATCATTCCGGAAATACGTCACTTCCGGTTGAAAGATGAGACTTTCAAACAGGAAGTGACGTATTTCCGGTACGACGACACTTTCATGACACTCTAACAGACGGTTGTCCGTGAGTATCGTTGAGTGCCTTGAGTGCGCACGAGGTTTCCATAAGTGTTTAGTGGTCTTGTACCTTATTATTAAGTAGATATAATTTTTGCTTCTATAGATATGAACATTATGAACTCACAAGTCCGGTCAACAACGAGTCTAAGGAGCCGCACCGAAGTGGCAAAGAGATTAGGTCGATTATAATACATTTTACTACCCTTCGTAAGACGTGAGATAGGACAACTTAACTTTTGTATCAATATTTATTGTATACGATAAGATTAAAGTGGAGTCTTGGAGTATGCGCGCGAGGTCAAAATTTGTTAATGCTCTCTTTCTCTCTCTCTCCCGACTTTTCTGTATTTATATTATTACGTCATACGCGCGAGATCGAGGCGACCGAGTGTCGCGCGCCCGGAACGTGGATACATGGAATAAAACAACGCGGTTCTCATTCCGGACTGCGGTAAAAAAATTATTGCAAATTTTTCACAATCATAGATTCAATCGTATTATTATTTGATTCACATTAACGCGAACTTGGATTTATTTCGATTAAAAAAAAAATGTAATGAAAAGAACACATAGTCTACTACGTCGATTTTTTTGGATCCTACAGAATAAGTTTAGAAAAAAAATTATTACAAGGAAAATAGGAAAACATACATTTTATATCTTTGGATTTTTATTATACGATGCCTCTATATCAGGTAAAAAAATACAGATGTATTTTGATATTTAGTCACAAATTATGTCATTGATAGAACGAATTATTTAATTAAGCAAAAGACAAGTCAACCTCTGCATTGAGAACCCGTGCCGGCACATTTTTTCTTTCTCTTATTATGAAAATAAAAGTATTGCGCAACTAAATGACTTAGTGTTCATGATACGAGCGCATGAGACGTCGAGCCGATATTATTATTAATAAACCGAGTATACGCTCGTCGATTATTGCGAGAAAATCAAGTAAGCGTGGACGCTGGTGACGAAGATCGCTGTATCCCATTTGCTCTCATAGCTGTGTTCGAGTTCCTTAGTTTTTCCTGGTAATTTCTGATCTAACTCACAGATGCAACTGAAAACGGACGTTTGTGATCAGTTTCCCTCAAAATTAACGGTAGAACACTAAAAAGTAAACTGTTAGTGATAACAGTTTACTTTTTAGTGTTCTACCGTTAATTTTGAAAAATTGTGGAACTGATTCCACAATTTTTCACCTGCAGCTTTGAGATGAAATGGTCGTTTGTATGTCAGGCGGAATTTTGTTCACTGCTTTCTAAATAATAGTAAATATAATTATCAATAAAAAAATACATTAAAAAAGACAAGAAGTAATCTTTCTGTATAAACTTGTTTTAACACCTATTCGTCATATTTTCTCCTATCGCACACCATTTCGTTAATTTATTCACGGCTCGCCGTTATTAGATAAGTATAAGTGATCACTTACCGTTTCCCCTATATAATAGACTTCGCGCGTATTCGCGATCACGCGACTGCAACATTATATTACAACTCGTTTCCAGGAAATAATTTCCCGTACAAAAAGGAAAAAAAAAACGTTGTCACCAACGTGTTCCATCGTGATGGCAATAATCATCTCCATATCCAGGGCAGACAATTTAATAACAATCGCCGTTGAAGAGTATAATCGCGAAGGTTTTCTTTTATTTCTATCGATCATTTTTATTAATTTTTTTATTTTTAAGAATAACGAATAATTATGTGGTGGGATGAATATTGAAATATTTCCGGATGTGCGGACTCGCAAAAATATGGATATTTTTAGCTGTACGTAGGGCGCGCTAGAAAGTTGATTCGATACCGAGAGACCTCCTTGCGCAGAAAATATGCTACCTCATTCACTAACGTCGTGGAGGAAGAAGACGAAGGCACATAGAGGGGTGCGAGCGAGACGTCCTAAGAGATGGATGAGAGAAGAAAGGAAACATGCTCGTAGTACATAATATCTCTACCAGGAGTAAAAGAGGAAACATAGAGCGCCGCGAGGAGAGACGAAAGAGATAGAAAAATTGGAGGAAACGAGAACCGTGTATGTATAGGTACATAGTCGCGGATACGTCGGTTCACGCGTGTACTTATATATAGAATTAAATATACGATACATTATTCATTTAAAGTTCTTTCTACTTGCTTGCACGGAGATTGTGTGTACGTACTGTATTCGTGTTCCAGTGGTATACAGCACTGTATAGCAAGTATAGTACAATATCTCTTGTATGAAATGTATCTACGTAAGTTGCAAGTTTACACCTACCTATGGGGCATTCTTCGTCAACCATTGAAATACTTTTTGCAGTTTTATTCACAAAAATTCACCACAAATATGAAAAAATTTAGTTCAGCGTTTTTCTGATACTGTGCTGAAAAATAAATAAATTATTATCTCTGAAGGACGGTCGATGAAATTGTGAAAAAAAATTCTCGAGCATTCGGCTTCACCTCCCGGACATGTCATAAAAATTTTGTGGTGTTTTATCGAACGGTCTCAAAGATATGCTACTAAAACCAGACACTCGAGATAGAAAAAACTTTAACCCTGAAAGTATTAAATTTGTCGACGATTTATAGATAATTTCTTTTCACAGTAATCGAAAAAGTATCTTCGGAAAAATCGGATAAAAAAAGATGTGGAAAAATCGTCGCGGAAGAATGAAATGTAGTTGAAAAAGAATGTCCCATAGTCTCATATAGTTGTCGACGAGTCCAGAGTTGACTGGAGCACACTACGACGTAGACAGAGCGTATTATATCATACGCTCGGCCAACACGAGTTACACGGAAGCAGATACATAAAAATATATACATACACATACGTTTCGAAGTATTGTAGGAAATAGTGGGCGAAGAAGTGTATGAGCAACCCAGGAGGATCTGGTCGACTAGGACGTACGGACGGACGCCGAGACCTACACGTTGACTGTGCAGCGCCGGATACTTTTTTTCTCTCCTTCCTCCTATTCTTGTTTTTTTGTATTTTTATTTTATTCATTTTAAAGATGGCGCCCGGCTCATTTGCAATTCTATGCCGTACGTCGATACTTCTGATTTATCGCGACTATCTTCATTCCCCTATAGCTATAGGTATCAATCCCGGTATAATACACGTATATTCGTGCCGTCGACTTCACGTCGCTCTATGTCCTGCATTAAGAGTGATCTATCTTCTTCTTTATCTTGCACCGATGTGTAACGCCCAATGCGAGGGCCGTTCATTCCTATCACGATTTATATTGCAAACGTGCCCGGTACGATAGCCCTTGTTGCCCTTCGAACCTGATGAGGTACGCACGGGTCATATCTCCGGGGAATCCCCGGGATTGGATCGAGCGAGAAAACGATAACGAGACAAACCCATCGTACCGAAGCTTCGAATGGTACGAATATTAACGAAATGTAAAAAAAATAAAAAAATTGAGAATATTCTTTTCAGAATCGAGAGGGGGAACAGGATGAGGCGGTCAATATTTTTTTTTTTATTAAAACTTTTTTATAGATGTTTGGCACATTTACATCTCTACCACTCGCAACTCTACCAGAAAACATCTCTCCTCAAACAACTCTACTAAAAAAAAAAAAGGCAGTTCTAACAACACTACCGCAGAACAACTCTACGAAAAACTCTACCATAATCAAAATAAAACTCTACCGGAATACAATGCTACCGTCTAAAAAGTATTACAAACATACGAATTTTTTTTTTTTTTGTTGACAACATCAGCCCGGTCGATTGTCTTATCTCGTAAAAGATTCACCCCAAATCAGGGTCCAAAAAGTTGCCCCGGACGAATCCAACCTTGAAACAACATCCAGCCCGCAGAATCCATCGAAGTCCGTACAATTACGTCCGACCAAGCAAAATGAAATGAAAATAAAATAAAAATATCGTGTTTATCCAAATTCGGTTGTCGACGTACGGTCGATGGACGCAGGTATTTGACATTACCACGGCTACGATTCGATAATTGATCGGTGTTATAACGTATAAGCTCGTATCTGCCGTTCGCAGCTCGGGCTCGCGGTTCTCTCTCGTCCGTCCGGTTTTCGTCGACCGCGTGCTCCCTTCCCGCCCGCCCTCGAAACGTGGAAACTATCCTCCTCGCGCAACACCGTTCGACCAGCGGAATCATCCCTCCGCGTCCCCCTCCCATTATTCCCTCATTCGCCACCTCCTCGGTTAGTTTTGATACTCGACCGGCTGTTTCCTCGCTCGCTCCCGTTCGCGTATCGGACGCGGCGTGAACGGGACCAGCGAACGGGGCTCTCGCGGGTTCGTTCGTTTTCCGTCGAAACGGCCGCTGTGCGATCCGATTTACCCTCCTCACCCCCTCGTACTCGGCACTGTAGCCGAGGTACACGCAACTGTGCCGTCCCTCTCCTTTCCGCCGATTCGTTCGCTCGCTCGCCTGAATTTCACTCGACACCACTATCCGTGCCCCCCCCCCTCCCCCCCCCCCCCAACCCGATCCACCCTCAAACCGCCACTCGTCCGGACACTCGTGTTTAGATATCGTTAAACCGCGTTTTCAACACCGCCATTATGTAAAGCACGTGGCAACGGCCGATAAGTCAAACAATGAAACCAGAGCCAAGAGGGGCCGGGGGCGGAGGGGGGGGGGGGGGGCATGCCCCAGAGGGCTCGTTTCGCCGACTCCTCTATCCAACGGGGCAACAACGTTACGAGCTTTCTATTCCAACTGTTTTAGTATCTCCGCTGCACCGAACCCGGAGTGCATTCAATGTTTCGTCGGGTGTATCCGTTGGGAAACTCGCGGGCCGGCTGGATCGGGCCTCCCTTGCTTCTGGTTGCGGACTCGTGATTTTAGGGGGGAGGGGGGGGGGGGAGATTCGGAGAGAGATTTGGAGAGTACTTTGGGCGAGGGAGGAACAGGAAATTGATCAGTGAAGTTTATTAACAATCGATCGAGATTGGAATTAAGGACCGTAGTCGATGTTGTAGGTTTGAAGGTTCCCGGCGAAGAATCGAATTGATCGGAGGTGTTGGGGATTTTTTTATGGACTGGCAGAGATTATGCCTCGACGCGTGCCAAAGGGCGAATTGATTCGTGGAACGGGTGCGGAAATAAACATTATAATGTGGAAGGAAAAATGGGTCAACAGCGATCTGTCCTAGTCGTGTTGGAGTGCTGCTTCTTTAAAGTTCTGTATAAGAAAAAAGGTTCGACGAACCTTGACGACATTTTGATGGTATCTTCGGAAGGTCGACAAGTGACATTGGAATTTTTTTCAGATTTTTTACTACTCTGCTTTCAAAGTAATATGTTGTTCTTAACAATGGCACTTTCTCCAGGCCGTAGAGAGACTCCAGCATGCATCAAAGAGTTAGATAAAAATATGGATGTCGGAAAAACTGAAAAAATTCCGGAAATCTTCGCATGTTGTGTTCGGCTGACCAAAGGATCAGCGTTAGGAAAACAGCAAACATCGGGTAGGTCTACCCAGCCGAACACGGAGCATTGAGTTCTCTCCATTCGGCTCGTAATTACGAGATTAGCGGTAATAACTCGAGTCCATTCGACGTCGGAGGCCGCGGGCAGAGACGGAGAGGTGAGGAGGTTGAGGGGGTGGGACGGTTGGAGGGCGATCGAGTTGAATGGGCGTGAACGCCATATAAAACAATATATAATATTTCGTGCTACGGGTAATTAGGAATAATTGCTTGATTGGCCGAGCCAGGAATCGTTATAATTCACCGCGAGCCGCCTAACAAATTACCGCTCGTCCTGTACAACGTTCTCTACACTATACTTTTACTACGTTCTATATATAAGTGATCGCTTTGTTTTTTATTTTAGTTTTTATCATTTCAACCCCGATGGATTTATTGCTCGACAACTTTGCCGTTTTAGACGCCTATGCTTTCGCATGGGTTATAAATCGAACGGCGATTTTTTAATAATTTTTTCATCAACCCACCCGTTCAGTACGACTGTCGACATATAATTACATACACAGAGAAAAAAAATTCAATTGATTCAACGAAACGTGCGCTTACGGGTGGCGAAACAAATGTTTGGTTGATCGAAATGAATATCTCGTTGATCGAACTAACAGGCCGTCGATTCAAATTTTTCTTTGCTTATTACAAGAATTATTTCGTTCGATCAACCAAAAATTTGTTTCGCCACCCGTAAGCGCTCATTTTCCTGACTCAATCGATTTTTTTCTCAGTGTACAACAACAATGCAGTAAAAAATTTGTCAAAAAAATGTTCCATTCGCTCGAATTCGTATCGATAATATATATATATATATTTTCTCTAAAAGAAGAGTTTTGTTGCTAGGCAACGTTGTCAGCCATTACCTCGGTGTCGGAGGGTCGAATACCTCCCTCGACTGCGATGATAGAAATAATAATAATAGTAATAATAACAATAACAATAATAATAATAATACTTATAATAATAATAATAACAATGATAATAATGATAATAATAATAAAGTTGAAGCGTTATTACGGGTAATAATTTTCAGAAGCGTAATCGTTGAGAAAGAAGGGAATTCTCGGGGTTCTCCGGGTGTAGGAGGAAGAGAGGTCGTAGTCTAGGTAGGGTAACTGCTTCCATAATCGTTATCGTTACGGTTTACGTCAGCGTCTGTACGCTAGTCGCTCTCGCGGCCTCGCCAGACTCTCTTTACCCACACTCTTCTCTCGTCCCCTCCCCTCGCCTCTTTCTCTCTTGCTTCTTCTTCCACCTTTTTTTTTTACTACTGCTCCAACACTTTTTCTTCAAGCTCCGAAACTTGCTCCACTTATTTTTTAGGATATCCGCCAACAACCGGCGCTATTACGAAATCTTTCGTGTGCGATGAAAATCGGTAAGAGAACGAAGAAAGGATAAGTGGGGAGCGAAGGGGAGGACGGAGAAAAATATCAGCAATAGGGCGGATACGATTCGACTTCGTCTGTCCATTTGTCTGTCCGGTGCCCTCCGGCAGTTTCGATTTCCTCCCCGCGGTAAAAAATTGCGTACGAAAGGTCTCAAAGGAATCTTCACCCGTCCGTCCGTCTATCTGTCCACTCCTTTCACCCCGGTACTTCAAATTTACTCTTGCCGATAAAAAAAAAAAAAAAAAAATGAAACACAAACGAAACTGCATTTTATACGATGCTTGTATATCATTTCACACATCCCTTGCAGGATGCTTGTATATCATTTCGAACATCCCCTACGGTACGAAAGAAAATTAAAAACTTATCCGTGCAGAGAGAACAGCAATAACAGCGAAGGTTGAAGGGGGTTTCGCAGGGAAAGGGTTGGAAGCATTAGCGATGTCAATACAGCCGCGATACTTTCTCCGCGACGCACGAAGCGCGTGTGTGCGTGCACACGGTTCCACCGCGTGCCCTCCGTCTGTCCGTCCGTCTCTCTTTCTGTCTGGTGTGCCTCTGCGAAAGGGCCGGAGGGGCATTAGTTTCAACGATTATTGGAGTAAGTTCTGGCCCGAACGAGTTACATAAATGTGGAGTATGGAGTCGACCGTTTCCTTCCGAGGGGAAGAATGAGGGTGGGTTGGGGTGGAACGGGGGTGGGCGGGATTTTGTTTCAGTCCACGGCGAGTATTTACACTGGCGGCGAAACAGTTCGATGGAGGGAAAGAAAAAGAGGAAAACACGAAAGAAGTATCCATCGTTGTTGATGCTGTGTCGTTGCCCCACTCGGGCTCGTCCCCTCAGGGGGCCCTCAGGACCCCCCCTCCCCCCCCCGCTCCTATGCCCGTTCGCCGCTTCGCCGTGGTTATTATTATTATGATTATTTTTATCACAATATTTGCCTTTACCACATTCTGTTTTATGTTAATGGTCGCCGGACCCGCATCTCTTTCCCGCCCGCTTCTGCTCGGGTCCTCTCCGTCGTCTCGTTCTCCACCCCTCCGTCCCCGTTTGCCCGTTTCGCCTCCGCGGCGTCGCCTCCGGCAACTTTTAGCATTTTGTCTCGAATTAAAAAAACAAAAAATGAAAAAAAAAATTATTAAAAAAAAGGAAAGATGAGATACGGCGAGCGGCGTATACGCGGAGGGGAGAAGGACAGCAGGAGCATCGGTGAAAAAAGCGGAAAACCCTCTCAACCGACTATCTCTCGCTCGACTGTATTTTTTTTTCCTTTTTTTATATTTCTATATTGCGCCCCTAGTGTATCACTCCCCCGGCGTCATTTCGCCTCGCTATTACCCGCCCGTGCGCCATTTGCCCCAATATTAGTAACGGAAAAAAAAAAGTATGAATGAAAAATCATTAAAGACTGAGATCGTTTTTTTTCGGCGAAAGAATAAAATACAGTAAGTACTTTTCATTATGTGTTATAGTACTTCAAATTATGAAACTTAACAGGCATTGAAAAATCGGAATACATTTTTTGTTTATAATTTCGATAAAATTTTCTCGCCCCTCGAATTTCAGGCGCGTTAAAAATATATCTCGATCAATCGTCATGTCGTCCGTTTGTCTCAAAAGAAGAATCATCGTCGAGGAGAAAAGCCATACGTTATGTGCAGCAGAGCAGGCCCTTGCAGCGCCCGAAGTCTCGCCGTTCCCTTTGCCGGTGTGCGGGGCAAAACGGCACCTCGGGCTAAAACGGACCGTGGCTTCCATCCGAGACGAGATCCTCCATTTCGCATCTCCCGAAAAGAATTTGCAAAAACAGTCCGTCCTGCCCCGCTCTTCCCCCCATACGGAGATCCATAATTTAAGAATTTTTGCTCCAAGTGGAAAACTTTCTGATAATATAGTGTACAGTCGGTAGACAGGTGGTCTGGAAGCCAAAACTTTCGTAATACATTGCTCGCGTTTTCAGCGTCTCTTTTCCAGCGCTCTGCTACACAGCAACAACCTACGCTCGCTCCGTACTATATAAAATAAATTGTACCGTACAGACCGTGCTCCGAACAAATTTGAATTTTTAACTTTGATGTACGGAAACCAAGCATAAAAAAAAAAAAAAAAAAACGATCAAAAGTAACGAAAAAAAAAAACAGCCTGAGAAACTATTTTTTGTACCGATAACTTTTCGTCACCGCAACAATTGCCTACGGACAAACGCCGTTATTTTTTATTTTTTTATTCATTTTTATTCCCGCATCTCCAACCATCGGTTCGTTCGGGGGCGAAATCTACGATCGTGTGGTGCGGAGAAACAGAGAGCGCGCGCACAGTGGCGAATCGGATCCCGCGAGCAGGTACGTTTCGATATAGATACGTTCCCCCGGTCGTCGCGGCTTTTCACCGACGGTTTCGCCGATAGGACATTCGAATTCGCGCAGGGCCGTGTGCCACATAGCCGGCACACGTCGGCGCGATACAAATCTGTTTTCCTACACAAGCGCGGCGAATCTTCGGCGTGTACCGACGCGGGGTCCGCGCAGTCGAAGTTGCACACGGATGGTCGCGATGGAAAAAAGGGACCGGCCACGAAACTGCACACGCTCGATGCTACGAGGGTTGAATTTACTCCGCGCGCACATACACGTACACACACGCGAAGTTGGTACGCGCAATGACGATGATACCGGTGCGTGCACATTACTCCACTATCACGCGTACCGAACTCGTCCGCGCACACGTACGCGGACGATTCCAGCACGAGGGGCGTTCGGGATGTGCGCGCGCGCTCGCACACCGGGAGCCTATATCTCCAATATTTATGGGCAATATTTCCGATTCAGCTGGCGCTATCGAGGCCCTTACCAGTTCAACATGTCCGCAATAAAAAACTGGATAAAATTATATCCACATCTCGCCGCGGCTTCGAGAGCCGCTGAAACTCGTCAAAAGTTATGAGAGGGACGGGCGAGGGGGCGAAGGGGGTCTTTCGCAACCCGGCCGTCAGGCTAGGGCAATCCGCGATGTGTGTTTCGATGGCACCGGGAAACGGCGGGGGAGGGGGGGGGGGGGCGCTTCGGGAATTCCGCGATTTTCGCGGAACGAGCGGGAAATCCATATCTGCACCCATACGTGTTCCCGTAGGCCTTCAGGTGTGGGTGCGTCCGGGCGCGATGCATCGGATCGAACGGGTATAAATATCGATTTAGCATCGAGCGTATCGATGACCGGTAACGCGTCGATCGTTCGATTTACGAGTCGGTAATATATCGGGTGATTCCGGGTGATATGACCATGCTTTTTTTTCGGTTTTAATGCGCAAATCGGGAGGCACGCAGCGTCGAATAATGGACCGAAAATTGGTAGTCAGCAACTGTTTGAACATCTATGCTGAGACTCGAAACATCCGATTTCGTGAGATTAGCGGTGGCCATTCAAACAAATATCCTGGGACTCTGTCCTAACTGCAAAAAATTGGGATAATCGGTCGATAATAGTCAAATTTTTGCACACATTTTTGGCCCGATAGCGCCAAAATTGTACGAGCTAGCGTGCACACAGAGTTTTTAAGCAAACTTAAAAATCGCATAAATTTTGTATGAGTGAAAGCATTTTGCTAAAAATTTAACCAAACGTTGGAGTTTCACCCCTCTACTTACCTTAGAAAATGCAACTCGATACCTCGAGCCGTTTTTATGTTATAAGAGTTTCCATTTTTTGGGTCTGAGACATACACACGCACACACATACCTAAAATCTCATTTTTTTTTTTTTTTTAAAACAATCTCTATGAGGAGGGCACATCACTGGCCCCGTACTGGCTGCCGCACTCCACAACGCTCTATCGGTCCTTCTCCGGCCGGCGTAGGCAGCCAGAGCGGACCCGACGTTCTCCCGTCGGGCGGCCACCGATTTGGATGCCGGGCCAGCAGAAGACCCTCGGCAACTGGTGCTGTCCCGTAACCGTACCGACGGTTGAGTCTCACCCGGGTAGCAACGATTGGCCATAAGCTCTCCCTGGTACAAGAGAAAATTAAATGTGCTGCCACTGCTTCACCGATGACTCTTTATCTTGCCGCGAATTAATCGAAGTCGTCTTAGATACACGGCCTTCGAAAAAAAATAAAGAAACGATAAAAAAGTGAAGAAAGTGAAACGAGTATCGATCCGTTATTAATCGATATAATAAGCGGCAGGGTGGAGGGGAAAGGTGGAGGAAGAGAATCGGAAGAGTTAAGCAGGAGGGAAAGGGGAGGATAAATGCGAAGGACGAGTGCACCGTAATATATAGGATGTTCTTGCCGATGAGGGGGGGAAAGACGAAAGACGCGTCGCAGTTAGTGGTGCAGCAATATCTCCATATATATATATATATTTATATACATATATATATATACATTTATACACGTACTTGTATTAATGCACATATGTATGATACATAATATAGCGAGACCGGCCGTGGAAGCGATTCGCGCCGGTACTTGATTATAGCAATTAGCCGATCGGCAGTTGTTGTAGTGTAAAGTTTGTCGGTGGGTAGAGAAGGCTGAGCTAAGAGGGGAAGCCCGGGGTGGGGGGAAGGAAGGACGAGAGAGAACGTGTCAATGTTTTGTGGAAAGCCCGAGGCCACCTCTAAATTACAGGCTTAACGGTGTGCTGCGCCGAGCCTGCCAAGCAAAACGAGAAAAAAAAGGGGAATCCCCCTCCCCGATCCAGTCATCAATCCAATTGCTCTCGCCTCCTATCTATATTTCGATAATCCCTCTTCCCATCTTGTCCCAAACATTCTTTGAACTCTTCGTTACTGCGCACACGAAAAATACTATTTTTCGGCACGTCCCAAGTAATTTATTGGATGTCCCGAATAGTGTGTCGGCTCTTCTAATTTATTTATTCTTCGTCATTCGTGATTGTCCCAAATAATAATTTTTTGTCCCAGGTCATTCATTAACAGTCCAAAGTGAGTGGTTAATTTGCCGGGTCATTTATTAATTGTACGAGCTAATCGTCGGTATCCGCAGGGTATTTTTAATCGGCTCGTAGTCCCAAGTAATCCTTTATATCCTGTACATCCGTCAATTTACACGGGTCGAATGCGCCAGAGCAATTAGTTGCCACAGTTTTTTTTTTTAATTCCACTCATTTTTTTTCTCTCTCAACGTTCATTTTCCTTTTTTTTCTGTTTTGTTTGTTTTTCCACTTATTTTTTCGTACCACGAGGATGTCGCGCAGCGACGGCAGACGAGAGAGATACAAGTGGCTCGGAAAGCCCCGACGTCTCGCATCGCGGAGAGAAACACTGTGCGGGAACCGAGAAAGAAATAAAAGGGATGAAGAGCCGAGCGAGACAGCGGACGCTCGAAGCTTCCGCGAAGCGAGTCTCTCACCCGAGCCCGGGCTCCGCCGCGCGACAAAAGCTCGAAGTGCCTCTTTCATTGGCCGTGCGGCGCGTAAAGCGCGAAATAAAAAATAAAGAGAGGGTTCTCGGGTATTATTTCAAATGGCAGGGATCCTCACCCGGCGCTCTCCCTCCTCTTTACAGATTTTACCGGGAAACTCCTCACTTTCGCCTGTCTGTCTTTTGGCTTTTTTTTTTATCTCTCTCCCGTTGTCCCTTCGGGACTCGCTTGATTGACTTTCTTTTTTTACTCTCTCACTTTTCCTACTTGTTCCAACTGCCTATTCGGAGAGAGTTAGAATTCGGAAATTTTTTATTTGCACATTTGCTTTTTTGTACATCGCTTACTTATGTTTTTTTCTCACTTTTTTTACTTCTCATTCTTATTTTTTACCGGTATAAAAATTTTTTATACCGGTACATTTTTTATAATATTTACCGGTAGAAAAATGGCAATGAAATTTGCCATTTGTCAAATTTTCACGTGGCAAATTGGCGAAAGAAAAAATGGAGTCGGAATGTCCTCAAGAGTCGCTGTCGTGGCCAGCTGCAGCCCCTCGCCGCTCACCCCAACGGGCCGTCGTCGGGAGTGATTAGTACAAAAATAATGATTTCCCCACTCGCGTTCGTTCGCTCGATGATTCTCCGATTGGGGTTGCGCTGTCGAGAATTCTTCGCTCCCTCTCTTCCTTCCACTCACCATATTTAATCGTCGTCGTCGTCGTCGAGTATTGCATCGAGACGGCTAAGTCGGTCGTGCCCCGACGTAATCCGTCTAGTAATTAGTCAATTAATTAAGGTACACATAATTATTAGCGAAGTCGCGAAAGGAGAAAGAGGTAGAGCAAAAGAGAGAGAGAGAGAGTGGGAGAGAAAGAGGGAAAGAATAAAAAAAAATCGAATTCTCGCGGTCTCACCCTGCTTCCTTTAATTTTCTCTCTTTGCTCGATCACTCTTGAGCCCCGGCAGTCGCACGATTGGGAATTATTGAGAAAATTAATTGTGCGTGAAGTCTACGAGACTCTGCGTCCCTCACCTTCGTTTTTTTTCCATCCATCCCGCTTCGTTCTTTCATTCTTCCACTTATTTTTTCTTTCTTCTTTTTTTCTTTTTTTCTTCTTCTTTCACTCTCATCTGAAATCGCTATCCCGCAAGTGTGCAGCAGCACGCCGAGTGGCACTGTGGTCGTAGTGCGGTAAAAATCCGTCCACACTCCCTCGCTCTCTCTGCATATATATGTGTAAATATATGAGTATATTTTAGAAGGTATAGGTGAAATAAAAAAAATACGAGCTTCGTTGAACGTCGAAGAAAATGAAGGAGAGAGAGGTTGGGAATTAAAAAAAAATATTAATAAAGAGAAAAAAAGTTTGTGAGGCAGGGTGTTCTCGTTTGTTATACGGTTCGAGCCCGCCGCGAGCAATTATCAGCGCCGATATGAACGTTCTGGCAGAAATCGTTCGTTATCAGTCATTAACTCGAATGAATACCATTTATAATATATATATATATAATTTGGAGAAGTTTTAATTGTAGTCGATTGCAAATAAATGTGATAAAGAAAAATTATTTATCACAAATATTGGAACGATGCTGTGGGACATATTTACGCTTATAACGTGGATGAAATCAGGAGCGGAGAGATCAAGTGACTTCGGGAAAAATATTATTGAAAATCCGAGATTTTATGTCCTTGGTTTTCATTTTGCACGATCGATAATTGTCGAGTTAAAAACAGTGGCGGTGAGGGATTTAAAAAAAACCTTTCGGACGATATGTATTCATGTATTTTTTTGCGCAGAACGCAAATCGGGAGATAGTTTTGGTTCAAAGTCATCCGGGACATAGTAATATTGAGACAAAAAAAAATAATTTTATATACCTTTTTTTTAAATCATATTTACTGAAGTTTTTTGTGAAGGCTTCCGGTTTCAAGCTCGAACGATCGAACGAAAAAAACAGCTACAATTATTTTTGCCAAATAGCGACGGAAATTTCTGTCGACGACACAGAGTGCGAAATCTCCATAACGATTGAATGGAAAATAGAGTGACGAGGGCATATAAAGCCGCAGAGAAATTAAATTCGATCGATGGGTCCTCGCGAGAGCGCACACTCACCCACACACACTTCCGGACGGATCAGCGAGCAAGTAACGTTAAACGGGCGATCGTCATTCTCAGCACTGTTTTATCATGAATTATAATTAGCCACATAAATATGCATTGGTGCGTGGAATAATTTGACCAATAACTGTAAATTACTCACGAGAGCCATAACAGCGGTAGGTGAAGGAGGGCCATGCATGAATCTGCGCTGGACGATTCGTCGGAGACCGCGGGCTGCAACAACGCCCGACGATAATACGATTAATTGGTACGGCTAATCGACGATAATTAATATAAATAGATGATTGCCATTGGCAGCAAATTCGATCGTGACACAGGTAGCCGACTCAACCCCTCCTTTTTATCGTATTACGAATTTCCTCAAAATTCCGGTAACACCCTATTTACCCTTTTCTCATTATATCCTTTCAGCCATTGTCCCTTGTTTGCCAAATACAAAACAAATATAAAAACGGTGAGGTATTTTTTTTAAAAAATTTTATTTAAAAAAAGCATTACAATATACATAAATAAAAAATACAAAACAATTCGTTTTAGAATCAACACGTACACTTGTGCCGTTAATATGAGGTAAAATGGGTTTTCAACTTGCCAGACTCTTTTTGAATTATTTATTGCAGTGTAGAGATTTCCTAACACGTACACGTGCAGGTTCTGATTTGGTGTTGAAACTTTACACCGGAAAATTCAGTTGGTAGTTCGGAGGGTCTTGGAAGGTTCACTGTCGGAGGACTATAGATCGTTCTGTATTATTTACAAAAAATAGCTCGGAACGCATTGTCGACGTAAGGTTGGCGGGCACGTTGTACATTGATGACTCATTAATTCCGCTCGACATCATCGATTTGCAGGGGTTACGTCGAGGGGACTGCGGGGTTCAGCGCGCTTGTCGTTCGTGTCGTCGCCTCTGTTCCACATTGGTATATAACCGAACGGGATAGTATATCTATCAACCTATACCCTACCCCGCTCCTATTTATACGAGTCAGCGATGCGCGAGCTCATTCACGCCAAATATACGCGGTTTTACTATATCGTTCGAATAATTCACCCTTCATACACCAATCATACATTATATTGCTCATGTACATTATTACAGTTTTGCCTATACAGGCAGCCTCAAAATTCAGGCCCAAAAAGTATCGGTTCGTGTTCACGACTTAGAACTGAAAAAAAAAAATATATATATTTAGATAAATTCTGCAGAGTCAACAGTTTGCGAGATACAAACTATTTCATTGGCTGAAATTATCATCCGCTCGCACGTTGAGTACTGCGCAGTTAAAAAAAATATATTTCCATGGGAAACATTTCGGGCTATGACAACCAAAATTTATTTACCCTGTAAGTCCTTCCTTTCTTTATAAATTGATTCTCGTTTTCATAAACTTACAGATATATTATTATTTTCAATAGCTAATATATGTATAATTTAATTATTTATTTATTTTGTTTTATTTTCATCGAATTTGCAGGCTTTTCAACATTTTTCTCGATTTTTCAATTCAATCTTTGCCTCTCCTATCAGAGTCCCAATCAACGAACGTGGTTCAAGTTTTGCGGTAGAATAAACCAGTGTTGCACGGACAATGTTCGCCATAAAAATGGGCTCCCCTACCAGCGAGGTAAAAAGCTCAGATATTAATTTACTCCCCTTTCTCCCCACCGACGATGGAAAGCAGGGTGTTAATTGTATACATATTTCTTTTTCATTCATTTTTTTAACTGCGTGAAAACGTACGTAATACGATGCTTCCGTCTCGTTGATCACGAAGTTATGTAATACATTTGTGGGTACGTAACGTTATCAAGTGTCGCTTTCTCTATATTCTTTGTCTCGACTAGTATAATTATGAACGACGGCACATAGTTAAATGCGACGCTAACACACCCACACACGGACACACGTGTGTGTAAATTTATGACGCAAGGCTTGACGAATGAATCGGTATAATAGAATATAGCGACGATTCGTCCCATTTTGCACGTACGACAGGCTGGAAAGACTCGCAGTGTTACTGGCAGTGTTTAGTAAAAGCTTCACTGTATAGAATAATGAAGCGCGAGAGGAGGGAGGGAGGTGTTAATCAAATGTTTTCTCGCGACGACTCGGCTTTCGTTCAATGCTGGAAGCTCCCTTCCAGCTCGTTGATCGCAAGACCCTGCGCTCTTTCTCGCTCGCTTTCCCTGCCAGAAGGACGACGAACGAATACGCTCACCACCATTTTTTTGTCCTCTCATTTTCTGCTTCCCTTCATCATCCATTCTCTTCCGCAGATCCGATACGCGGTAATGCTTGTACATTAAATGACACGTCCCCGGGACGAGAGGCGTTTACATTAATATAATCAGTTTTGTATTTTTTATTCTCATTTTTTTTCACGCAGCGGGACTTTTATTATTGTTTTGTTTTTTAATTTAAGCCCGGGATTCGACGCTAAAGTAATTACAAATATAAAATCCAAGCTCTCCAGATAAACTACTAAATTTATGTGTTACCGTGCTATTCTTTTTGAGTCAAGAATTAATGTCTTGCGGAATATGCGATGCTATTTTTAGTTATTTTCTTACAATTTTTTTCTTACATTTGGCTTTTCCGAAACTTTGCGTGGCCGCAATGTCTTGGCCATAAGAACCCCCGATCGAGGCCTTCCGGTGATAAAGACAGCGAATCTCTGCTCCCTCACTCTGTATCGCCGCACTTCGTTTTTCACACGAATTTTCCCCGAACCAAAAAAGAAAAAATACGATGAAAAATAAAAATCGGATCCAAAAATTTAATTAACCTACTCGAGAGCGAGGGAGTCTCTCGTCAATCGTCGAGTTTTACGCTACCGCGTCGTTTCTCCAATAAAATCGTGAAATTATTAAGCACATCGCACGAATATAACCTCCGCGGTGAGTAGTATGAGGCAGAAATATACAGATAGGCGGATATTGTATAGATATAATGTTGCACTCGGTTCCGTCACCACGATCGACCTGGCAGTATCGGTTGAAGCCCAAAAGAGTATTGTGAATATATACGTATATCTACGTAAAGAGGGTAGGTGAGCAGCCGAAGTATGATATGCGAATCGAGTCGGACGTGTTTCGGGCGACGATTGATTATCCGCGGATTTAACGAGCTTCATTATTTAACTCTGGTGTCATCGGGCGAGCGGCATCCCGTCGAATCGCGAACGGTTGAAAGACTGGCGGCACAAAAAAAAGGGTAAAAAGAAAATTAAATTGAAGTGCCACGATGTGTCGCATCATACCGATAACTCGTCGTCCATATCTGATCTTCACCCTACCTTCGCAACCGCTGGCCAGTTTAATCATGAGACATTTTTTGATAATTACTGCCGGACGTGGGGAGATTTTTTTTTTTTTTACGATTATTTCGAGAACCTTTTCCAATCTTTTAATTTTGATAGCAGTTGCTCCAATAGTGTGGCTTGACAGTAATATTGTGTATATTACAATATTACTGTCAAGGCCTAATCTATTTTCGCACATGGAAGTTACAAAACATGGATTTCTGACGAAGCAACCCTTCATTGAAGGCGTCGAGTGAAAAGGCGAGATAGCGGAACGAAGCAACCCTCTAATGACCTCAAACCTCCCTCGGTTCCTAAAAAAGCCCACATATTTCTTCGACGTTCTTCGCCGAGTGAATTAAGTGGAGAAAAGAGAAAGGTTCCGTGTACGCGATCCATAAATTCAGGGCCTTGCGGAGGTTAGTTATAACGTATGCATATATTCGCCCTCTATATCAATTCCATTCTCGAGTTAAGAAGTCAGCGGGAACGGTTTCCGGTCTTGCTGACTGGTTAATCAAGCTGCCGAGGGGGTGACGATCAAAAGCGGCAAAAAAAAGAAATATATTAGAGCCTAGTTTGGCTCAGTATGGAACTAGTTCAATTTAAAAGATGAGATGCTCGAACATTATCTAAATCGACCCACATATCATCTTTCTCCAAATTAAAGAGTTCATCTTGCTCAATTTTGAACCCTAAAAATGTTATCATTTTTGGTCCACTTTCTTATCGAACAATTTTTCCCAGTAGTAAAAATGGTCGAACATTATCTACCATTTTTTGATAATACTCGCATGCATATTTGCACCACATGGAAAAATCAAAAAGAAGATAAAGGACAGCCCGAAGTAGATCAAACTTGTACCGAACCCTGCAGCGTTCGTCGATAGTGAATTCAGCGGTTGAAAGAAAACGCCAAGATAGTTGCCATCAGCTCTCCGCGGGAAGCCCTTCGTTCCCCCGGCTTGCTCCATTTTTCCTCTCTTCGCTCTTTGTTTTTTGTTCGTTCTCCATTCCCTTTTTTTCCTCTTTCCCTATAAATATTCATAAATAAGATACTCGCTTTTTCCTTTGCAACCTCCTTGCGGCTTCGCTCGAGCCCTCAACCTTTGCCGCGCCAGTTCTCGTTCCCCTCTCGGTTCGCGCTGTCCTTAAGCACGACCGCTTGTTCTTCCCGCCTTGTATTGGCCAACGTCGATGAAAAAGCTCTCGGCTCGAGAGGGAGCAAAAAAAAATTGCCTCTACATTGTACACAAGAAAGTGAAAGACGGACGTCCGTTTGAACGTTCATCTTTCTTTACCTTCGTAAACTCTCAGCCATTACGAGGTTGCCCAGCCCCCCCCCCCCCCCCCCGCCCCCCCGCCCCCTCGCCCCTCCGCCTCCGTTGCACATTTGCATGCGGAATCCTCGCGAAACGTCCTCGCGTAATTAAGACACCATTAACGAGGCTCGTCGGTACGTGCGTGCCGCGCGATACCTACTTCTTCTTGGGGTTTTTTTTTTTTTTTCGTAAACATCTACTCGTTAGCCTCTTTTTTGTTCGGCACGACGAGAAAAAAAGACCGACAGTCCTGGAGGAACGAGGCTGGAACGGCGAGACCGCAAGTAGTTACGGGTCGTAGGAATCAGACCTACGCGTATATCCTTCTGCTGTCCGGCGTTTTTTCGTTCTATCCGTTTCAGAAATGATAAGAAACTATTTTTCCATCGTGCAAAGAGCTGGGATCGTTTGTCTCGATCTCGTGTGGCGAGAACTCGAGCCAAGGATTTTATGAGGGGTCGCATGATAGCTGCAGCGACGCTTTTTTTTAACGCTTTCGAGGCAGACTTGTACCTTTTTTTGGAACCACTTCTGCTCGAGGCGTTTGGTTTGACGGGTCGCGGCTCTTAAACCGCTCGATTAATCGCCGTGAAATTTTTATGGCACACTAGGTCACTCAATGAAATACTGTGTGAATTTTTTCAAATTTTTTCCACGATTATTATTTAGGTAAAAAAATGTTTTTCCATACTCGGGCTTAGCTTGAACTAATCGTCGAAACGCTATATCAAGTTTGATCATAGGATTAACCAAAAAAATTAACTTACGTCCGGAGAATAGATCTTACGACGAACAATTTTTTCGCCGTAATGAGAAACAACTGCTTGTCGCAACACTGTTTCTTTCTGCTGTTTCGATTTTCTTTTTTTTTCGTCTAATAAGTCTCACGTGGAGTTTATCAGTGATACGTTACCGCCGTTATGAATATTTTCAACGTCGAATTGTCTGCTCGAATTTGCATCTTTGTCATGCTAACGACACGTGTGTCTGCTCTGTAAATATGCAACGCGTGTATACATTTCCTCTTTCCCCGTTTCTTTTTTTTTTCTTTTTTTTTCTGTGTCTTTGTTTGAGGCTAGCCTATGCAGTTTCGCATATTTTGCGATTTAATTGCATTTTCGTATTCCATCTTGTTTCCATAGCTCATATATCCTACGTAACAGCCGTGCCCCCCCCCCCCCCCCTCCCCCTTCCTTCCAGTCGGCGAACTCGAGATTACACTTGTTCGCACCTTTCATCGAACTGTCACGTAGGAGACCCGAGAGCTTGATACATACTTCGTGATCCCTCTTTCGCTCTTTTCTCCTCACTTTCTTTTTAACCCTCGGCAACATACGTTCGTACGGTGGGCGAGGGGTTAAATACGAGCTGGTGAACTACGATTAACATCCCCCGAGCCCACGATCGCGCGAATACAAGAGCTCGGGGCATTTGAAATTCAAAACTCCCGGACGAGTTGAACCCTCGTCGGACGAGAATCCGGAGTTTGCTAATCTGCGATCTCTGAGCGGTTCGAATATTAACAAAATTATGATTTGGAAGGTCGGAAAAAAATTCACGGAGGGACCATGATGTGTTCCTCCGATGGGTCGGAAAACATTGACTGTGAGCATTCATGTCGTATTTTTTTTTTTTTGCTAAAAATAAATGGGTTTTTTTCTGCCGATGGTGAAATACACCTCGTTTGCAAAGGCACTTGATTGGTCGAAAATTTAACGTTTTTCGCGCCACGCGAGAAACCCGAGTCGCCATAGGCACGGCCGAGGTTGCAGTCTGAGCTCACCCCTCGCAGGACTCTGCGCGACTAATTGCCTCCGGGGGGTTGAGGCTCGAAGAAGTCAAGATGGCGGGGAGCTATTACGCCTTCAATCTCGAGAGACGGCCTACCATCTAACCCCCCTATCCACCATCCCTTACCCTTCAACCCAAACCCTATCAAAATTTATTGGTAATATATTACCAAAAATGTAATAAAAAGATACCCGTCGCACTGGTTCAAGCGATTTCAACTCCCCTCCGAGGATTCCGTTTTCGTTGTGAAATAAAATTTTGTTGTAATGTCACTTCCGGTTTCA
This sequence comes from Amblyteles armatorius, assembly GCA_933228735.2. NCBI lineage: Eukaryota > Metazoa > Arthropoda > Insecta > Hymenoptera > Ichneumonidae > Amblyteles > Amblyteles armatorius. The sequence goes on along the minus strand of OW121686.1, from coordinate 22,097,216 downwards.
AAATCTCCGGTTTCAACCGGATGTGACACCATACGGGAAAACGTCGCTTCTTGTTTGAAAACCTAAGTTTTCGACCGGAATATAGGATAAGATATTTACAGGACCTTGTTAGGCCTCCTCAGGACCTCATCACACCCGATGTAATGCGCGAAAATTGCTAGTCGAGTTGAGCGTCGGGCGAGTACAAGATTCCCGGTACTGGTTTGTTGGACTGGATTCTGGTTGGTCAAATCTCACCTGGATTGTTAAGCATCGAAGCGATGCACGATTTAGCTTTCGTGATTACAAAATGGTCGTTGAATCTTGTTTTTCTTCTTTTTTCTCTTCCTCGACTTTAACGATAATAAAGGTTGATTGGTGGTGCTGGGCAATCGGAAGGAGAAAGAACTCGCCGTCGCGGTCGCCTTCCCGGATAATTCGATTTCTTAAGGTCCCTTGAATAATTGGTGTTATCCCTCCCACTATCGTCTACGTCCTTTCTACTTTTTCCGTCTTTTTTTTTTACCTCAATCCGGCTTGGCCGTGAAGCTAGAAGTGTAGAATTCAGACTCTCGCATCCTCGGTGCAGCCCTGTGCGACCCGCGCGACACATACAGTGAACCACTTATCGTGCCCGACCAAGGAATCCTGAATTATTTAACGCATACCCTACCCACGAGGTTCTATTACCGAGCTCGTTGGGTAATGACGCTCTTGATTTTTTTTTTCTTTGGCGCTACGGTCATAAGTATACGATAGCGCATTGCATTGATAAGTATATGATAGCGTCTATCACGCACTTCCACACACATATACCGGGTGCGCATATTACTTTAGCTTGATTTGTACATTTTTTTCTTCATTTTACCTATTTTTAATACTGATATCGAAATATTAAGGAATATTAACTTAACAGCAAAATAATTCGCAATCAAGAACAAAAAATTCGTTTTCGGCTCGACTGAAGTTATTCCTGAGTAGGTTCACTGGTTGAATAATACAAGAACACTTTACGATCGATTTTATCAATTTCGTGCATGAATTAATTTTTTTTTAACAATTAATTATTACTACAAAAATTAAAACCATAAAAATCGAATTTGCATTTAGTCATAAAAAATTTGCCCCGGCTCAATAGAAGATATTTTTAGTCTCCGCAGGATCTTAGAGACACCCCGTATGTATTTTCTCAATCGTTCCTCATTTTCGATCATTTTACACACGACGCCTATACGAGCAGTGTTCAATTTTCCTGTAATGGGCGCTTGCCTCACTTGTTCATTCTCTCTCCCCCGCATAAAACCCTGTAAACGATGTGTCGTTCCACGATATATTAGACCTCAACTACACCCATTTTACCTGTCAATAATGCCGCGATCCTCGTTGCCTGACGTTCCCTCTTATAAGTTTGCACCCTCGCGAGTGGGTGGGGTAAAAGTGCAAGATAGAAGAAGTAAGGGAGAGGCGCGGCGGTGAACGCGCCGGCATCAGGCGCGTCACGCCAGTCGATTTTGCCTGCATATTCATCCCTAACGACGCGACTCGTATCCACGCGACTGTTATTCAAAGTAGCGACACGTATCTTCTCCCATATACAACCCGAAGCGCATGCGGGATGCGTTTTAGCGACTCCAGCCGTAATCCGGGTGCACTCTCGCAAGTGCCGAAATTCATGCAATCTTCTCCCGCGCTGATGTTTTCTTTTTCCTTTCCATTTATTTTTTTACTTTTTGCGCCCATTAATCACAGCAAGAACGGCCCCTCGAGACTTGCATTCTCGAATCACAGCTCGTTTGACATTCAAATGAAAATACGATCGAGTATCTTCCGCACACGTCAATGTCGGAAATGCATGAAAGGCTCTTGAATGCAATTCGCGCGAGATGCTAAACGGGACGTGTCGAATCGCGGGGTTGCAGCCCCCTATTCTCCGTGTGCATAGGCGCGAGAAACGAGACAAACGAGGCAATGCCCTTATTCGACACGAAAGGTTATTTTTTTTTCTTCCTCTTTTTTTTTTTGTTGTAAAACGAGCGGAAATTTATGATACGTAATATTCGTGAGTAATGTCGTTTCGTTTTTTTTTTTTTTTTCTCAACCGACTTAATTTCCGCGAATAAAGAGGTTGCCCATCTCGTGAGTGAAAATTTAAATTTTTCCATACACGTCCGGAATACACTTCGCAGCATGAGTGAAAACTCGTTTACGACTGTGGACGCGAGGAGTCGAATAAGGGGGTTGGAAGGCTCGTATTTTCCATCGACAGAGCCGCGATTCAAGATGTCGCGACGAGTTCATCCCTTATTCGTTGCGATTCGAGGCCCGATCTGGAAAAACGAATGAGACTGCGTTCTCCGCATTTCCGCGAGTCAACCCCCCCCCCCCCCCCCCAAGCGAACGCCCGCGATCGTTCTCCACCCCCCGGTCGCGATTCGCGACAATTTCACTCGCCAATGACGTGACTCGGTGACGAGAAATTGGCGTGAAATCCGTCGACGGCGTCGAAGCCCCTCCGGCAGTGACTTATTTCCTATTTACCGACCCCTCGTCGGAAGAAGCAACCCTCCCCCACCCCCCTCCAGGCGACCCTGAATTTTCATCCTCCGCCCCATCGAATCGCCCGGAACCGTGAAAATCTATTCCACTCCCTCGAAAAGCCAACTTTTGTCACCCCCAGACAAAATGGCGCATCGAAGATGGCCGGACGCGTTTCGTTCCATTCTCAACTACCTGCCCCTACCTCCCGATCTCTGCACTCCAATGGAAATTTCGAATCTCTATTTCCTCCATGCTTTAGATTGACGGTGGGATCCAATCGGTTCCGCGGAATTAACTATTTGTCACGTAAACTCAGTTTTCGTCGATTATTGAGCACTTCGTTGCGCGCGATGTCACGGAGGTGCAAAAATGTGTGCGGTGTTCCAGGATCTAGCTCGATACTTCCTCAATTTTTCGATAGCTCCAACTTCCGCCTATCATTTGGAACGTTTTTGCCTTTTTTTAGTGCATTTTTTTTTCGCTTCATTTTTTTTTTTCTCAACCATTGAACTCTCATTGTCACCGCGCGCTAACTGTTTTACCGGAGAGCCCACCGGCATGGCGCTGCTAATATCATATTATCTCGTTTCTGCATCGTCGTTCCTAATTTTTTTGTCCGGCATTTCTCTCTGCCTTTCTCATTCGTTGTCGCTCGTTTTTTTTTTTTTTTTTTTCGTCCGCCCCCACTTTCTAGAGGACGTGAACGGTAGGAACCCGGGAGTTTTCTCAATCAGACTTTTACCGCGCAGTAATTCGCGACGCTAACTTCGTTAAGCGATCGCGCTGCGGTGGGGTAACACAGCCGCGGGGTTCGCGACCACGGGAGGCGAAGGGATTGAAGAAGGGAGAAGGGACCAACCTTCCGACTCGAGCGTTCAATCCCGCCGACCGTATACAACCGTAGCCTCATGGACCCGGCATGCCTGCCTGGCTCGAACGCATTAACCCGACGAATACCCCCATCAGAACCGGGTTCGCTGCCTCCGACTACCGACAAATTAACGAATTACGGTAACTCTTCGGTGACTTCTCGATTCCTTTTGCCCTTTTCTGCTTGCGTCTCGCGCTACCGATTGTCGTATCGATCGCGATGACAAATCATTCCTAATGAAAGAAGTAAGAAAGTAAGTTATTAGTTTTATTCCCAATACACGCGAGACTTGCGAAAGTTATTTTACCGAACGGGCAATCCTTCCGCACGTCGGAAACTCATACAACAGCAATCGAGATAGATAAACACTCAGTTCGATTGATCTAGGGTAAAAGTGGTGAATACGGCCCGGTCCATCTATCATTGATCGACGTGGGCCATATTCCCCACTTTCACCCCTAAATGTACGTTTATATCGATTCATCTCTGCTCCGTACCAACATTACATCACTTGCGGATGATCTCTCACTTCTTTTTACCAATTCACGAATTGGAAACCTTCGAGACATGTAAAAAGAAAAAAAAATGTTTATCGTGCATCTGCCCCGCGTGCAGATATGTAGCGACCCCTGCGAACCGGAAGAGCATCAAGAGATGGGAAAAGGCTCGGGCGACGTTCGGTGGGACGTTCGGCGCGGGGGGTTCGGGGAAACTCGCGTTTCCGGTGGCCGTTGGCCATTTCCAATATTCTTCTCGCAGCCGGTCGCCGACGACCGAATTGTCCGTTAATTGAAATGATTAATTGTCTCACCTACGGTTCCACCTCGACCGGTGCTTCGCGTTTTCTATCTACCCCCGCGCGCCCCCCCCGTTCACCGGATGTCGAACGCCCGTCCACCCGTCCGCTTGATTGCTTATTTACAAATAGGAAATTTGAAAATGTGCGGATTCGCGCTCACGATTCCCTGTCCTCTTCGTCCTCCCCCCCCCCCCTCCTCTCCTCCGCCGTTCAGTCCCCCCGCGATCGACTCACCCTTTTCGATTGCCACCATTTTCCTACGCGAGTGTAGTAGAATACAGTAACGAATCGGAGAGCCCGAGATAGAAACGGAAGGGAAGCTGCTATTGGTAACTCGTTCGAGAATCCGGCTATGGGATTCGAGTAACGCCGCGCTTCGACACGCCGCGACCAATATTGTAGGATATTACGAATTTGCTATTTTCCGCGCACCTCCCGAGCCGAATTGAAACTGGATTGTTAATTACTCGCGGTAATTATCGCCTCGCCCCGTCGCTATCCGCATAGCTATTCCGATTCACCCCGCGTTGTTCTGTGCATAGATCGAAATCGCTTTTCGACACTCTACGGCCATTATTAGGAATTATACAAAAGCACGATTATCGAGGAAGCCTAAAGAAAGCTCAAAATTTCATCGACCAAAGTAGTCATCGGCCGTTGATGCTGATTCGATAAATTGGTTCGATCCATTCGTTTTCCAGGTTTGCGGAATGTGTGGTTCGAGCCCTTCGTTGGAATCCTTAGATGTTTACGGAAAACTTTCTGAAGTTGCACAATCAACAATTTTATTGAAAAGTCCAACAAGTCCAACGAATGTGGTCTTCCAGTTCTAGCCGTTAGATTCCCTTTACCCTTAAATCGATTTATCTTCCGCGCGTGTCTTCCACAGTACCACACCGACCGCGGCACCAACGAATTAACTGGATCAACCCCACCGAGAATTTACAAATTGCCACCAAGACTTCCCTTCTACCCGGAGTCTCTTGTGAATGATCACAGCAAACCGCATCGTCACGATGTTGCGATCCAGCTCGTCCGTTCGAATCGAGTCAAATCGAACAGAAACCGCAACGACGTGGCCGCCTGTGTACAACCATACTCTGCTATACCAGGCTAAACTATAGTAGTCCACGTCGCGTAGGTACGCGTCGCCAAAGACCCGAAGCGCGGTAACGTTCTCGACCGAATTGAATTCGTCGACGACCATCCCACACCCCATTGACCCCTTCCACACAGGGCAGAGGGGGATGGAGGTGGTGGATGGATGGTGGCGGAGGACTGGTCGACGTCGGCTAGGATGCCGGACCGGGACGAGGAGGTTTGGGGTACTCGAGGGTTGGGTGCTCTCCACTGGCTCCTGGTCATATCCTGGTGCTCCGGGTACAGTGATGATGCTGGTACGCCCGTGAGGACCCGGCCAATTGGAATGCAGAATCATACCGGAAATACCGAGTAATGCACCAATCAGAGTCTGGGAATAGTTAGGGGCCTCGGATGATTAGGAATGCACGCAATAACCTCTGATTAATGTGATCGGTGTGTAGCTGGCTGTGCTGTATTCTGTTCTCCGCCGCTCCTACTGCTGGTTTCTATATATTGCCGTTGTGTGTACCGTCCGACCGGTACATCCACCTCCCATCCTCTTCACCCTTCGGTCCCAGGCTTCGGTCTGCCCGGTTCCCTCTTCGCTCCGTCCTTTGGCTTATGCGAGCCCACATCCGCCCGGTCCTCTCCTTCTCTGTTCGTCCTGTTCTATCTCGTCCGCTCGCATCCTTCTCCCGGATGACCAACACTGGCTTCACTCGCCACCCCGCGTGTTCTGAGTCTCATCCGATAGCTTCGCTACACCAAATACAAGCGTAGCTCGCAGTGAGAGACACGGAGCTGATGACCAAAAGGGAGTTGGACAGAGTCGGCGGTGGAGAACTTCGGTTTGGGCTGGACCGAATGGATGCTCCCTGATCTAACACTGTGTACTCTGCTACAAGGTATCCCTTCAGGCTACGGGATTTGCCTAAACTGGCAGATTTTTAACCGAGTCCCGTTATCCCTTTAGTCTTCTGAAACCTACCGAATATGGCTTGTTCCCAAGTCCCGGGAGGCTCTCCGGCGTCTTCAGGCTCGAGTTCGCAATTGAGATCAGACTCGCCTTCGCAGTTGGGACCAGATTCAACCTCGTGTCTGTTAGTCCTTACGATCCGCAATGTAGTCACATTTGGCCTGTTACCGGTCCCCTAAAACGCTGCACTGACTGCGCTCGGTAAGCAACATGCTCGTAGGCGTTTCGACGTCAGCGTACCTGGGGCTGCTTGATGTGCGTGTCTGTCCCTTTCGCGCTTCCCGCTTGTACAGTGATGGAACGAAGGGATTCAAGGTACATCGAGGAAAGCGGGGAATCGAGGTAGTCCCACGCCACGGTGCGGTGCACCAACCGAGCCCTCCCAGTAGCAGTATGCATTTACATAAATACATAACGCGAACGCATACAATGTTAGCGCTATGCTGTCAATTCTACCCTTGCGGCGAGGCAATTCTGAGTTATGCCAGGACGCCATGCCCTATGGCGCTACCTCGTTTCTCCGCCTCCACCTTCGCTGCCTGTTCCGCGGCGGCTCTCTCGCCCTCTTCCACATCCTCTCCGCACACTCCTCCCCGGCACGAACCTCCCGAGCCTCCGTTCACCCTTCGTTGCCGATGGGCCCTCTCGGAGCTTCTATGCCTATCTTGCTCCGGCCTTCCCGGTTGGTCCGAGTCCCGCGTTTCACTCTTGCGGCCGTACGTGTCGCCCGCCCGCGACTACCCTTCGTAAACCGTCACCAATACCAACCCTTTGGACATCATATAAGTACGTGAGCGACTCGCCGCCACACGACTGTATCGTGACGCTACGCGCGTGCACGACCGATCGTATAATGCAACCCTCCTCGTTACACGGGTATATATCACCGAGCATTGTCTGAATAACTTCTCGAGAGAGACGCAAACCGCGGGCAGGAGACCGAGAGAGACAACGTGGATGCAACGGGCGGCGTTGGGTCGAAGGAATTTCATAGCTGCAGAGTCTTTATTTTGGATATCGTATGCTGTCGTATTTTGAAGGGTCATCTGAGGTTCTGATTAATTAATTTATGCATAGTGTTGGATCGGAGGCAAATAATTCGAAATACGATTGAAAATCGAGGCCTAAAATTAGGCATATGGAAACAGTTCGGGAAATTGACGGCTACAGCTGTATTAGTGTCGGTACAGCGTTGAAGTCTCGGCACATATTCTTATGGATGATTTTTTTTTTCCGAAGTCAACAGTTATGGGGATACGAGTGGTTGAGACTTTCCATGAATCCAATGAGAGCCAATTAGGAGGGCTGTGTTAGCAGAATCTCACCAGATAGCAGCTCCATCTGTACCGTTATTAGATTTGACAGAACTTAAGTTTTTTCAGTTTTTAACTGAGTATAAGGAAATGTAGATTTTTTGTATAGATTTTTGAGCATCGTGCATGAATCGCAGAAACGCGAAGGACGGCTCACACTCGAGGGAGTGGACGCGCATACGTGCATAAAGCAGCCACCCTCGCTTCGAGCCATCGCGTTTCTCCCCTTTCGCGCTTGATTTTACAAACCCCGCATTACAATGTAAAACTGGAAGAGGATACCCAGGTAGTATAAACAAAAGCATCGTAAATATTCGATTCGAAACACTGTCCATCGTCGAAGTTACGTGTACCAAAAAAAGTAGTGCTCGAACTTTCGTTCATTTTTTTGTCCGACGAACATGCGTTCCTTTTTTTTCCTTTTTTTTAAATACTATCCACTTCCGTCGAGATTCCATCGCGACTACTCAGGTATTCTATATCCAACTTTCTCGTTTTCCTACGGTGCCTAACGCGGTGGTGCAATCGATAACATTAAAATGGTCGGGGAAAATTGAATTATTTCACGGGCAAGTTTCTCTCCGGCTGCGTGGTCTCTCTCGGTGCTGCTGGCTATCTCTGCATTATAGATTTACATTCAGCAGCACAGTAGCGACACAGTAGCGGCGGTAGGCTGAGAGGGGTGCATATAACCTGAGACCATAAATGTGTGCCTTTGACGAGCCGTTAAGAATTTATTCCCTCAGGCGAGTCCGGCAAACCTACAACCGTTCCTACTTCGGCAACTGTCTTCCATCGACGCTGTGAATCCAATCGGGACCGCGATCGTGCAGATATTTAACCCTCGACTTGCACCGGTACTCCACCTACTTGCGCGCACCCCAAGCTTGGATAAGTAAACGGTAATGATGTCGGTGCAATAAACTAAATAATAAAATGAACAAAAATGTTCGTTAGGCAATTTTGAATAAGATTTTTAATGAAACAACTCGATTCCCAAAAATCTTGACACACTGTTATATTCAGTGGTTTGAGTACCCAATATTAAGATCGTAAAGATAGATGACCTTTAAAACAATCACTTAAACCGTTTCCCGAACAGTATCGTCGCATGACCGAATGTCAGGTCTAAATAAATGATGTTCGAGAACTCGCCGATTGATTGAACCAATGAAATAATAAACTGAATGTAAATCGTCGTCTGCTCGATTCCTTTAGCTCGGATTTGAACTGAAATAAATGTTTCTGCCACTTTCTCCGAAATGTTCCGAAATTCTCTGAAGTAGAGCATAAATAACACCTCCGAAGGTCAAGTCTCAATAAATGATGGTCTTCGAGGACTCGACGATTGATAGAACCAATTAAATAATAATATGAATGTTAATCGTCGTCTGTTCGATTCCTTTAGCTGGGATTCGAATCGAAATAAATGTTTCTGCCACTTTCTCGATGCCAACGGTTTAATTAGCGATCGAATTATGAAGACAGATGGGTTTTAATACAAATTAGTAAAATTACATGGTTTTCCGAGGTTCGTGTTTTGCCGAGGTTTTAAAAAATTTCGAGGGAGAGCTCAAATTACATTTGCAATGGTCAAATCCCGATAAATAATATTTGCCAATTTCACAAGGATCGATAGGGGAAATGGGAAAAAATCTAATGAACATAAATTTCTCTTCGTTCTCTTTCATTAGTACAGAAAAAAATAAAAATAAAAAAAACCCAATATTTCTGCCACTTTGTCGACGCTCTTACCTTCAATACCATTTCAATAAATCGGCCAAATGAATTTTAATATAATTAGGTCCGGATGAACCGTTTCGCCGTGGTCCATATTTCGAATGACAGCTCAAATAATATCTCCGACGGTCGGGTATCAATAAATTATCTTCGTCAGTGTCCTCAGCCAGCCGGTTTTAATATTTAACGGCATCGGGTCAGCACGAAATGGTTTCGTGATTGCAATATTTAAGGATAAACTGAAGTAACTTCTGACGCGCGCAAGTGCGAGCATTGCATGTCCCTTGCGCAGCAAAACTCTTCAACTATTTACGAGCGGTGAGGCCTTGCGGTCCATTGGGAAATCTTAAAATATATTTTATTCCTTTCCGTCTGCCGCTGGCTGCTCGGCAACTGCTCGTGAATCGCTTTGCTCGCGGTAGTCGAGATATCGTATGCACAGATGGGCGAAAGATCGATGAATCTCGATCGATGCACGCCTACAACGACACGGCATACCTCAATCTTTGGCTGGAAAATTTATTCGATCATCGTCGACGCAACGGTAACATTTTCGACAAATGGGTACGAGTTGCCTTTTTTTTTTATTTGCTGAAAAAAAATTCTCCAGAAACTTTCCAGACCCGTATAATATATCCATGAAGGATAAATATAAAACATGGAATATTTTTCATGCATTGGACTGTCCTATCGAATATCTCGAATGCTTCATATATTTATACACAAGACGCCGCGGTATATATTAGATGAATGTAATACGGTAGGATGTATTTGTGTGCCGGTTTTACATGTACGCTAATTTTTTTTTCAGTTTGTTTCACGTAGCTTGCGTGGCAGCAGAGCCTGTTTTGTTCGCTCAGAACATGAATCATTTATCAGTCTGTTCTCTTTATTATAGTATTTTTTTTCTTTCCCCTGCGTACATTTTTTAAAGGACATAGAACGTTTCCTACGTAGAGATGAACAGGTGTGGCCTCTGTTGAATAAAAATATTTTGAATTTTTATTTAAAAAATGGAGTCGAGAAAACATGCATTTAGAAAAAGACATGAGTCGATTTTGCATTTTGTAATATAAATCACTAGGAGGTTGTCGTGGTGCGGGCGTTTTGCGGCCTCCCTATATAAGCTGTATATGAAATCGAATTTACATTTACATAAATTTACAAAGAAACAAACATGTACATTTACGTTAAAAAAACAAACAAACATATTTCCAAAATATGTATAAGATTTACAAATTCTATAAAAGAAGGAAATAAATCTATAGACATTATCGAAATTCGCGTTTGAGCTCATTTCTCTGTGTTAGAGGCAACGCGAAAGGAGAATAAGAAATAAAAAATAACCGGTGAATATTCCCCCCACGCTGCAGACACTCGCGGCTTGTGAAGGGGTTAAAAGCTTCGGGATCATCGAAAAACTGGTAGTCCGCATCGATAATAATCCGTTACTACGCGCGATTCCGTTTCACCGGAGCTCCCCCCCTTCCCCCTACCTCCGTTACACTTTTCTCGTTCCGGATCGCGAACGAGAAAATGAAAAAGAAAACAAAACGTGCGGCGTACGCGCGAACGAGCCAGCGAACGAAGAATCGAACAGCGAAACGGACGAAGTAAAAAAAAGTAAAAAAAAAAAAATTACAAAAAAAATGGAACGTGACAAAAAAAATGGAAAAAGATGCGTTAGCGGAGGTACAGCAGGAGCGAGACGGGGAGCACACTGCCAGGTGGCTAAAACTCGCCCTCGCTGTATATTCACAGACAGCAGTAGCCGAGTAGGCAGTGGCATTTTGTAAATTAAATTTTAAATATTAAAAATACGTGGAACTGTTGGCGAGCGAGAGGGCCGCGGGGAGGAGGAGGGGGAAGCAGCAAGAACAAGCTTTTCCAAACCTCGTGCACAGTGCACACCATCAAGAGCAGCGAAAAGGGAGGAAACAGGGATAGAAAAAAGAGAAGAGGGAGAACGGGGTGTGTGGGGAAAACTCACGATGCAACCCTCCCGGTACCGGAAGCAGCCGTCTCACTTACTCATTCGTCAATAATAATTTTATTCGAGGGTGCAAAAATTGGAAATTTTTTTAGTTTTTTTTCTTTTATTCCTCTCCCTTCCGTGTCGACTCTTGGTCAGTTATCTGTTCCGTTCGTTTTCCATTCCACCCTCAGCCACCCGCTGCCCTTTCCCTGCATGTTCCCCTTACCTTTTTCGGGTTCTTCTACTTTACGTTTCTTCATTTTTTGTGCCGCTCGCGATCGTGTGCATACCTACCAGCGGGACACACTGCCGCGCATAAAACGGATCCCCTTGCACACTGCAGAGAGCTTTTGATCGCCACTATCTATCTCAACCGTTTTTTTTTCACTTTTTCTATCGTGAAATATCGTCTGCATTCTCCCTCTCGATCCCAAACCGTCATACCACCCCCCCCCCCCCTCCCCCTACACTGCTGGTATGAAATATGAAAATTGCAATAAAGCGACGACCTCCACCCAATGTTAGTGCTGGAGTCCCGCTTTCGCAGGTTGCTACGAATGCGTGAGAAAAGGGCTTTACGTAATTTTTTTTGTGTGAATTTTGAAGGATACCACGAAAGATATTTTTTCCAACAATTTTCGTGTATTTTATCACGCTGATGGACACTTGTAGATCACTCAAATAATGCTCGATCCAATGCATCAGCATTTAAAAATATTGTACACCCTTCCTTAAAACGCCTTCAGACATCAGATTCGCACCAGCCGTACTCTTGTTACCAAAAAAAAAAAAAAACACACCCGCTCTAAAAGTAATTATTACTCTCGCAAAACTCATTGTCCGAAAACTCCACCGACGTCCCGTAACTCTGGAAGAGTTGCCTATCAGATTGAATAATAAAAGATGGGAAGTTGTCTCCGTCTTACACTTTCGTGTTTAATTTTATACACATACGCGTGAAACTCAAAGGGGTTTGAGAAGTTGGTGGAAGGTTCGGTCGCGGGGATGGATGGCCCCGGCGTACCTTGGCGCGTTGCGCTTCGCGTGTATACCAACATAATGCAGGGGTAAGTTACGACGCGCCATGTAACTTTGGCACTTTGGACAATGGGGGCTGGAGGCGCATGTCGTTTCGGTGCGCCTCGCGATTCTCCTCTTCGTTTGCCTATACTCTTCCTTCCCTTGCCGGTTTCACATAAATACCTCACTCGTACTCACTCACTGTTCGCTCCTTCCACCCCACACCTCCCGAGCGCAATGGGAGAGTCGAGCAAAGGGTGTTGCACCGAGGCACAATCACGCACTAAATACCCAACGAAATATATTGCGAAAACAACGCCGCTTCTTGGAAATTCTCACTTAGCCGCACATGCCAAGTCTTCGAGGCAAAATAATACAACAGAAATTGTCAATAAATAATCACAACAGATCGTTAATTCTATACATATCGAGTGTTCTATTTTAGCGCTTGAACTGCGGTACATCGGTATAGAAGAATTAAGAAAAACGATCGAATCATATTCTGGCTTCAAAACCAAGCAAACTCCCCCTTTGCAGAAATGCTGTATCGCTCATAGTTTTCAAGTTCCGAAGAACATAATCAATAAATCAAGTTTAAAGCAAATGAATAGAGCTTAGACGATGAGGTCGCTGGAACGATCGCGCGCGCCATCTGTCGATTGACCCCTTCGACAAAAAGCTACATTTGCCTGCAACTTGAGAACGACGTACCGTGGACAAATTTACCAAAGGGAGAGTTCGTTCAGTTTTTAACCCCGAATACGAACCGTCGATCTTGATTACGGTTTTGCGACACCTTATGTATCTAACCTTCCTGTAAATTGAGACCATCGACAGAATCCAACACGTAAGAAACAAAGCAGTGGTGAACCACAGCTAACGGTATTCGATAGTCGATAACGATCGAATACCTTTAGAGATACATACGACTCCCATCGAAGGGCGACAGGAGAACGGTTCCAGAGAGCAGGACAGAACAGACACAGAAAGGAGAAATTGGACAAAAGCGAAGAGAGGCCGTGGCGTTAGGATAGATGGTGTACGTTGTACGGTTAGGTAATACTCCCTTTATCCAATACAATTGTACGACTAAATAGCAATGGTCGGCTCAGTACGGTGTTGGATTAGAATTACGTAGCTCGTTTGAAGCGTACCAAACCCGCTTTTGCCCGACTAACTCGCTACTCGGAGCAGAGAACCGAGTTACAGCAGCAACGCCTAACGGGCAAGGCTATGGCGAAGCTCGGGCGTCGCTCGAATTACCTGGCCCCCGAAAACCAGCCCATCGCCTCAATCCCCTTTCTCATGTAGAATCGAAAGCTCACTCGGTCTCGCCGTCCTCTCCGGCTCTCCTCTCCCTCTCGCTCACCCTCCACCATCGCGCGTACACTCCACCGCGTCCTGACAGGGTGACGGGTCAATCGATTTCGCGAATCTGATTCGCGATACGTGTTCTGTGCACTTGCTTGTTGGTTTCTCTGCATCTCTGTCTTTATTCAACTATAGAGACGGAGAACACAACCCTCTAACCAACCATTCCGCACTCACGATCCTGTGTGCAGCCTGGTAACAGGTGCACCAGACCCAAAGTATCAGGAACCCTATTTGTTCGAGTACTTTGACAATTGGAAACGTAACGAGACAGAAGGCCACGGTCATCTGATGTGGTTAAGTTCAACGCGTTTAATCACTTCGCAATGGATTTTGGGCGATGTTGCGGATTAATTGTGGCCGGTGCAGAAGACATCCGTCTGAATGAGGGATATTGGTACAGTCATATGCATGGCTCCTATGTCGGTCGTTGAAGAATTTGAATAAACCAAATCTTAAGAATGAACCCTAAAATGACAGGGTCTTTGGTATCCACGTTCAAGTATGCAAGTTTTTCATGGAGCTTGAATTTGAAAAAACTTTGACGGTTATTAAAAATATAGAATTCCTTTGATTTTCCAATCTTCGCGATGTAGGAACGGATTTTTCGGAGGGTCATAGTTAATGACGCCTCCGCTAGGGAGCCTCGGGGCCCGAGGTCGTTCTACTCATTCTCAGTAACTTTTGCTCTAATCTGCCGATCCTAAACGCTTCTGACTAGTTCTCTTATATCCTCCGTCGTGCCTCTTTTACTCCTGTTCACTTTCGCTCGCTTCCTCGTTCTCTCATTCCGCCCCGTGACCACCCTGTCGGCCAGGGAGTTCCCATCCCCGTGGAATCAATTGCGGTCGTCATGACTACGGTAATGGAGATTCAGCAGGAGCAAGAGCGACCCTCCGGTATGCGGGAGGGTTGGACAGAGTGTGTGCGTGGACTGTATGCCTTTTCTGCGGGAGGTTGACCAGAGCGTGCGTGAGTGAGTGCGTGTGAGTAAAGTAGCTCACTACGACGATACGTTCGTACGTCAGGCTAGGGAATCAAAGAGCGACGAAGTGGTAACAGCGTACCGTGGGACTACGGGGGAAACAGTATGACTACGACCATACATACATATAAATATATCTGTGCGTATGTAAATTATTTTATGAGGACTATACAGTATGCAGAATACTGAGGGTTTCTCCCGCGACCTCCAACGTCGTAACCGTAATAACAGACAAAATTTACATCGTGTATGTGCAATTTCCCTTTCGATGTATCGCATAGAGTTTGTAGCAAAAAATATCTGGAAATCATTACAACTTGCCATCAAAATCTAACAAATTTTAATCTTACTTCGGTTGTGTCTTGCGAAAGGCAAAGTGCATTGATCGAAAAAAAAATGGTAAAATTGCCCGATTAAAATTAACGCGGTACGGCGTACGCCGTGAGTCGTAAGTATATGTGTAGTGTGGTGGGAGGTTTGGGCGTCGAATCGTGTAGCGTAGCGTACAACGTACGCTCTCCGATTGGAATATTGGAAAGGGTGACTCGGGTCACGCGATCATAACGCACTAGCCCAGGATACCGTAACGCGATCAACCCTTTTCTCTGAAATCAAATTCGAGCGGGTGCAACCTGCACCATTCCGCACCCCTCTATCTCATTCTCCCGTGTTTATTACCGACTTTCTTCCCCTATTCTTGTCCCGCTCTTTCAACACTTCTCATCTCACTCACACATTATACCCCGATCTCCCGACTCGGCCCGATCGTAATTTCGTTCTAATGCACAGGGTACGTTCAATTACATAATGGTTTTATGTTCATCCCATTCATAATGTTTCCCGTATCGCTTTCATTATCCATCAAGATTGCGCTGTTTTAGTTAGTTATGGCATCCTCCCCTATTCTATCATATCTATGCATATGATAAATAGTACTCAAACATGAAAAAAAAATACTGATACAAAATTCGCATAGTTTTAATCATTCTTGTCTTTCAATTTCTGTTCCAGGTGAGTAAAAGAGCTTTCCCATTAGTATATCGCGGCTGAAGGAATATTTGGTGGACACTGTAAGTTTTTATTTGATCGATTCTATCTGTACTGTAAGTTTGAATGACATATTTCCGATATGACGTACTTTATGGTCGAAAAATTAGGGTTTCAAACCGGAAGTACACAAACTTATTTCTGATCGAAAAATGAGTTTTTTACCCACGACGATACGGCACAGCGTTGTTGCAAACAAAAAAACAACTTTCCAAAAAAATATATAAGACATACAGTATGTCCGAGTAATTGTGAAAGGCTGTTGGAGCAAAATACAGCAAAAAGAATAGAGGGTGAGTAGAAACGAGGCACCTCGTTAAAAATGCCCTATCATTAGTCACCCAGTTGTGACGTTAATGTTTCGCACCATAGAACAGCCTGATGACGAATCCATAAATTACTTCACAAATTCAACCCTTTTGAATGGCGCGGGGCTTTGACCCTTTGACACATCAAATATCCTTAAAGAGAGGCGGGATTTTTCCATAGAGTTCAGGCAAGACATTTATTTTATTTTTTATCTCAGTAATTAAAAATTCCACAATTTATTGTTCGCAACGATGTTCTGATAATTTTATGTTAGAGCCTGAAGATTTTTTTACACGAGGTTTTTCGATCCAATTATTTAGCACCGAAAACATTATTAAAATGTTTTTGTTTCCTGAAATCGATGGTCTCTGCAGCTCATTGAGACATACATTTTTTATTTCTACTATCTTCTGTTTCTGTCATGTTATTATTAATGATACAGTCACGTTTTGATTATTTTAACCCGCTTGTTAATTATAAAATTGCAATCTGTCGAGGAACGCTGTGCACGGCAATTTTTGAGAACCCCGCGTAAGCGTCGAACTCCTCGCGAGTCAGTGTAAGTTTGTACAAGTTTGTATGCGTACGCGAGACATCCACGTGGATTATTCATCTGGCGAGAAACCCGCCAGTGGGCGCATACTACCCCAATTCTCGTACCTCCGCACGCTTTCGGACTCTATCCCATTTTCGTCCTCCCCTTGGCGTGCCGGGGAGTGAGACTCCTGGTGCCGAAAGGATTAAAACATCGGAGGGTTCCGGTGGTTCATGGACAGAACACGCGAGACCGGTGAAAGGAGAGTGGTTAGTAAAAGCAAAAAAAAGACGAGTTAACGGACGCGAAAAAGAAAAAAACAATTCTAAATTAATGCCAAAAATAGGTTTATCATAGAATAAATCAATGTTTGCAACAGTGATGAATTACAGATTTTGTTTGCTTTAATTTCTCGATTCAAGTACCTTATTTGAATAAATTTGAACTATAGA
The DNA here is from genome assembly GCA_933228735.2 of Amblyteles armatorius. Classification (NCBI taxonomy): domain Eukaryota; kingdom Metazoa; phylum Arthropoda; class Insecta; order Hymenoptera; family Ichneumonidae; genus Amblyteles; species Amblyteles armatorius. Next base: position 22,080,223 of record OW121686.1, on the reverse strand, counting down.
CTATTGAACTACATTTTACGACAAGAAATCTCACTTTTGCAATAAGTTTTGCTGGTCTCTCACTTTCAGATTCGATTTTAAAAAAAATTTAAATCTTGTTTTTATATCTTGTGAATTCCTTCACTTACTTAATGACTGCGACATTGCACTCTTCGTGCTCATCCTCGTCTCCGAGGTTGAGCGAGTTTCCGTAGTGTCCGAGTCCGAGCCCCTGCGTCGCCGGAATAATAGATGGCCCGGCTACGCCGAGCGCGCGATACCCAGGAACCCCAGGTACAAACAATGTTTCTGAGCCGCTGAAAATCCCGCGGTGAATTTTTCATTCGGACTCCACCGCGTCCCCGCCTTCTCTCTCCGCTTTGCTCTCACTCTGCATCCCTCCTTTTTTTCGCGACGCCGTTGAAAATACTTTCGTGAACCTTTCGTGTCACCTACACGACGTAATCCTGCAGTGATATTGGAAATTCGCCAGTAACGACACCAATGGACAGTTTCTTTTTTAAACCAGAATCCCCCGGTCTTAAGCTCACTATTGATTTTCTCGGATATTCTTCATGTTTATGAAATATATAGTTTAAAAAAAGTGAAAATGAAAATAAGTATAAAATGGGCCAGAGTAACATTGAACTCTTTCCTTAATTTAATTTTTACATGAATTAGGCATGTACGATTGGTGACGAATTTTGATCGCCGTGAGAGTGTCAGAAAAATATTTGAAAAATTGGTAATGTACCTTAAGGACAAAACATGTGACCTGAATTTTCTCAGATTTGTTCTACTCGAATCTCGAGGAATAATTCGAAACTTGCTCGTGAGTAGCAATCGATAGCGGACGATGTGCGGATGAGTTCGTATGCAGGAAAGAGGAAAAGTACGACGGATGAACGACCAAGCGATATCCACCGAGCTACACCTCATCACCCTTTTCCGACTAACAATCACTGTTCTTCCCATCCGCAAGCCCCCCCGCTGCGTCGCCTCTCAACTAAATTAGTCTAAGTAATTCATGCCCAAGTCTGCGGAGTCGGCGCGAAAGCCTGGGCTCCCACCGAACAATTCTCCATTCCCTGCTTCCTTGCAATATATATTACACGTACACACACGTCACTCAATGTTGGCAACAAAGTGCAAACGCCCACGGCACAGGATCGATTTTCGGGCGTAATAGGATCTTGGGATACAGCTTTGAAAATTTCCGACATAAGAGACATTGACTCGGCACGTGAAATGTCAAACGAAGATACTTCTGTCGAATCAAATTTATAACAAGATTGATCGGATTTGGAAGGAAAAACTAATTTTAGTTGGCTCAATTTAATCGGCTTGAATTATCAATTTTGGAGATTGGAAAATCTATTATTCGTACTTTATTATCAATAAATTATAGTACGCTGTCTGCGTTATCAATGTTATATTATCATCAATAATTATATATAAATTAACTCTTCAATAATATTATCATTGATAAATGACTATGCGAGAATCAAAGATATTTCGGAGAAACAAAAAGATTGAGTCTAGGGAAATTTTAGTTTTTTCTCCGAATCGCATTGTCGTAAATCCTGATCGCAACTTGACTGATACTTACCGAAGTCACTTTGCAGTATTTGCTTAATGCACTTGCTCCGACGCCAGAAGAGCGGTGGATACTGCAGGCAAGTAGCGAGAACTAACCGAGCTGGCCCACGGCTAGGACAATTCCAATATAGATCAGTCAAGAGTCAAAGTTGCCGCTCGAGTCAGCTTAGTGTTCGATCCTCTCCCGGGGATTCCCCGATCCTCCCAACGGCAGCGGCACGGTCTCCGAGCTGCACAGTTTCAAGGGTGGTTTTACGAGTTCTACTCACAAACCCCTGCGCCACTTTCCCTAACCCTCGTTCGGACGCTCCCCGACGTTGTTAGACGTGCAGCTCGTTCCCTGCTTAACGCTTTTGGCAATTACAACTGACGACCTAAGCCTCTACGAGGTCGTAACTCACTGTGACAATTTTCACCCTTTTTTCCCCACTATCCGCCTTTAATTTGAATCTCCGCTGACAATCGCCAAAAAAATCTTATTGTTTGTTAAAGGACAACAAAAATGTTGTTCCATAAAAAAAATACATCCAATTCCAAACTGCAACATGAAATACCGTACTATAGTGTGTTCGATGAATGTAAATAAAAACCATAGGTTCCTTCGCGAGAAAGCGAAAAAAAAATAGGGTCACGATGAAAAGAAAGATGGTCGAAACGCTGACTAATTAAACTTTCAATTTATGAGAATTTTGCATGAATCCTAGTACGGGTGAGGTATCCGTCTCGGTCACTCTGGTAAATCAATTTTCGCCGAGGGATATATATTTCGCATTCGTAAATCAAATCTCCGAACGGGCATGTCGGAGGAGGGGGGGGGGGGGGGGGCGTACAGTACACGAAGGAGAACGAGGAGAAGGCGACGATGGCTCTCTCGGTGGGTGTCTGATTAAAATTAACGCCGGCCCAATTAATAAAGGTCGACACGCGAGAGCGGGTGTCCCGCTTCGGCTGTACGTTGGACTAATTCATTTCTTTTCTTTCTTCTTTTTTTTTCCTTTTTTAATCTACCAATCCCCTGCGCGTGCAACTCGTAACTCGCCACCTGGCCTTTGTGTACTGACCACGCGATGCCTCCCCCTGCCCTCACCCTTTCTCCTCTTTCCCATTCCCGTTCGTCGTTTCTCGTCTCGCTAACACTTTTCTCGCACGGGGAATCACAGCCGTACGGAGCTCCAATCGGACCGGAAAAATCTGACGTTCGCAAACAGAAGACGTCACGCGAGAACTCACCGGACTGTCACATTCGGAACTTCGATTATTTTTTATCTTTCCTATACGCTGAACTTGAGCGGGAGGTTTTTCTACAACAATAAAAAAGTGAAAAATAAAATCTTGTTTACCTTTCGCCGTCAATTTTTATCTGATTCGCTAATTTTTTGGAGCAACCTTTGCCGTTTCGATTAGCGAAAGAGTAGCGTGTTTATATCGAGGACCAGTTGGACGAGGAATATATAACTCTCGGTACTCGCTAACCCGATGAGAAAACTAGATAAGATACGTATGTAGAGCATTGTAGTGTCTACGGCGAAGGGGGCGCAAGGGGGGCAGAGTGTTGGAGATATAACCGGGACACCCTTTCGCGTGCTCTATTAATCCGACTTTAGTTAATTATAATCAACGGTCCGCGAACGCGTGTGTGCCATCTCTGCTACTTGATTTACGGGGTGGAAATGGCGGCACTCTGATTTACAGGGATGGTCGATACTATCGCCTCCGCCCTACCCGCACTCGACCCGTATATCCGATGTTCCTCTGTTTCTCATACATCCGAGACCGAGACCACGCAGAATTATGCCGGGAACTCAAAATCAGACGAGAGATATAACCAAAACTTGGCGCTGTGGTTACGTCATTACGTTATTAAATCACAGTGTTATCCGTACGGCGAAATTCCAGGGGCTTCGAAAGTTTAATGAACGACCTTCGATCTTCATTTAATATTTCCGGCTATCTTTGACACTGAATAATTGGGTCACCAGATAAAATTGGGCTTTGAATGTTAATACCGTCGCTCGCCGAGTCGGCGGTAAGACCATCTCGAGGTTTGACCCAATTTTGTTTCGGAGCCCTCAACCCTTTTGGGAACAAGCATTTGAGAAAAAGAAAAAATTCTCCTTGTACAAAGTTTTAAATTATTTATCCAACTGTTCAATGCATACACTACTTTCGCGAGATTGCAGGGATAGCGGACAGCGGGGCAAGACGGACTCCTTTCACCGATCTTTGGCGGGACCAAAAGAAGTCACCCCAAAGGGAGGACACGGGTCCGTTTTGCCCCGTTCCCATCAGCACTGTTTTACTTTGAAGGTTTAAAACGGTATTTGAGAATTCGAATGTCATTTTAAATGCGAAACAACCGAGGCAAAAGGAAATTGTCTTTTCCCGGAGAAGTTTCAACGCAGCAGAAGGGAATGTTGCGGTCTCAAAACGGCATTCATGGCAGTTAGGTTACCGACTGAGCACGGTGCAGGTATGCGGGTATACCACATCTGACTTAGATTGCATAAATATAAAATGCTATGCTCAATTCATGAAATATTTATATTATAGTGAGAACTACCGCCAATAGTCTATCCAATATACCCCCGATTCAATCTATTATCCGTTAACGGCCCTATTCTATAATTCAACCGAGATATTTCAGTCGAACCGACGATATGATGTAGCCTCCGATGAGCGGGGTTTAGCGGTGCGTGGCTCGGGGTGCTCTCCGGCCGCACCCAGAGCGGCTTTAGCCTCTTGTTTCTGCCTCTTCGTCGACGACCAGCTTTGCGAACCGTTCCGCGGCTTCGTGTTTTATGAGGGAAGAAAAGTGGCGCCGCAGGAAATAGATATTACCTAACCGGGCGGGGGTGCCTTAACTGTACTCCCCCCCCCCTCCCCCCAAGTCGCTTCCTCGCAGTTTCTCGTTGGATCGCTGGGAACACAGCGAGCTCTAACTTGGTTGCGCACACTCGCGGAAGCCATCACGAAGCGACCCCTTTTTTCCTCACGGTGAGCAAGGGAGAGATACATGGGTGCGCCGATATCGATTCGAGATTGACCGAGGTCTCGAAAATTGTAAAATTGTTCGGATCACGGCCCACGTCGAAGCCCGTCAGTTCGTTATTGCCCTTTTTTTTAAACCTCCTGTTATCCGGCTAATTGTCTTCCTTTGGCCCGTCTCCCTCGTGGTCGAACCCACCGATGAATACAAATAGGGAGCATATCTGGATTTTTTTTTACGTCGCTTTAATTTTTTATGGGTAATTTTTTAGGCGATGTGAAAACCGATTCGAGCTCATACGGTAGCAAAAACTGTAATCCGTTTCTAATGAAGGGTGATGAACTTTTCTGAGAAACAACCGAGTCATTGGATAATAAATAGTTAAATTTCTGCTTGGTGTAGACGTTGCAGCATAATGCGGCGCGTGTCGGACATGTGAACCAAAATTTATCATCCCCGGACAAGAAAATAGCCTCCATTATAGTAAATTTTTCCCTCGGGCGTGTACAAGAGTCCGAACAACTCCCTCGCGTGAATGTATCTGTTGCGCGGCGTACCGACTCCTGATGTTTCATGTTACGCCTGCAATACTTAATTCTCCTCCGCTGTACAGCGACCGAAGACTCTGCCCGAGTAGAAAACCGTGTTATCAGATTAAAACACAACGGTGCTGAAAAATTAATTTTTTGCTGAAAAAAATCTCTGCGCTAATATGCCGCCGACAAGAAAACGACTGTAATTAGGGTGGTCAAATTTTCCCCGGGGTGTTGTACCAGCCGAGCAAGTCCCAAGCTTCGTGTTAATTTCTCCCTTCAATTTTTGGGTCTCCTTTTCTTTTTTTTTTTTCGCTTTTTATTTTTGGCTCTTTTTTTTGAAGAGTCGTTCTAGCGCGCGCTGGACACAGCGAAGAGTAGGAAACGTTGTCGAAAGATTAGAACATGGCCGCGCCTGTGTCCAAAGTAATGCAGGAGGTTTCTGGGTGTAATATCTCACCATTAGGCATAATCATCCCTTACACATCCGCGGCGTTGGGCCGGCATCCGGCCGGAGTCGGAGGCCGTGCCTCTAATGCCTTATAATTTATAACAGCGTTCTCCACCCTGTTCCCTCCGCCGCGACTCTTCTCTCCCAACGACCCTCAACCCAACCCCGCGCGGCAACTCTCTCGGAAAATATATCAGAGTTAAAGTTAAAGGCCCGTTATACACTCCGGCCGGCCAAGGAACGAAACGCGCATTCGGCGAACGAGCCAAATTCATAAATATGGCGTCTAATATCCGTTTCCCCCGTATCCAACTTACGCGTTCTTTACTTCGCAAACTTCAGCGAAACATCAGTGGTAACTTCGACATTTTAATTTTATCGTCTGGAAATCGTCCAGCACAGTGAAACTTCGAACTTCGTTCATCATTCGTCATCCAGCTCGTGAGAGACCGCATTTTAGCTCGGAACAGATTCCTGCATCATTCCACATTTCATAAAATTTCTTCGGTAGCTCAGGACAAGATCTGTTTTTATCATCTAAAAAAAAACTGTCTTTTATAATAATAATATTTCTAAATAAATCCCGAATAAAATGAAGTACCTAAAAGTACGCTTTACGGTCCAATTGCTCTTCAGTGCATCCCCTCCCTTCCACCCACCGTCCACATTTTCTCTTTACTCTCATTTCCTCCGCATCCAGTGATCAGCATTTTTTTCAAAATGGAGCACAATTTTTAATTATGCCGGCTTGAAAGGCCGGGCAGCGTGTATATCCGGGACTATAACTTCGCGGCAACAGCGGCTCTTGGGTGCGCGTTGCCTCGTTTAATCGTTTGGGTTATACGGAAACCCCGAAGCCCGACGTCAGTAGCGGAGCTGCGGTTTGCGATGTTGTATATCGCAACTATCCGAGTGGCAAGCAGCGGGGTATCGCGTACGTTGCCTCCACGACATATTAAAAATCCGCGAGGTTTGGGGGGATGAGTCGAGAGAGGGCGGGGGGGGGGGGGGGGGGGGGGGGGTGAATTGTGGGTGTTCGTATCCCGACGGGGCCCGCGGGGGAGGGAAACGGGGAAAGTGAACAGGGGGGGAGGAGGAAGGAAAGTGGGCAGAGGATGAGTCGATGCGAAGCGAACAGCAGCGCCGTTGCACACGCTGCCAGATCTTTTTCGCAAACACGAAGGAATTATATGTAAGCCGTAAGACATAGACAAAGGGGTGCGGTGAAACCGGCGGTTCTCTTCTTCGCATCCCTTCCCGCGACCGCCGCGGCTGGGGCGAGGATGGGCCGTAAACTCCGCTGGGTGGCGCTCATGCTTCATCCCTCAGCCCTCGAAACCCGTTCTCCGCTCCTCGCCGCGTATGTGGATAGAGGTTCGTCAGGAGTTACGAGGCGAGCGCAGCGACAACGGCGAGATGCAGCGGCGATGCAAGACTGCACGTCGACTCCCCCTGCAGCGGATCGCCGAAGCTTACCAAAGCTGGTGGCAGGCCCTAAGCCGCGTCGAGGCTCGAACCTTCCGTACTTTGCTCGTGTTTTTTTGCAAGCTACTTGGTACATCAATATGTGGCTCCTTTTACATCCTCGCCGCCGATCCTGGGTGGTTTTTTATATTTTGATTGGGGTTGTTGAAGTAATATGGAGAAAAAAGGTACCAAAGGGCCCCTAAGCCGAATGTGGTACTGCAGTAAATATATTTATGATTGGGCAGGGCTGATAGTTGGGACAATTAATTTTTGACAAAGAATGGGTCGTACCATCTGACTACTGATTCTTCGAACTAATCATTTTTAGCTGTGTGTCAAAAATGGTAGGCATCTACTTTGGCCACCGGACTGAGCTATGAAAAATAAATGGCCGTTTTGGTACAGGTTTCTTTCATCCACGTGATCGCGGATTGCATTTTTTTTCGCATGCATCTCTCGAGGGATTTCAGTCGTGACGTTCTTTTCCCTTCTTCTTTTTTTTTTTCCTCGTTTGTACTCGAAGTGATCTTTCATCACCGGAAGCCAGCGGCTGCTTCGACTCTCCGGGGCCACCTAATGCATTCGGCAAACATCGCTTTCGCTTCGCTCCTCGGGATCCGCGTATTGCCCAACCCTCTTTTCCGCTCTTCAACCTCACCCTCCCACCCATACCTGTGCGCCTTTATTTAAACTACGGATTTCACCTTCTGGCTTTCTATCCTCGTATCGCGATCGCTCGTAGTCGAGCGATACCGATTTCTTCTGTTTGTTCTTCTCCTATTCCATTTTTTTTCCGACGCGAAGACCGAGTCTGAGTGCAATGGAAGAGTCGGTTCGACGTCGGAACAAGTTCAACGAGCAGCCACCATTCCTAGGGAAACCCGACCAGCCAGAATCTAGAGTTTCCTCTGAACCCTTGAAATCTCCGTCCAAAAAGTAACAAAAAATAGGGCTCCCGAATTTACCCTTTCCCCCCCGAATACTTCAACGGATCTCAACTAGTGTATTTTCTTTGATGGAAAAAAATTGAAAAATTCGTATCGTTGTTGCAAATAAAAGTTACAAATAGAACTAACTTACAGAGCTTCGATCAGAAAAACCTCGGCAACCCCGTCGTTTGCGCGTACTCCAGGCATCGAGATAGTAGCTTCGACCTTACGATGTCAATACGCACGACCGACTCATACCTATCGTCATGGTTAATATAAGGGGGTTAACTTGATTTGCATTGCATCGGATCGCAGCGACGCATTCGTACATAGGATAAATACACGCACATGTGCGCGTAGGGCGTAGACGGACGGACAAACCGACGCGCACCTGTAGTCCACGTGTTCCAGCTATGCACGTCCACATGTTGGCGTCTTTGCCGATGGCGCATCAATGTGTTCCGGCGACTTGGGATCTGTATCGTATGTACACACGCAAAACCCACAAACGCGTTATGCTCTGTAACTCATGCACGTTGACTCACACACAAACACATAAACATAGACGGTACAAGGCGTAGCATAAACGCTTCTCCATATGTATACTCTGTCGGGTGTGTGTACTCGCTTGGGCATACATTTGGAAACAGCATCCTCGCGCGGAGCCAGCAAGGTTGGGCAAGGATGTGTGCGTCCTCATTCCTAACAGCCAGGAGGTATAACGTAGTTGGTATATAATAAGGGCTCGGGGTGGAAGGTTGGAACAACCTCGTCTGCAGAAACCCACGTCAAATTTCAGCTCGATGGCGCAAGATTTATTGGCATTAGAGGGTAATACGATCGAGCGGAGACTTCGGAGAATTGACAAATTTGAACGGCTGCGACAAATTCGAATGATTGGGACAAATTTGAATGATAGAAAATATTGTGATCGCCGGGATCCAAACCCGGGCGAGTTATATTTTTCTATCCCTTGAATCCCGTACATATATGCTATCCCTGTCAATAATTATTTTCTGCATAATGACAAATAATAAATGAGAGCAATTTTTTTTCACCACCTCAGAATTAAAGTCTGTTAAGTGTAACAGTGAAATTCCATACTATTTCTGTTTACTCTCACGCGGTGCTTCATCTATTATGTTTTATTTTATTTTATTTTTTAATCACGAGTCTGCAAATTTCGCGGTGGAACGCTCCAGCAGAAATAAAGTAGTCTGCGTTGTTCGTAGATAGTGGCGTGAATCAGAGTCCAGGCAGGCGTGGAACGAGAGGGATGGTTAAGCGGAAGGATGGTGGTAGTAGATACATAGTACCTACCGCTTAATAGCTGCAAATTACACCCTCTCGCGATATTTTTATCTTATTTTTCCTTTTTTTTTTGCACGTCTGTTTTCTCTCTCTCTCTATCACCCTTGCCGTGAAAACTTTTCATTTTTATATTCCCCTCCCGCTCCGTCCCTCCTTTCCGCTCCATCCTGGGACTACGCGGAGCAGCGCCCAGTCTTTGCGCTCCACCTCTCTCCTCACCTTTTTTCTTCTCTCGTTCTTTTTACTTGTATTTTTTCTATTTTTTTTTATCTTCTTTTCTTTCTCACTTGCCCTCCTATCGACGATCCGAGCGGGCTTTCCCTCTCGTACCGCCGTCTCTCTCTTCTAAAGTATTCCTACCCAAGAAAAACAGCCATTAGCGAGAGTTTTCGCTTTTCGCGCGAGAACTTTCGTCCTCTCCCTTCGTACACCGGGCAGTTTCGTTCTCTCCCTCGCCCGCTCCATCGCGCCCCTTCTCGGTAAATCCTCATCCTCCGGCGAAAAGGGGTGAGATATGGCGAGGAGTACGAGGAAGGGAAGGAGGGAGAGAGTCTCGTCCGGCGGGGGTTGAGAGAAAGGGGGGAAAAAAAGGAGAGGAGAATAAAAACCATGCATCCGAAGGGAGCGAGACTGCGAGGACCATAGACGGAGGGGGCGGGCGAGGGAGGAAGTTGCCTCGCTCGTAACTCCCCTGGAACTCAAACTTTCGTCCTCGCCGCATTTTTCATCGCCTATAAATTCTTATTTATATGCGACTTCGTGTTTCTTTTCGATTAGGGATCGTAACGTACGTTACTCCCACTCCGGACGAACCGAGCCCTCTTCTCCCTCTGGTCCTCCCCCCCCCCACCCACCCCCCACCCTACCAACGCAGCGAGTATGGGAGTCGTATCGGGAAAAATGCAGTTTTCTTTTTTGTTTTTTTATTATTCTTTTTGTTACGAAGATGAGACTCGGGAGAAATTTCGAAATTGGAGAATGTGTGGGTTTTGAGGGACAAAGGTGTTTCGGGGAACACCCGTTATAGCGGCGGCCGTCCGCGAGGGTGTGGTTTGATTAATGACCTGTTCGATCTCACCCCCTCTCTTCGTCGTCGTCCGGGTAGGATGCTCGGCTCCGGCGCCGTACAGTATCGAATTCTACCTGAATCTATTCTGATACACCTGCACGCGATAAGCGCAAGTTTTCACCGTGAAAACTGTACTGTGGAGTACACTTAGTTTCCAAAGTTTGCCTTTTTCTTTTTGGGTTTACTGACGGCATGTCCCCTTTTTGAGAATGGGCGAGAAAACTTGATTGTTTTTCTCTTTCAACCCAGGTTGCTGTATGAATTGTTATTAGGCTGAGAGCAGAACGAGTATTCGAATATAGCCAACAGTTTTGACTTTTAGGGAAGCGAAACATTGAAAATTAGCAATAAAACCAATTTTTTCGTTGGCAAGTACCGGTTTCTAATAATCGGACAAATAAGAACGTCGACGGTGTTCTTCGATAATTCTGATGGCTTTCGTGGCATGAATTTTTCAAATAAAATTGCTGTTGACTTATCAATGTTGAGTGCGCAATTAGCTAATGTAACTCGTAATTCAAGAAAGCGATCGGAATACCAAATGGTAATCCGGGACTCTCGCGAATGGCTAGATACAGGCGGTAGAATAATGGAATTTCTCTGTGGTTAATGCACCAGCGTCGTTCCACACAGAGAGCCGCGGTGAGTACGCGATGTACACACCAAGAAGAGAAACAGCAGACAGACGTCTAACGAATGGACGAACGTTTGTGGTCTCTGAGCTGAGCCGGGCGAGCTCAGCTTAGAATCAGAGGATGATTCATCGACTCGACGAAATATATGCGCACCGGTGTTTCGTGATGCATCGCCATATTTCATATTTGAGACAGGGCCACGGGATTGTTGGCTCGCTCAACATTACCGTAATGTTGCTCGTGCTGCTGCTGCTGTTGCTACCGCTGCTGTTTCTCTACCGAGCTAAGACTTCCCCAAGTAAAAACATGCCGATGTCGCTGACATTCGTTACTCGCGCCTTAATCTCCCAAAGTTTAAATGTTTTATAAATAACATTTTTTCGCGATTATGAGAATATCGAAAAAAAAAAAATTGCCTGAATAGAAAGTTTGTAACATGAAATCTTTTCTTTCAAGCCATTTTTCTCATGATATTTTTAAATATAAAATTAATTGCGTCTGTGTTACGGTCCGCCCTTCCCTGAACCCGGAAAAATCATTTATTTGACGGCCACCATTTATTTGGTTTACGTAAAATATTTATTTTATTTAAATAAATATTTATTTCATTCAAGTAACTATTTACTTAATTTACTACGAGCAACGGAATAGTTATTCCTTTGGGAGAACGAACCCTTCAATTACGCGTACAAGTCAATAATTCCTTACCCTTTGAGGCTCGCGATCGGGCTCCCACCGCTGAGCCGCCGCAAATAAGTTTAAAGGCACCTCTACTCGCGCACGGACAAGCAAGTCGCACGCCTGAAATCGTTGAGTACAAATTTCTAAATATTAATTGGATCGCTGAGACGTAACAGTCTGTCTAAACTAGGCGCTTCTGGGTGTCCCATTTCATGCCCACTTCATTATCTCACGCATGTTATTCATTGCTTTTAACCCGATCGAAATCGAAGATGACGTTTCGGATTTCTCATAATCTCGCATTTTAAATATAAATATTGTCTCTGTGTAAACTAGGCGTTCCACCGTGCTCCACTTTACGCCTACTTCATCCTCTTCGTTTTTTTTTTCTTTTTTTTTTTTTAACCTATGAAGTACGTATGGCATGGAAGGGTTGAACGTGCTTCGCTCAAAAGCTAGCAGCACCACAAATTAGTAGTCGACCACTTCGTATCGGACGAGCTCTTTCGTCACGGTACTGTACGCCTTCCATCCCGGCTGCCCGGGGTGTACTCTCCTCCCGCGGTTATTTTCTCTAGTACACTCGAGCGAAGTAAATTCAGCATGCGTTCTCTCGTCGGAGTGGCCTCAGAGGGGTTGCCAACTCCGCTTGCCACCCTCGGACCGACACACGAGCACCGCCACGCTGCCGCACCGGGCCAGCGGGACTCGAGTTCAGACACCAGACACCCACTGGTCGCCACACTGCCGTTTCTACTGGCAATGAGGGTGCAAAATGACGTCGTTCCCCCGTCCCGGAGACTGTTGCACGCCGTGATACACCGTATCAATTGCAACTTTCTACATCAACTCCTTTTTTCCCTACCATTTCCCGATCGTAGATTTAGAATCATCGGAGATGTATCGCGCACATTCTTTTGCCCAATTTACTTAAATGACGCGATTCCATCTGTGGCTCGATTCGGGACACATTTTAGAGAAAATGTATCTTTCAAACCTGTAGTGACGTCGCACAGTAAAATTTGAAAAATTTCGTTCTGACGTCACTTCCGGCTCGAACATTTAAGCTTTCTGTCGGAAGTGACGTCATACGAGAAGACTTCCGGATTAAAAGCGATATGCCGTTTTTCCAGTCACAGCGGAATCCCGAGCTGCGTCGTTGCAGTAGGTACAAGCGAACATTTAATATCGGTCCATAAATCACGGATATTTAGGGTTTTGTAATATTCATTGAATGACATTACGAGCAAATTCATGCTGAAAATGTTGTATAATCTATCTACTAATTATTGAGCAGGTTAATCAATAATTGATGAGGTTATTCGAATATATAATTAATGGACGCGTGCTTTGACAAAAAAAAAATTTATATATATTCGTATAATGTAATAGCGTTGAATTAGTTACGAAATTTGGAATTTCACTGTAGTACAGTGTACCCCGGTTCGATAGTACTCGAGCGACGGGAGCAGCGCGGCCCGCACAGTTGCCAAGTGACGTATTATAATATTTCATCCCCCGTACTCCGGCAGTTTCGGTGAGGCGCATTTGCAACCCTCCTTCTCGTCCTTTTCGAGTCACCCCCGCCCGCCCACGGCACACTACCGACATTCCCTGCCTCTGCGTTTATGCCTCTGTCCTAACTCGAGCCACACTGTCCTGCGCCGGGTTAGAGAGCTGTGCACGAATGCGGAGACGCGGAGACACAGTTAACACACTCGCAGCCGAGAGGCGGCATTGCAGCCGGCGCCCGTAGAATCGCGGACGTCGGACGAGTAATATTGTTAATTCGCGTGTGTTTGAGTTCCGAGGGGGAGAACCGAATCACCCTAATATATTCACGTGCGCGAATAGGACGTGTACAGTCGCGACAAAATTCTCGAGCCTCCGAACGTTCGTGGCAAGTAGCTTAGACCAAAAAGTGTGGAATTAATTGTTAGAAAAAAACGAAATTCTCCTTCAACCTTCAATGATGCAGAGGGTTGGGAAAGTCTTGTAGGTCCGTCGGCACTTGCCTGTTTTTTTACTATTATTTTGGTTTGCTTTCTCGTAGATACAGTTCTGTTTTTATGTTGTTTTTATATCGACACTCTCATAAAAAAAGTTTTTAGAAGTGTGCAAAAAAAAAATGCATAAATTATATTTAGAAAAAAAAATGGGTGTTTTTTTTAAATGATCGTCGAAACTTTGTCTATCCCTCGATCCACAAGTAATCAATCGAACTACGGATAAGTACGAGATCTATAAATAAACATATCGAAGCATCCTGCGTTTAAAATTTTTTTGAAAACTTTTGGTGAATTTTCCTTTTATGAAAAGTTTACAATTTTTAGGGTTTTTTTTTTAGGGATGGGTCGGCAGTGTATTCGATACACCGGTTCGATACCTCCATGCTCGGGCCACTTTCCGCTCCATTGTAACAGAAACGATAGAGTGAGAGGAAAAACCCCGAATTATACGCCGCGGACATCCGTGACGGCGGGCGAAGCCCTTTTTAGTCAGAGGAAAGGTTTGCCCCCGCTGTTTTCGACCGCCAGCGCGCAGTCGAGGACAGCAGTTCACCGAGGGGTGCGAACCCTCGCGCTTTCGAACGACAGTTCCCGAAACCCCCTCGCTCGCTAGCCTCGGCACCTCCCCGTCGCGCATTTACGAAAGCTCGCCACCTTTGGCAGGGCGTGAAACTTTCCGTCGACTCGCTCTTACACAGTCCACACACCGGAAGTAAAACGACCGACAGATTGCCCATGACTTTTCGGAAACTCGATTTTTAATCATTAGTACAGAAAAAGCGATCTTTGGCCTCACGCATACTTTGATTAATGCCATTGTCGCGTGTTTCGAGTGTTTTATCTTCGTTCCATTGTGTTTCTTTTATGGCAATTAGGAACAAAAAGTCCTAAAAAAAAAAAAAAAAATTATCTCACGAAACGTATCGAAATATCAGAATAATACATTGAAAAACAATGTACACGGCCAATGACTTTCAAAGATATCAAAATCTTCAAAATGCACCCGTCAACAAAAAATCTAAAAATGTCTCCATCACTCACGAAAGGCCCGATCATCGAAATTCTGAGCGGCTCGGGTCGAATTTCTTCACCGCATAACCCGTACGATTCGAGCATACAGTTACCGTAATCATAGCAGGAGAGCCCGTGTACACACTGCATTCGAGTAACGTAATGGTTAGTCTTGCCGCGCTCCCGACTGAAACAGCAGCAATAGGAGCAATAGGAGCGTAAGCATCAGCCATGCGGGGAGACCAAGAGTCGGTTACGATGCAACGTTTCAGGGTATTCCGGGGGGGCGGGTTGGGGCGACCGGGGGGAGGCTGGTGGCTCGTATAGAGAACAGTGTAAGGGAGCGGGATGAGAAACGAAGGGGTGAACGGGTGGTCGGTCGGTGCGCAGGGAGGAGGGTTGGGGGCGGTTGTGGGTCGTCGAAAGAGAGACGGGGAATTGAGGAGTTTAGGCAAAGGCCGAGAGTGACTGAGCGCGGTAGATATGAGGGTGGAGTACCAAACACTGCTCTCGCTAGCTCCGCGTACTATTCTGTATACTATTGTTCTGGTTGGCTAATATCCAAGATGGCCGACTAGTTATACTCACTCTCTACCCCCGCCGATATAGCTTCGTCTCTCAGGCTCCGTTGTGCCGAGAGGAGGGTGTGCGTGCGTCGGTGTGCGTGCGTGAATCCTTGTTGCACGTTGCAACAACCGAAACCCACATACCCCTCTTTCTCCTGCGGCTGTGCCCTGCTCGCCTCGCCCGTCTCACGGAGCCTCGGCCCGCGACGAACAACGACCGCCCGCAAACCGACCGAACGCTTATATTTGTGTGCACAGGCAATTCACCAAACCAAAATGCATCCCGGACCCTCCCCGTCCGGCATCGCTGATACGCACCGGGCGACGTGTTAGACGGTAGACGCAGGATGCCCCGTTAACAAACCTCTCCGAAAGATTTTGCCTTGCCCGGCACAGATTTCGCAACAAGATCTTTTCGTTTCTCGGGTAACGGAAACAAAAATCTCTCACCCGGAATCAAGAACACCCGGTTTTGCTCCCTCCCCCCTACACTGCAGGGTACACCGTGTATTCAATCTTTTTAAATTCGAAAAGTGGAATCGAAGAAAATATCAGCCAATCAAAAAATTGAATTTCTTTACCTTGAGATCGACGATCCAATGCACCGTAAGTGCGCAAGAGCATGGCTTGTTCACGATTCGTGGGTCGTTTCTACTTTATGCCATCGATATTGTTCTCGTGCTCGAATTGTTATGCAGCCGAATTAATATATCTATGCATGCATGCCAACTCTGTATGCATACATAAATTCATAGTTTATGCATGTACCCATCGAATGCATACATGTATGCACTATGTATGCATTGTATGAGCTATATCGGCCATCCCGACCCTACCCCCCCCCCCCCCCCCCCCCCCCCTCCGCCTCGCCCCTCGGTCGTCGTTTCCGCGTCTGCGAACAACGAAGAAGACTTCCCGTCGGGCAGACGGAGAAAAGCCCACGCCTACGCTCGCCCTCTTTATACACCCCGTGTGCCAGACACAACGCGGTCCCCTTCACTTTACCGCCCCAACCCCTGACCGCTACTCGAAATCGGTGCACTGGCGACCCGCTCGGAAGGAAGTGGGCTTGTATTTTCGGGGCTACTTAGCGGTTCGGACTCTTTTTTTTTTTCCTCCCTCGGGAAAGCTAGACCGACGAATTCTTTAGGGGCGATCAGCGATACCGGTCCTGGTCGGTTTGATTGCCCAGGCTCTTCTTCTCTGCTTCTTTATCGTCGCTTTTGTTAATTTTTTTCTTGGTCTTTTTCTTTTAAGATTTTATTTTTATTTTCGACCGAGGAGAATGCCGAGGAAAAATGAAGGAAACAGTGCAATAAGCCCAAGCAACAGCGGAAGCTTGCTCGCGCCCGTATATTCTTGCTGTTACCCGTGATCGGGCGAATTTATTGTTCCAGCATGGAAACGAGTACTCTGAGGAAGAATACAAGCGAAGATCGCGGAAGTTTGAGCTAACTTTATTTTTTTCTTTACTTTTTTTTTAGCTTCGCGGAAAATAGTCGTTACTTCTTAAGAGAGCGATTAAGAGACCGAAGGGGCTCGGATGTGGGGTAGCGAAGGGGTGGCCATGTTTTTTTTGTTAATCGAGAATTCTCATTACTGCAAATTTGCTTTTCCGTATTCTCTTTTCTTCGTTTCATTCGCTCCTTTTATTTTTAATACCATTTTTTTTTTATATAGTTGTAAGGAAATGTGCATGTTTCGCAGAGAAATTCCTACGTGTCGCGTGGTGTCGGTGTATGTGCGCCCGTGCCGGAGAAATAATAGAAAAGAAAGTCACCCTTGCTACTTCCTTCGAGGCTCCGGGCGCATTGCCCGACGTCTCGATCTCCCCCTCCCCCCTCCCCCGAGTCTCTCTCCCGGATAGACGACGCTGGCATGAAATGTAGATTAATATAAATATTCATAAACACCATAAAGTTTATGTCGCGAGCAACGCGCCGACGGTGAGCCAGGTCTCGCATTCTCGCTCATCGTAAAACCACCCCCTTCTCATCCTCGCGCCCGCCGCTCAACCTCTCGGCAATAGCGCTCGAAGGTATCTCAAGGTCAAAGTACCAAGCGTTTTTCACTCGCTATTTTTCTTTCTTATTTATTTGTTTTTTTACCTTTATTTTTCGTATGAACCCTTCGGTATGAAATGGACGAAGCACCTTTTTGATGTTTCGTCTTTTATTTTGATTTTCGTGTTTTCCCGATCCATTATTTTATATATATATATATATATTTTTTTTTTTCACCGTTCGAACGGAAGAAAGCTTCGATCGAAAATCAAGCCTCGTCGATCAACTATTGGGCGTGGCCTTCCTGGGAGCGCGGTGCACATCAAGCTCGCCTGTGATCGCTGTTTAGCTCGCGTCACCCAGCCGTAGACTCTCGCGCGCGTTATTTTTAATTTTACGAGCGGCGCTCCGGTGGCTGGCGTGTTGGCGATTTTTATCGGGCGATTAACGCGACGGTTACACGTGTCGCGTCGACGTTTACGCCTCGTTGAGCCCGCCCGTCGACGTTTAAAGGCGAAGAATATCGTGACCCCTGACGCGAGATCGTGCACAGCCCCTACACCGCTCCGCCACCACGCGAACGACAGCGCCCGACCAACCTCAATGGAAATCACGCACGATCATCCCCGACGATGCCTTTTTTTTTTTCTTCTCTTCGAGCAGCAGGTGAGATGATCGATTACTGATCAAGACTCAAGAGGACATGTGCCCGAAAATTACGAACGAGGGTACACCGATGAAAGTCGCAAACGCGTCTGCGAGAGCCCGAGCTGATGCCGGTCCACTCGGGGGACCGTTTTGGACTCCCTGATTATTCTAAGTCACCCTAGGGGCTTCCCGCCCAGACCCTCGTCACTATTACCCTATTACACTATTCTGGCACTATTCTGTGAGTCGTGGACAATGAAACCGCAGACAACAACGCTGTGCACTGTCTTTGGGTGTAACAATAAGATTTTCAAATAGGAAGTGACGCATTTCAGGGCCTGGTCAGGCTTCGATTTAAGGCTCCAAAATATCTAACGGATTGTAGTCGTGATCTCAGGAATCCAGGTACCAGAGAGCACTTTGAGAAACACAGGTTATGATTTGAGTTTAACCGTTTTTAATTATAGTTTAAAAAATGCCAGCGAAGTTGAAGGAATTAAATTTTCGTTTGCCCGGAAGTCGTCGCGTGGGTTTCAGGGGTGTTCCGTAGGGCAATGTTTTGACAGAAGGGAAAGCAGGGTGATAATTGTTTGGAGGATACTCAAGCGGTCCGTCCGTCCGTCCGTGCGTCCGTCCCGTCGCGGGATCGTCCGAGCGTTCTCATTAACGCGGACCGGAAGTGGATGCTTGGACGGCAAACGAGTGTTTGGAGTGGGCGAAAAGCGGGAGAGCGACCGGTCGGCGTCGGCAGTGGTTTTTCCACTGGGTTCGTATATAACCGCGTGGCCGCAATCATCGCCCGCGGTTTTTCACGCCCGCTTCCCACGCCTCGGCTGATGGATAACCGACGCCGCAAGGTCGGTTCGGTGGTCAGCCAGCGGTGCGTTCGTGCGCGGGAACGGGGCGTACGAACGGACCGGGGGTGGAGAGGCCAGCATCCCGAAACCGGAAGGGGGGCGCTACGGCACGCGGCGAAATTGTCGAACGATTAACCGGAAACTAGGAAATCCTCCCCTATCAATCTATTTCTATGTATCCATCAATTCGGCTCATAAAAACGAAACACCCAAAAATCCCGCAATTTCCATTATTCGATTTGCAAATCCTGATATTTTGCAATAAAGAAGAACGGGGCAAAATGGCCCTCAATTGGAAACGAGATTTCTTCGTTAATACGTCCCGAGAAAAATTGGTAAAAATCATCCGCTTCGCCCTGTCCTCCCATAATCATCAACCTCGCTGTCAACTACACCTAACTATCCAAATCGGGGAGCAAAAAAATTGAAAAAAATCCTAAACCTATCTAGGGTAAACACAGTGAACACGTCCACATATCATTGATTTAAGTCCTAATTGACCTGGTCCATATTCACTCCTTCGGTACATAACTTAAAATGTTGTCCTTTTCAATCGAACCCTTTAGGAGATACGGTCTTTTTCACGGATCGGAGGGATGCGCGAAAGAGCAAAAAAAAAAAAAATGCATAAACGATACCATGCATAATAGAAAGAGTGAATTTGCAGATAGCTGCAGGAGCAGCGAGACACTTTCAATGGGGGCGTATTTTACACGGATTAATTAACACGAGTGATCCGGACATCAAGCGCTTACGGAGTCGCGCGAAACGCGTGTGATAGCGGTAGGGTGGTGGGTACACGTTCGTAGCGCAGCAGCCCCGTTGGGGACGGCCCGCTGAAACGCCAAAACGCTCGACCGCGAAAACGCGGCAACGATTGACCCACCGGCACGATACCGGTCCCGACAGAGCGTCATATTATCCAGCGGGCAAACCCGCCCGGGAGGGAGCAGAGCGGACGTGGCTCGCCGATGGGAAAGAGCTGAAAGCGGAAAGCGATGTGGAGAGTTTCACAGTGGCGGGGCGGCGTGGTGGTGGTGACTCGTGCGGGCCGCACGCACGCTCTACCGCCGGCTACTCGTTCGCTTATAAACGCTGCATCCCGGCACCGGAGGACCGGTGCAACGCGACGATGCTCCCTTCTACACTCCCGACAGAGCGCACATGTCCGCTCTACCCGTACAAAGATCCGGCGCGATCCTTCTTCTGGGGACCCAACTTTTAAACGGTAAAAAACTGTTCGTAGTTTTGACAAGTTGACGGAAAAAATAGGACATTACTCCACGAGGGCGAAAAACGTTTTTCTAACGAGTGCTGCAATCACACGAGTTAGAAAAAGTGTTTCGCACGAGGGATGTACGAAATTTTCATCACAAGGTGCGAAAATTGCGGTTTTACGCACGCAACGCATTTCCGCACCGAGTGATGAAAATACATTTTTTTTCTTTAATTAAGAAAGAGGTTAAGAAAATAATTTCAAAAATTTAATATAGAGTCAAAAGATCTGGAGGTCGACGATGAGGGTCGCGTGCGCCCTGAAGAATGGGGAGGCTGCAGGCGAGCGAGTGATGGAGAGCAGCAAGTGGATAGAGAAACGGCGAGTTCAGAGCGGCGGGAGTAGTGGTAACAGCCAGTTCGAGCGTGGACCACTGGTACATGGAAATTTTAACGGCGTTTAATGTAGTGGTAGTGGCGGCAGCGTGCGTTTGGCTGGCCGGCCACGCTTCGCCGCCCAACGTTATCCGGTGCCGCTAGAGCCGCTCTACTAGGTGCCGGGCTGGAGTGAGCGAGGGGACTCCCCAGCGAGCGCGGGTGTGCAGCCACCACACCGGCGCTGAACGACAGCCAGGCTGGCCCGCCCGCCGCCGCCGCTTCGACACCCGATACCTAATTATGTTAAACGCTTCCGGATTTTGCGGCCGGATTACTCTCCCTTCTACGGGACTCTCACTCTCTGTCTTTCTCTCGCTATTTTACATTCTCTCAACGGGACCCTGCCGGAAATAATCGGTCGATTGTGCGGAACGAAAAACAAACGATGCTTTTTAATTGGGAAAATGTTAATGGACATTTTTTTTGCTTCTCGGTACTTTTTAGTTGGGAAAAGTTAATGTACGTCTGATATTTTTTTTACACCCGATACTCGAGTTTGGACCTTCTTTTTGTCAGTTTTTTTAACTTCTATCTTAACCATTCGAGGCACAATTTGTATCTCTGTACCGTTAAGGTGCCGCATCTTTTAAACGGCTCGACGAAGTATAACAAATTTTTGTTTCCCAGTTCGGGAGATTTTGTTACGCAATTTCTTTTTTTATTATTCACGTTCTCGTCTACAGTTTTTTGAATCGCCGTTTCGATATATAATACCGAACATCACCCCTTCAAAGGATCAAGGGGCATCAATAAACGGAAATCGTACAAACATCCGACCACTCAATTTGTCCTCTCGCCCATTTGCTTTCATTTTCATCATGACTTTTTTATTCAACCATTTCTCGCGTTAACCACGGGGGGATGAAAAAAAAAAATAATAAAAAATAATAAAAATTCGACCACTTTATGCCTCGACGAGTCTGTCGCGCCGAGTCGATAGGTCTGAACGCTATCGAATCGATCCCGTGCGTAAACCTCCTCCCCCGCTTCGGCCCTTCTCCCGTGGCGTCGAAATAAATAAATAAATACTGCGAAAATGACCAACGCGTTCGATCCAATTTCTCCCTTTTCCCCTCGAAATCCCGATGTGCGGGGAATAACGATGCTCGTTCGCTCCACTTTCGGCGGATGCGCGTGTGTCTCTGCTCTGCGTGCTTTTTTTCATATTTTTTCCCCCTGTTCGAGTTCTCCACCCCTTCGAACTGCGTCCTCGCTCCAGCAAGCGCTATGTCTGTCCCTCTCGTTTTTTTCATAAAGCGTGGAATATAATAAAAAGTTTATCGTCCAGCTTTAATCCGGCCGTTTTAGCGAATGCATCGTTCGAAACGATGAAATACGGGCGAAGCAGCCGAAGCGCCGGTTGCACACTGCGAAAAATAGCGACTCTCCTGGCTGTTGGTTGTCGGTGGAGCGAAGAGGGTTGAAATGGAAAGAGGAGAGAAAGGGTTACCGACTGTGCCCGAGCCCGCTCCGTGTCCGCGAAATAAAAGGGTACTGCGAGCCCGAGTGAGCGTTCTATATGGGTTCATCTCGATTTCGATAGGCTCCCATGGGAATCGATATATGTTTCCAACATCCACAATTTTTCATCTTTTACACCCCAATTTTTTTTACAATTTTTTGTGTCCACAGCTGGAGAAGTGTGGAAAGCCCATAGGCATAGGGCTGTGGTGACGGGATCAAGCTGTTTGTTTTCTTTGACGGCTCGAATTTTCACTCGTAAGTTCGATTTTTTAGTTTGACCAGGAAATTGAACTCAACTTCAGAGGACCACACATATTTTCGCACCCCCGTCTTCGTCGTCGAGTTACTTCGGCAAAAATAAATATTCTTCGGGTTGTTTGTAGTGAAATCGATGCGACAGAGTGTGGACCACGTGTCTGGCCCACACAGATGTAGTCAACGTCCTAACATAATTATAAGCTCCAGAAACAAATGTCATCTATGCGGCCATCCACAATTTTTTTATTCTTGATTCTTGGGAATTTAACCATTTTTTTTTTTTTACAGAGTGCAATTTGCAATCCAAAATAGGTGTAAAGTCAACGAGTAGGGGAGAAACGAGCTCAAAAAGATCTGTAATTATTAACATCAGCGCCAAAGAGAAAGTGCAGAATGGCTCCGAACTTCCCATTAGCTTCCACAGTCGCGATTCTTCCTCGCGTGCATCCATCCATATACCAAGCTCGAACCGGAAGTGTATCGCTGTTTGCGATTGCGCACACAGTGCGAACACACAGTCGGAAACATTTCTCTCTCTTGCCCTGTATCCAGAAACCCGAGCGGATCTCGAGCGACTTCCTGGGTCCCGGTTATTACCCACCCGATATTATTATCCCGGGGGACAATGACAGCCGGCTACCGAACGTTCTGACAATGCCGTTAGCTGAACCACCCTGGACCCGGGGTGTTTTCCACCCCCCCCCCCCCCCCCCCAACCCTCCATTCCCCTTATGTATATACGATACCCAGTGCTGTCTGCCAGCGCGGTCGGTGGTTGATTCGCTTTCCTCTTCCTTGCCCTCCTTCCTCCGCAGCGTTTCCCAACGTTGATACATACACGACATAAAGCTATAGCGCAAGCATCGATGATACATGTACAGATAGATGCCGTGCACCCGCGCTATCCGACTCTCGTACAACAGATCTGTCTCATTAACAACTTATAATGGGAACCGATGTATCTATCGGGTTGGCGCGTACATCTCTCGCCCTCGGTATCTGCACGGTGAATTGCGATCTGTGTTCCATTCCATTGGATGTTACGGTTTGCCCTGTGTGTGCGCATCATCGGGCAAGGTAGCAGGCACGCATCGACGGTACAAACGAGGGAATCTGCAGGCCACGGAAAACCGCGGAACGAATCTTTGTCCCGAATGCCGGTTCGTGTCTTTTGTGGTGTGTTCTCTCCTTTTCATTTTGTCTTTTTTTTTTTTTTTTTTTTTGAGAATAAGAGTCGTGCATCCAGGTTGGTTTGTTGATCAACCTTGCGTTTCGTTAGTGCTAGAAGATTTTGTTTTGAAGGCCCTTGAACGAAATAAGCGTAGAATCGGCAAGAATAAAATTGTCACCCTCGTATATTTGGGTTGGCTTGTTGATCAACCTTGCGCATCGTTGGTTCTGGAAGAAACAAGCGTGGGGGCTGAAGAACTTAGGTCGATGGCCCGTTGGCAATAGAAATTCAAATACATGCTGGTAATATTATCGATGACCTCACCATGCAAAACATTGCCAACAAATACAATTATTACTACTAAGTGTAGAATCGGTAACAATAAAATTGTTGACTTATGCGAATAAGAAACGTTTGTAAAATGTTTAAAGCTATTTTTTTTTCTACCGTGTACAACCTTCCGCAAGCCACGTTACTTTTCTGTTACCTTCTCTGGCTCCGATTACAAAAAAGACGTTATAAGGGGTTAATTAACATGCCGCATACAGTCCATTGATTAATACTCTCGTCTCCTCATTCTCTCGGTTTTCCCTTCGTTTCCCTTCATTTAACCCCCCCCCCCCCCCCCCTCTGTTCGTCACTCTTTTCACATACTCGACATTCAGACTTCTCTATGTGCCCCCTAGTTTCCACTCTTATCCTACCCCATCTCTCTTTTCCTGTCTTCGTCCTTGCCTTGCGAAACGGGCGATAAGTCACGAGACAAAACGCGGCATCGACGCATTGTTTCGACGTTTCAATGGGACCGATACAATGCGAGATATAGAGCTAGACGGTGAGGGAGGGAGAGAAATGAGGTGGTGAGTACCGACCCAAGCAGCAACTACGAGAGTAGCAACGACCAGTAGGAGAATCAGAAGCGGTAACAGGCAAAGGCACAGTTCCATCGGACGAGGGTCCTCTCTCTCTCTCTCTCTATACTGTTGCATTTGTTGGCCTCGATGGTATCGAAGCCTCCGGCGATGCCGATAGATGCATATCGAACCCTGTGGGTAACCCCTCCCGTTATTCTCCCACACCCTCCAAGGTGGAAGGCGGGTCGTATTAAGTACGTAGAGATACAGAAAATTTAAATTCTTACTCCGATTGTGAATTTAAAAAAAAAAAAAACTTCGTCAACTACTTAAAATTTCACAGCTCCAAGGTTTCGACCCGCCCGTGAACGAGATTCTCAAACGTCCGTCAGATTAAAAAGAACAAAAAAATCTGGTAAATATCGTTTTCCTTAAATGCCCAATTTAATCGAACCTGTAACAGCAAAAAAAAGTTCACTGCCGGTAATAAAAAGTATTTAAAAAAAAAATGGAAAAAAGGATCCCGAGGCATTAAAAAACATGCTCGAGTGTATATAAGTCCGGAGAACGCGAAGATTTGCACGTAAAAGTGAGCGTTTCCCTCGACCGACTTAATCAGCATAATAAAGATTGATAAGCGAATAGAATGAGGGAGAGGTCTCCAGGTGTGCGATTTATCAAATTTGTTGAATAGAAATGTTTGAGATGCACGGAAATCGTGCAGGACCGTAACGACCCCTATACACATGTACGTGTATACAAAAATATATAAGTATCGTACACATGCGAATCTACACGGATTCATTATTGGTACTAGTTAGTTACCTCATCGGTGGGTTATGTCTACACAGGCGTTGTACACGCCCGTGCGATGGCCTTCCAGTTCTGGTGCCTGTGGACGTTGTCCTGAATTTATAGGACCCTTGAAGGGATGGCGCGCGTACACGACGCGCCCGTGGCTGTGTAAACCGGACGCGTTTCTGGCCTCGGAGTCCTGGGCCGGACGGGGGTTGCTTGCTTGCTTGCCCGCCTGCTTTCGCCGGTGAGGTTCGAACCTCTCGTGCTGCTACTGCACTCTGTAGACTCCGCCAGCAGAATCGCTTTGCATACCATTTCGCGCGCTCCGACAATCTCCGAGATCTTAATATCGACGGTAATTTAGAGCGGCTCTCGCGGTCGATTCCGTTCTGGCCGCGTGGGCCCGAGCAAGGTCGTTTTCAACTTATACTATATTATACGGAACATCGCGCGAAGGAATATGTACTTATAAATGTGTAGAGCGAGGAGAGTGTGGGGTATGGCGTTCGTATCTTAGACCCGGCAGCGGAACGTATGCAGAAACTCTTGTATCTTATTATTCCAAGGTGTAAGGACTTCGGGGCAAGTTTCGTTGATTTATTGCAGCTGGCAGACTAAATTTGTTTCCAAACCAAAATGGCTAATTTATGATTTTTTTTTTTTTTTGGTCCGAGATAATATCGTGGCCCATCGACTTTTTGGGGGTTGATTTTTGTTATACAAGTCCTGTCAAAATCCAATTACCATTTTTCAAAAAATATTGCTGTTAAAACTGTGTAATTAAAAATGTTTTTTTGTTCTGTTTCAGGTGAGTCAAAAATGTCAAAAATTGGTGTTCTCGTGTACCGCGCAACAGCCGCAAGTATACTTAACGAGTAATTCATTATAAGAGACTTTGCAAATTTTTGCCTGAGGGTTCATAATTACAAGTCGGCGAAACGCTATTTGCGTCTCTGCCAGGGACGATTCTTTGATTCAGAAATTTTTTTGAAGTCGTCTCGTAACCTGTGAGCATGAAAACGCTCGTGCGGCGACTTTTGCCCCCATTCAGAGCTCACGTAAATGCAAAAACGCCTTTTACAGAAACTTGTGTAAAGTCATATTTAGTGAAATGACAGATAGTAGAGATATAAAAACAAAGTCTTTGAAATTCTGAAAGAGGTTCTTGATTTTTTTTTCACTTTTCTAAAAGTATTCAACAGAAAAATGATTTGAAGGCAATTTGAGTGGTTGAATGTCGCAGTCGCGGGATAAGCGACGTCGAACTCGAAAGTTGGAACGAGCCCACGCCACACAGAGGGAGTCTCTGCTCCGCTTCGCTATATACAGGGAACATCCTCTTTAGCGGAGCCTTCAACTCGAAACCCTTGACTCCTGACTCTTAACCCGTTTCGGGGCATCGCGGATCACAGCGCACATAGCAAGAGTGAACATGCCGCGCGGCAATGCCACTCGAAGTAACGAAGTGGCTCCCCGGCGTTGGTACTAGCAGTACTACTTACTGCTAGCCATAGTGGTCGTACTGGATCACATGCAGTCAAAAAATTGAATTATCTATGAATGAGTGGTTCAAATTCGAACGATACACAGCGCCTTTATTAATTTCTGCAATTTTTGTCCTGTTTCACTTTTGATTTTCACAATACCAGTAGTTAATGCAAAGTGAATGTTTTTTTTATCGACATTGAACAGTCCACTACTGCAATTGTAATTTCAATTATTAATTTAAATATGATTAATTTAAATATTTTTTTTCATTTTCTTAATCGTATGTTTTTTTTGTTTCTTAAAGATTTTTTTTTCCTCGCATATTTGTATTCTCGTGTTCATCCCTCAAACCAGTGGAACCGGCGTCGAGATCCGCTCGATCTTGTAGCGTACGGTAGGGCGGCATAGTCCGGGACGCGCGTGCATTCGGGCATTTACATCAAGAGACTCCGGGACGATGATAATTAGTATATAAGGAGTTGGGTGAAACACGAAACCCCTAGAGTGCGCCGTGCCGACTTCTGTAGACCACTGGAGTCCTCTCACCCCACTCGGCCGTCCGCGCCCTCTCAGAGCAAGTGTCACATAGTCGTCACGCTGCTGCACAAACCACGAATAAAAAAATTTCAAAAAAAAAACGAAAAAAAGTAGAGATACGTCGATTCGACGAGCCGCCTTTTTGTGCCTATGTCTGTCCGCTTCTTTTCTTCTTCTTTTCAGTGAGTTCTCCTCGTGAAGAGCACATCTCTTATTTTATCGTGACCCCTTACATGGGGCCTTCGGTGATAGTGATGGCAGGGAGAAGGCTTCTTCAACAGCTTTCACCCTTCCGCCATTTTTTCTTCTTCTTTTTACTTCTTCGTTGCGAAACTAACAGGAAAATAATACCACGTTGATTGGCAATTTAGTGTTGAGATTGCAGACTCTCCTCGTCTTTCCTCTCCTTCCTCCTCTTCGTCCTCTTCCATACTACGGCCACTTTGGCGGAAGCGAGGAAAACTTCCACTATGAATGAGAGCGAAACTTTCATTTCTGTTCACTCTGTATCAAAGACTCTCTCCCTCTCACTCTCTCTCTCTCTCTCTCTTGACAGAAATATGTAAATAAATAAATGAATATATATATGTGTGTGTGTATAGAGACTTTGAACGTCATAGAAAAATGGCACTATGTAAAAATTGGCCAACGTAAAAAAAGGTTTAAAAAAATGGTGGTTAACTTGGAATTAAAGTTTTACTCTGTATCACAGAAACTCGAAGTGTCCCGTGAGGAAAATTCTCTATTTACAAAGAATACGGAGACTTTTACAAATTTGTACCCCATTTCAGCTTTAATCGGTAACTTTACACTTATGAAAAAAAATGACTACCTAAAAAGAACATTGGAAGTGGCCACGAATTTAAAATTCAGCTCTCCATCAAAGGTACTGCAAGCTTCGCGTGACAAAAATTCTCCATTCGTGAAAAATTTTGCAAATTTTTATCCAATTCGTGTTTTAATCGTTCACGCGGCGTACATTTGACGGAGAGCTTGCGCGCCTCCCCCGCTGCCCCTCTGCCTCCCCCCCCCCTCTCGATGAAAAACGTTCGCCGATAAATTTTGACAGTATTCTGTCCATTGCATTGCAATAATACCGGACCATATATTAGAGGTATACGAGGAGAAAGGGGGAGATACGGGGAGTTGGAGTATCGAGGGGTGCATTCGGGGCTTGGAGGGGCGGAACACCCTCCCCCTCCCCCTACACCAGTGCTTTCGTATAGTTTGCACGGTAACATATTACGAATTAATACCAACTGCTACAGTGAAATATTACTGCAAAATACTGACCGTTATTTCGTTTCTACCTCCCTCCCTCTGGCCCGATGGCCCCTGCAACGTGCAAATTGTTATTATACGTTCGCGTTATACTTCTTGCGAATTTATATTCGATGCGCTTCTCCTCCCCCCTTCTCTTGCGCTCACCCTCTCACTTGCCGTCGGGGCCCAAATGGTGAAAAATCGCCCATGTAATCCACGAAATTGAGTATACTT
This sequence comes from Amblyteles armatorius, assembly GCA_933228735.2. Lineage (NCBI taxonomy): Eukaryota > Metazoa > Arthropoda > Insecta > Hymenoptera > Ichneumonidae > Amblyteles > Amblyteles armatorius. The sequence continues at coordinate 22,051,769 of OW121686.1, read as the reverse complement.
GCGGTTGCCTCAACCTTGAAACACCTCCGTTTTCATTGGATATTTAATAACCAAAAAAAAAATTATCATAATAAAATAAAAAAATCCGCTCGAAACTAAATTTTATATAAAAAATAACATATAAAAATTAACATATTCGATACGGATTTTTTGTTCTAACTGCAAAGCATTAACTTCGAGATCAAATTACCCCGCCACGGAAATGAAATATTTTCAAAAAGAAAATGTTGAAAAGATATTAAATTGGACGTGTTCATGTGATTAATATGATTGATTAAAAATTCATACACGTGACAGTTATATTTTTCGATCCATGCAGCATACGTTGTTTTCCATTTGGGAGAGTCATTAGAATTTCCTGTTCGGTCGAGAATTTAAAAAGTGGCGTAAACATGTCTCAACACTTAGATATTTTATATTTCATACACCTAACTATTATATGGTGTACAAAGCGTAGTCACGTCCCTCATTAAAAATGCTTTCAGTAGCGCTCAGGCTTTTTGGTCGGGGCATCGTGAAAAGCAAGCGTTGTATTACAAAACCCCTACCCCCTACCACCCCCTCTGGTCTTTTGTTTATGAATTCGTAATCGTGTTTATACCACGCAGGTAGCCTGCAACCGCTCGCGATACAATAAGCCTATAATTATTTGTCCAGAGTACTGAGCGCTTTCGCAAGCAACGCCTTTTATCGCACCTCCGTACAATCAGATTTTCGAAGCACCGAGAGGGTTTCCACTTTTACTCCGCGGCAAATTATGATCGTACAGTAGATTTAAAAAAAATTCTGTATTATGGTCAGTAAAAGCGTTTAATGAATTTAATTTTTCTACTAATTGAGTAATTTAGGTAAAAAAAATGGTTAAGACCGACCGATCTCTCCAAAGTCAGTTTACGTCTCGATTAAAAATATGTTCTGACCCCTGTCTTTATTGTAGCTGAAACTTTAACAAAAATAGCATTTTTTTCTTGTTCGTAGCGAAATCGATACGTCAAAACCCGAGCAACGCGTCTATGGAGGAGCCGTAACGATCCGCTGACTAGTTTAAAATTTACCGACTTTTGAGGCAAAAGAAAATGTGATAAATCGTTAAATTTAACCATTCGATGCCGCCAGACTCTCGTGTTTCATCTTCCGTCTTTAATTGTATCGACTTCTCTGAACTATAAATCCATGAGTGATATTTGGTGTGAAATTCGACGCCATTTCGATATAACCCAAACCGGTTGATTATTATCTCCATCAAGCTGATTAACCATCGGGCTTCGCGTAGAAAAGCGACCAGCGGCGCGGTAGAGCCCGCTGAAAGTTTAATTTTACCGCGGCGCTATACACACCCGATTGCTACGTCAAACAGCACGGCGCAGCGCGGAGCGAGCTTTTTTTGCATCACGGCAATTTCACTGGCATTAAATTATCACCATTGCCTAAGAGTGTCATCTGCCAATTAGAACCGGACAACTATTGTCGGCTGCGACATTAAAGCCCCATGTGCAATCTGGCAAAATCGGCTCATTGAGGATTGAAAAGAGGAATGTAAAAAAAAAAAAAAATCTGCCACTTACGTCATTACATTTCAATAGATCATAGGAAACAATCGAAATTCATTTTTGTTTTGTTTTTACCTTTTCCAATAATAGTTTTTTTTCGACCACTTAATAGTCCAATAAATCAGAGGGTAAAAAATACATATTTTCGTTTATTTTTCGTATAAAATGGATCAGAACATTTTTTATAGATTAAAAAATGTATAATTACTTTTAAAAATAACTCCGCTGCTTCCAGCTGGGTTAACCGGAAGCGATAAATAAAAGTCACTTTGCCGTATCACCTACGTAACCCCCTCCTTCCTCCCCATCTGACCCATACCTACCTCATACTCCAGACTACGCTTACGAAGTACTTTGCGAATAAAAATTGATCCAGCACCGAGGCGGCACATGCATTCGTAAGCGGCGTGCACTTTTGGGAGTTCCCGTCGGGCTAAACGGGACCCAAGCCACTTTGCGGCGTTCCAGTGAACACGAAACGCGCTTTGGAATTTCTCTGTCTCTCTCCTGCCCCCCCCCTCGTTTCCTCCTCCTCGCTCTTCACGGTTCGCGTACACTTTTGCGTAGACCGTTAACGATAAGCGAGCAAATTTTTGTTGAATATTCCACTCTTTTTTTATGAACAGTTTATTAGAACCCCCTCATCTATTATTATGGCCGGCGGTGAAAAAGGGCTGATTGATTATCGCGATTAATTATTCCGTTATGGACGTCGATTAAAATGTATGCGCTACATGGTCAGATAAAATTGAACGGTTGTAAAATCGTACCGTATAAAATTCGACAGTTTTAATTGATTTTTGTTTTTATTATTAACCGTACAAGGACACCCTCTTGCGTAACCTGGCAATTTCATGTGTACATTTAATTAGTGAATGTTTCTTCTCGTACGTTATGGAACAATTAAAACTTCCGTTTCCACTGTAATCTTATTGTTCATATTACTAGAATTCTGTTTATTTATCGTCAAATAATGACAATTATCTGATTATGCAATGATACAAATGAAAATTAAACCGTGACTTCGGTGACGATGACGACCTGTGCCATAAAAGTGGAGAAAAAAAATAATGTTTGCAATACGATTTTATTGAAAAAAATTACCATGAAAAAAAGATTGTATATTGAAATTGTTTTTACAAAGAGCCACCGCGCATTGTGTGACTTATCAAAGACCGAATCATTCATTAAAAAAAGCATCGTAAAAAATTTCATATTCGAAATCCCACTGTTGACGCTTTTAGTCGCATTTGCAATTTTCATCGAAGCTCCGCTCGTACGAATCGAGCATTTTGTGTTTTTTTATTTCGAACTCTTTAATTATTAACTCGGTCATCAAGCGTACCATTCGGAATCGCGTCGCGATGCTAATTCGTGACGCACGATTGGTAAAAAAAAGGAGTAAAAAAAACATGAGAGCAGAAAGGGTTTTGAAGAGAAAAAAGGAGAGGGAGCGAGTGACATTCATTCAGAGTCCATAACGTTAGCGTATTTACCGATTTTTTATTTTCGCCCATCGACGACCCCCTCTCCCCCTACTCCGGATGTGGATATTTGTAATTACAGGAATGCATAGCAGCAATTGGCTTCCTCTCGTCGCGGTTTTTATGCGCCGTTTGGAGGGCAATGATTTTTTTTTTCATTTTTTCACCAAATGAAGCGACAAGTCCGCGTTTCACCGCTCGCTACCCCTTCCACACGGAACATGGCTGTTGATATTCGTTATTAATTTTTAATCGCCATTTCGGCCACTACCCACTTTTTTTTAGCCCACTAAAAAAAATCAATCCATTCTGTGGATATCGAAAATTGCCAGACTCCCTGCCAGAGAAATTGTTTAGAGTTTCTCATCGAACAACGAAGGAAATCATCGCCGGGCGGTTTCAATGACTCAAATACTCAATTATTCAATTCCTCAAAAAAATCGGCGTCCAATTTCTCGTCGCTTTTAAACCGCTCTCTTTCTAGTTCGTTAAATTTTTGCATACCGAGAAAAACATTACATACTCCTAACGTTTGCACATTTTTTTGAATCATAATGCGTACACAAATTTAGGTTTTATGAAAAAAAAAATCTGTAAAAAAAATAATCTAATCTTGCATTGAAAAAGAATACCATATGGGTGTATGTACCTGTGTGTATCCGTGTGAGGCAGAACTCGATTATTTGTCAGTCGAATCAAAACGAAATCAAGCGAGCAAGATAAACGCGCCTTTACCATCCCCTGGCACCCTTTACCCCGCGACTCCATGCATATTAATTTTAAGCCGTGAAAAAGCAAGCGGTTCGAGCGCAAACAGTCAGCAGCAGCAGGAGTAGCAACTGCAGTAGGCCGACGCGTTCGAGCATTCGACGATTATTTTTCGATCGTCGAGAATCCGATATAAAAACAGCGGGCAATTACAAATTAATGCCGCGGCTGCGTGGCGGATCGTCGGATATAGAGGCTTTTGCTATATATACATACATATATGTATGCATATATACATATATCGAGAGGGAGCCGGAAGTGTTAGCCGAAATAAAAGCTCGGAGTCGACGCTTCCCCCCCGTGCTGATCTACGAAAAACAACAGCAACAACAACAAGCGGGGAGTGACGAATAGTGACAAAAAAAATTGAACCGAAAAATAAAACGTGTGAATCGCGACGGTTGCCGCTCGGCAATAAATAAATGTATAACAACAAAACTACGCGGTGAAGTAGAGACAAAAAAAAAATTGAAAAATACAAAACAGTTCGACGGTTGCGAAAAGTCAAGTTCGCAGAATTTCCAGTGAAACGACGTGTGTAAATTCTTGCGAGAAGCGAATTTCACTGGCGATCGAGCGATAAACTCCCTCGCGGAAATTCGTGTGCCATTGGCTCGATCGGTCGCTGCAGGTGGCTGCTCAACGCCGGAGGAAGTCGAGTTATTTTCGGGCATTGAACACGAAATTGCGTGTGTAAAATCGTACGGACGGAGCGCTATGAGATTATAGACAAGCTGTACGACGACGAAAGTTGATCCGGCACCGACGAATTCCTATCGGCTAAATCATTCGTACGATTTCAATCGTTTCAGTATGTTAACGTCATCGACGAAACGGTACAATTTTCTCGTGTCTACACATTCATTTATCAGTAAATTCCGGTCGTCGATTTACACAAAAAAAAAAAAAAACGTGCATGAAAAGAAGTAACTAATCCGATAAAAACGCTTGTACATTTAACAAACATTATTTGTCCACAAAGAGTTCCAAATTCGTTTTTCCAATAAACCATATATTGACTAAAAAAAAGGTGGTAAAGTTAACGAAAAAATAAAAATTGTGGACGTTTTTGGGCAACAAATGTCAAGTTTGGATACCTATATGTATTAACGTACGTGCCGTACATCTTACGTTTCGCTCATCCCTCTTCGCCAATCTCCGACCACCTCCAGCCCTGTCGTTCGGTCCCCTTCCACTCCTTCCGTCACTCGTGAGGGCGCGACCCTCGAAAGAAAGTTAGCACGCTCGAGCTGTACAGTACACGGGCATCCGCAGCGCATCGCCTTCTCCCGAGGTAGTTTCTTTGAAGCCTGCGACGATGACGACGACGACGACGTCGTTCACGAAAGTGTGTGTCGGTGATGCCGGCACTTGGGGGTTGTTGCAGAGGCCACCGCTGCGACTGCTCCTCCTGGTGGATGCCGAGTTTTCGGGGCGGTGGTGTGGGCGGGGGTGGGTGAGGGGTGAGGGGGGCGCAGAGGTTGTGCACATCAAAGGCCGAAATACTTGAAGCTACGAGAGATTCCGTCCCATCCCCCCAAGCCTCACATCTACACTTACCTGACCCTTTCACTCTGTTCTTCCCGCCACGTTTCACTACCCTTTCTCTGCTCCGTACCCCTTTACTTGCATTCGCCCTTTTCTCCGTCTCTTTCAGTCCGCCTTTGCTATTACTTTTTTCTTCTTATTATTTTTTTTCTGCTCCTTTTTTTTTTCACTCGAGTCGACCGATGACCTCCGCTGTATTGTCCGCTCTCGACCGAAATTGGGCTCATTTTTTTGCATGCACCGGAAAAAGCCTCTCAACCCCCTTCGCGAAATCGTCCCGCTTCGCCGTCGTCGAGAAGAAATCCGGGGAGAAGAAAAATCTTTCCTCCGTTTCTTTTCTTTTTTTTTTTTTATCTTTCCGTTCTCTGTTCGCTCTTTTATTTCTCCGCCTCCCCTCTATCGACTGCTTCTTTTAGCGCCCTCATCGGCTCTCCAACCTCAACGGCCGCGGGTATTGCCTGCCGTTTACCTTCCTCGCCATTGAATCAAAAGTTCAGCCTCATCAATTATATCTTCCATTGTTCAATTGATATATTCAAAATAATGCTCAGTTAATTACATTTTTTACCTAATATCCATAAATTCTTGAACTATCTTGCCGCTCCCTATTTTTCTCTGGCACTTTTATTTTCGAGGGGAAGAGTAAGAGAAAGGGGAGTTCGGGAGGGTGAGCGAAGAATGAAAAACTGTACGGGGATGTGTTTTGCAGTCGAGAGTTTCCAACCGCAACGAAATACTTGTCCATTAGGAGTTTGCGAGCAAGAGTACCAACTATCAGCGAGGCGTGCCAGTGTGAGTACGTCGCATTCAGAGAATCTTAGTCCGTGCATGCGATGCACACGGGCGGTTGGTAGTGCGCGAGGTCGTGTATTTCGTGTATGTTCGCGGCTGCCGCGCGCGAAAGGGGTTGAGGTTTTGTGGAGAAACGAGAAAGAGGGGCATCTTCCGCGATCAATGTAGCGGGGTGTCTGAGAATGCCACTTAGTTATTGTCTGGGCCGTCCCTTCTTCCTCCCTTCCTCGTTTTTCCTACATTCTGTACGTTCACTCGCTCTCTTGGCTCCGCCAGACGCGTTTCACATCCCCGCAGCGAAGTTTCCGGAGCGTGGCGACGCTCCCTGCACTCGTAACGTTCCGTCTTGCAAATCCGGAAATTTCTTTTCTCTTCAGCAAATCCATATAAATGTTTCCCCCTTTTTTTAATGTCTTATGCTAATGTCGTATTTGATTCGAGTCATCAAAAATGTTCTTCGGCAATGTCGCTCCATTATTTCGATAAATTCCGCGACATGGATCTTTTTTCAGATAGCAACTGATAACTTCATTTAAAAGTCGGAGATTTAAAGAAAAAAAAAAACCACGGAAGACAGAAATGGAAAGCAGTAATGGGTTTTTTCATTAACGTTTCCACTTTTCCGTCTATGAATTGGCTGAAAATCGTGTTGGAAAATCGAGCGAGTTACGGCGGGATGAAGATGAGTCTTAACTTAGTTGTCCCCGGGTCGATTTTCATAGTTGAAAAAAGAATATTGATGAGTTATCAAGGGCAGAGGGCATTTAGTGAGCCGAGACTCATTTCCTCTTTATCCGCCGTTCGTCCAACGTGGTCTTTCACTCCCGCCCTTTTCCCCTTCCGCATCTCTTCCATCCTTTCACACTTCTACTTCGTCGTCGATTACGATATTCTCGAAGCTTCAACCCCTTCCGTGTTCCAATTAAACGGAAGCTTCTGCTTCCTGACGATTCACCGGTCGCCACCCCGACGGCCCGCGCCGAGCAATTGGCAGATTTTCTTCAGAATCAGACGGCACTAGGGGAGCTACATTTATTATTACACTCGCCTATCGAATTAATTCAATACATTATTAATCTCTCGTTCCCGATTCGTTTATAGAACTGCTTCGGAAAGTCATCGTCAAAACCTATTATATTTGAGTTATTTGAAGATGGTTATTTCAGCGGATACAGGGATCAATTAAGAGGCTTCGAATTGCCCGAGCAGATTCTCAAATAGTTCGAGAGCTAAAACAATCTGTTTAAGCTTCGTCAGTCAAATTTTGCTGTACAAAAAGGCATGTTCAGTGAAGATAATTATTTTTGAAACGTCATGAACTCTAGATGAAGATGGATCTGTCGTACTCGTTGATTCTTTATGTTTCACCAATTTTTAAAAATACCCAAGTTTCTAGAGTCTGTCATTGGCTCATTATTGGCTACATCAGGTTGATACCTCAGCACACACGTGTTTCATCCCGCGTATCGATTTCACTACAAACAAGCAAAGAAATATTTATTTTTAGCAGAGTAACACGAAGATGAAGACGAAGGGTGTTCTGAGCCACACGTGCCGCGTTAGATAGCTTCAAAAAGGTGTCCATTTTGTAATTCCATAACTATAAAACGAACAAATTTATTCTTTACCACACATGAACAGGACGACCTTGGACCCTCTAAAAATCGGAACCTCCTCTAACCTCGTTAACTTCTCGTTAATTTCTCACCTATGAACCATTACCACATCCAATCCAGAATTCCAACCGCCATTCATCTTCCACACGCCTCTATTTTTTTCCAACAGTCCTTGTTACCTAAAATCCCCCCCGAATATCGTTCATTCGTTACACGTATCCCATATCTTCCCAATACCAACAATCTATAATTAGCACCGCAGAGTCTCCGCACACGAATACGAATAGCATTTAACGTTAAAGGGGGACGCCGCCTCTGGCTCTCGTTGTTGGTCCCTGGTATGCTGTGTTAAGCAGCCCTTTGAGGCCTACCTTTCGCGTATTACCAAAGGGCCCCGGGAGGTCGGTTCGCCGATTACACCATCCGAGGTGTGCTCCTATATCCTCCATCCCCATATCTTCTCTTCCCACAGTCATCCCCGCACATGACCCTCCCTCCCTTTCTCTCGGTTTCTACAAGCAGATAATACGGAGCGAGATCGAATCCCAAGCTCTCCCAACAAAGACAGCCATCGTCTGCGACACACCTCCGACCCACACGAACGACGAAGACCGGAGCACGGGGTGGAAGAGGGACGTCGATGCCGGTCAAGCCGACGCCGACGCCGACGCCGCTTTCCTAGCCTGGCTCGCACAGATACTGCACGCTAATGCGCCGGAATAGATTAATTCTGACCAATAGGCAACGACGATCGAACGGGGCCCGGAGCACATTACTCAATTATTTACGCTTCATTAAGTATATATCCAATGCCACCGAGTGTAGCAGGCACCACCAGCGCAGCGGTAGCGGCAACGGCTGCTTAACAGGGGCGGCGGGGGGGGGGGGGGGGGAGGGGTGGGTTTGGCCTGGCCTGTCCAGAGTTTCGCGGGGGCACGGAAAGGGGGTGCGCGCTCTTGTATGCGCTTCTCCTATACCCTCCTCTGCCTTTCCTCCTGCAGCCCCCGTAAGTTCTATCCCTAGCTCGCTTCGTATACACGTATGTACACCGGGTAACTCTGTACATAATGTATGGCGAGCGTGTTGGTAGGGTAAGCGACCATCCCCCCTCCCCCCCTCCGACGGCGTCCGAACTCCGGGGGAGGATGATGAAGGGGCGAGGGGGGGAGGTAGACGGGCTAAGGGGTGGTCTAACTTAATTATTCGAGAAATTCAGCGATCCATTCCTGAACCCTCTCCACCAAGCCTCATCCCTCGTCCGCGTGCTTCGCTACCTCATCTATAGGATGCGAAGAGGTGGCGAGGGGGGGGTTTGATATATCTGTATACAATATGTATGTGCCTCAGCTTCCGAAACCTACTTCACCGAGGAGGTACGCCTATACCGGGGCCGGTGGTGCTGCTCGCATGCCCGTCGGCTCTGCAGACACATACACACGCGAGCCTGTCGACATTACCACCGGAGTGGAGAGATGAGAGGAATCGATTCCTACGTATGAACTTCTGGATTCCATGTCTTTGTGCCGTACGCCTGCCGCTGCATAGGTTTGATTCGTGTATTATTGTATTGTTTTTGGAAACATATTTTTTTTTTTTAGAGAAAAAAATTGTGGGGCTGTATTCGGGGTTCAAATATGGACAAACTTTGTCTCTGGATTTTTTTCGTAAGGTGCCTAGTTTGGAAGTTACAAGCGAATGAAGTTTCGAGCCGATAAAGCTAGGACGCGACGCTGGCGCTGTCTAGCAACGGGTCTCGTTAGCTGAAACTTCAATCGCTCGTAACTCGAGAACCGAGCACCCGACGAAGTTTTAGCAAAACGAACGTTTCTTCAACTTTTAATGCAGAATGAGATTGTCCCAACTGTTTTTGCCAATTTGGAATATCCGTTACATCCACAATTTTCTTGCCATCATAAAAAAAAAGCTGGGTCACCTCGGAATATCTAACGTTCCGAGAAAGAGTCTTCGAAACCTTCGACTTCGATGATTTATATTATCCCAACCAATCATCTCAAACGCTATCCCTTGGCGTTATAAATAATCTCTACACAGGCGCTTACGAAAATATAAATATGCATTACCTCGAATTAATTGCTTCACTGATCGGTCCCGAGAAGTGGTAAATAATTGTGCTCGAGGATCGATATGATCTGCACAGCGGTAACACTTTGAAACTACCAAGTCACAGGTACCAAAAAAAAAAACGCAGCCTGTATCATGCAAGATAGGAAGCCCGTATGTGTGCAACGCCCAGACGCATATAAGATGCGCGATATCCCACCTCCCCCCTTTCTCTTCGTCTCGACTTTAATTATCATCGGCCATAGAATTGTTTTATACGCCAGGAAGCACTTAAATAATATTTCACCGAGTCGAAGATACAGTCGGACGGCGGCGTTGATGGGAACCTGAATTCTATACACACATTTATATATATCTATACATATATTGCAGCCACATAAAACAAGGTACTTGGCGAGCAGTTGAAGGTACACAGTCCGTTCGGGCACACCTCGAATGCCCCACACACGATCGACTCCACCGATAAGGACGCTCGACGCCCTCTTAGGTGGGCGGAATTCGTTTATATCGCGAGCCCGGAAGGCTAAAACAATATGCTGCTTCTGCTTCTGCTTCTGCCGGTTGGTTAAAATGCTAAGAGATGGAAAATTGTGGTGCGTTACGCCGTGAGGATGAGGATTTACAGCTGCGTGATGTAACGATCGAGCGCGATTTTACTCGACCGCCGATTTTACCAACATTCCCATGGAGCATACACACAGTCGGAGTACAAACACGGTGTGTCATATCGACGCTCGATATAAATATAAGGAGCTAATTATTCGAGGAAAAAAATACACTGCGAGTGTTTGTTGTGAGATTACATTAAAAAAATTAAGTGGCACGGTGTGAGGTTCGCGATTCAAAGAGCGAGACTAACTATTTCTTTTTAATTTAATAAGACGTCGATATTAATATGGATATGCATGCAGAGTTTGGATTATAACATAGCATGTTTTTATGGCCGAGGAGGATTAATTGCCGGGAATTATTGCGCGAACGTGACTCTCAAATGCATAGAGCAGATTTTTTGTTATTTATAATTATAAAATTATATATTATTGTTATTAAAAATTTTATAGGCAGATAGAGACCACTGTTCGTTTGCGCAATGCAAATTTGTTTTAAGTCTAATATAAAATTGTCGGGTCATGCTGGTTGGGTAAAAAAATTATAGACGATGGGTGGATGAAGGATGACTGTCTGAGCTCTTCGAAGAATTGTAGCTGCACTGCTATTTTCTTAAAAAAAAAAAAAAACAAACAAAACGAAACAAAACAAAAGAAGCAACGTAACAAAAGAACGAGGCTGGAGTTACAATTCTTGGATACGTGGGAGGATAGCGTGAAGACTGTTCGAAGAGGAGGAAATGAACGATTAGGAGAACGATCGAGCCATCTCTCGGTGTCTCAGGGTGATAATTATATTTATCTCTAACTGCGCATCTCTCGGTGTGTACAGAATGCTGATGCAGTATCTCTCATGCACAGTGGCCAGGTAGTGTTTATGTGTGCTCTCATTCATGATATCGTTGCGTATATAAATTCTTCGCAAATTTAAATTTTATTTGCACATTAAAAAAAAAACAATGTATTTAACGACATTTCAATGAAAAAAATTATGGTTCGAAAGTCCAAGTGTCGAACGTGGACGTTCGAATTCTCATTCTCGAATGTACGATCCAGCGACGATTTATTTCAAGCCTCAACCACAAATCCCCGGTCGTCGAAGCCTGCTCTGGAGCTTTGGCCGCTAATTTCGTCGGTAGACTAAACAGAGCGCAATTAAAATAATTAATCTCGACCCGGCCGGGCAACCGATCCGTAAGTTTCTCTCTATTGTCCGTTCGTTCGCTCTCATGATCTTCACTTTCCCTTTTCGATCTCCGCATCTTACGTCACAGAATTAATCTTAAAACAGCACATGAAAAGAATAACCTAGGTGAAATTCAACCACCGGCACAGCTACGGGACCGCACCAGTTACCGATGGTCTTGTACTGGCCCGGCGCTCAACCGGTATCCGCTCGACACCGGTATCGAGTCGAACCTATCATATCGACTCGACGAGATTTCTTTATCCCTGTGCCTGTGTCGGGCACAACGTTGAACCCTGTGCAGTATTCCATAGATCGATGGCCTGCGAATATTATTTGAAGATGATGAATCTGCCAGTTACGTCAGAATCCCACCTGGGAACTTTTTTATACTTTGATTTCTTTCTTTTTTACCTCCAAGCTTAAAATTTCCATACAAACTTTTGACCTATGAACAAGCTAGATATTGTTATTTATTTATAAATTTCTATGCCTATTTTTACGCATATATTATTATTATCATTATTATTATTTACGTCAGTACGTTTTTATGGGTATAGAATTGAACGTTCTATAAGCAAGCGGGCGCATAGGGCAGCGGAAAACAATCACATTTCCAAAGGGAGCGAGGTATAAGTTCACCTAACGCGCACCTACAGGCGTCTCTCATGATTCAGTCGGATGCTATACATAGCCGTCTGGTGGCCGAACCCTCTCGACCCATGGCTATATTCAATCATAAAGTGCATTGCCTTTCTCCCTCCTTTATAACATGAGTATAGTGCGACAATCTCAAACTGGAGACATCGCCATGTCACGAACGATTTAGAGCTCTGTTACCAGGCACACGGATTAAACTTTGGATTCGAAGATTTTTTTTTTTTATCATTGCTAACACTTTGTAATATGAATCTGGAAGGGCAAAGTCCTTTAAGTTTTGTCTGCCAAACGAGCAGTTTAAAATTTTGAAATCGTTGCTCAGTTTTGATACCTAAAAGGTTAAAGCTACTGTATAAGTTTTTTTCTCAATTTACTCAGCTTCGTGCTATGTGGCACGTAGACCTCATTGCCAGGAAAACATGGCGAGTATGCGAAAGCTATAAAGACATGAAAGAGGAAAAGGGTGAACAACCCTCAGCGGACTGCCATTGGCAGCCCAAGCAGGCCTGCAATATTAATGCAGATCGTGCCAAGTTTATTGACTCGGAACCGGCGCTCAGACCGTTCCACCCTCCATTTATTGAAACTTTCGCGGGTTCAATAAACCGTTCTCATCAAGTTTGTCCGTCCACCGTCCATTCCCGCATCTGAGTTATCGAAACAAAAATCAAATTTAATCCGACCGATCAAACTGAAAAAAAATCATTGTCAAACATCAAAAGTGTTTAAATATCGAATATTACCGTATGTCTGTCCCAAAAAAAAAAACTGAGTGCAAAAAATTTTCAGGTATGCCAAGAATCGGTTGATATTTTCTTTTTCACCATTCGATTGCATTCCGGTCCGAAAAAAAATATTCGCCTACCGATCTGTCGCAGGACTCGAAGCTTTTTTCCACCAACCGTGCACGCGCTTCGCTCTTTTTATTATTACGGTTTTTATTTTGTTTTCAATTTTTTTTTCTTTTCGCAACACACGGCGAATCAAAGGCCTCGTGAACCGACAATTGCTGGTATTCGAACGAAATCCAATAAAATATAGAAAGAGCGAATGGCGGGAGAGGGAGGGAGAGAGAGAGATAGATGAGTCCAAACGTCGAGGCCGTTCGCGCGTCGGGAACGGATAGTCATAGGAAAAGAGACGAAACGAGCGAGATAGAAAAGGGCGAAAAGGGCATGACCGAGTACCCAACTGGTGGAAAACTTTTGATTGGGAAACTCGTCAAACGCTCAAACCACGAGCCTTTATGTCCGAGAGAATTTTTTAGTTTTTTTTTTTTATCAATATAAATGTACATATAGATGCACACATCTATCTATTTTTCTGTAGGAGAGTAGTAACCATTCCCTCGTTCATACCACTGTCGGCACACCATGGAAACACGGCGTTACCGTGTCTTCCAAACGATTTCTTTTTCACCTTATTTGCTTTCGATAACCATGTTTGTATGAGAAACAGAATCGTGGTCAGAATAAAAGTTTTAAAAAACCTGCGCGAAGAGCCGTACATGTAAAATATTGGTTTTGCGTTGATTGACATTTTTTTTTTTTTTTGAAACCCACCTGGAAAAAATCTCAAGTTAAATTTGAAAAAATTCTCGAAGAAAGGTATTGACCGACTGAGTGTGTCGTGCAAGTTTCGTAATGATTCGTCGAGGCGTTCGACGGCTACGGTACTTCGATGGGATAAGTAGAAATGTGCTGTAGCAGATCAGACACTCGGATATCGATTCAGGCGCCACCTAAAGAATTTTTTTTTTTTTTTTTTTCTTAATCTTCAAAACTTGAAGAACGAGAGTTGGTCGGAGAAACGTTTCGTACACAACTCGTTGGTTATCGTTCGTTCGCTAACTCGCTCGCTATTATAACGAGAAAGCGCGGTTTGAAATTACTCACGGATTATTTCTGTCCGGGACCGCGTGTTCCAGCAGCCACGCCGAGGCCCCTTCCTCCTCTCCCTCGGCCGCTATTCTCCGCGGCAATGCAGCGACTATAATGCCCTCATGCAATAACTAAACATTTTACGATCTCCCAGGGCCATGCAGCGCCGACTCTGCGTCGTCGTCGACGTCCCGGGCGCGACACGGCCAAGAACGTCGCGATGACGGCGCCCCGTTGTAAATCTACCTCGAGGTCGCATTAAAAAACAGCATCGCGTTCAAGAAAATAATTAAAAATATAAATAAATCGTAATTTAAATTTGCCGGCAGGGTAGATGGAACTCGCTGATGTCACCGGCAGGGGGAGAACGGGGCAAAACGGGGTAGCTAAGAAACGGCGTACCAAATTTCGCCCCGGTCAACCTTACCTTGTATCTTTCTCGGCCCTTTTTAATTTTTAGCTTGAACTACAGTATGTTTGTATATAATGAATTATTTTTTGGTAAAAAGAAAAATTACACTGAAAAGTTCACCTAAAATAAATATAAGATTTTCTAGTCTGGTTATAATTATCCTGCTAACAAAAGTGCTTTACCTTCGAAAAAAAATAAAAATAATAACGATAACAAAAAATGTTATATAGTGGAACAACAAAAAATCGAAATTGTTTCGGTAAACATTTCGAGAATAATGGTTCCTATAAATTTACCCCAGCAGCTAGCGCGGTCCTCATTTATCGCGCACAGCGCAACGCGGATACCTTCGAAAGTTGGAGTATTTTTCTTCGCTGTCCGAAAACGTCGAGGGAAACAGCGCGGCGCACGTAGATCCATGAATATAATATTCGTCCTTGTGTAATGCGCAACACTGCTACGAAGAATTTTCATGAATCCCCGTGCATGCATCGAGTGTTGAAATTTTTGCATATACACTTTTAGTACACAGGTGTGTAGAGTTAGATACACGCTCGAAGATCTATAGCGTGGTATCTGCACCCTGAAATATTTTCCGTGCTCGGAGTCGCGGGTGGGGTAGGAGGGGGGGAGTTGAGGGGAGATCGCGAACGATATTTCATTCGATATTGCACTCCGGCATTATTTCTCTATTTCGGGCTCTGCCTCCGCCCTCTTTTACTTCTTTCTCAATTTCACCTTCGCGCTACTACCACTTTCTTGCTCGCTTTTTACCCTTCATTTTTATTTTCTCCCCCCCCCCCCCCCTTTCTCTCGCGTTCTCCACCTTCCTCCACTCTGCTGCGTCCCGAGAATAAATTGTTTAATTTATATTAAAAATAAATAGAGCCCGCTCCGGCGGGGTCGAGCTCGCCGACGGGACCAGAAATATTACTTTTAATATTAGCATTCTCGTTCTCCCACAGTTTCTTCCATCTACCTTCCCGCTTTCTCTAACATCCTTCCTATTCCGTTATTGCCTGTGCTTTATTTTTTTTTTTGCAACTCCGTTTTACATAGTTCTTCAATTTTTTTCGTTTATTCTGACTAACGGAACGTAGCTCTGGATTGCATTCTTTTTTCTCTGCGCGTCAAGGTAAGAGAGAAAAATCGTTTATGCAATTTCTTTGAAGAGAAAGTGTTGCGCTGATTTTTTAAAAATTAAACATTTAATTTAAAAAAAGAATCGTCGAACCTTTTTCTATTACGTACCTGGATAGAATAATCTATATTTAAGACAGAAAAGAATTGATTATAAGTATCCATATCGTTACCGCAGAAAACAAGCCGCATGATTTCATAATTCAATGTAATCACGAATCGGTGAAGACAAAAATTCACCCGGTAGGTTTGCCAAGGGTTAATCCGTCACAGTTGTCATGAATTCTCGAGAACCCGTCGCGCATAAGATATTACGGAGGGAGGCGGAGGATAAGTAGAAGGAGTAAAAGGTGCCGGCGAGGGAAGGGAAGAAGGGTAACGGAGCGGTACCGGGATCGTCCTGAAGGTTATTTATCTTCTCTTAAGGCAGTGTCAATATTTAAGGTAGGGGCGTGTGCACGCACGTATCTCGAGTCGAGTTTCCACGGAGCAAGTCGTGTATTAGAGCCAGAGAGGGAAAGGACTCTTCGTACATAGTACAATGTGCATATGTATTCGCATCGACGGTCCAACGCCAGAAGGACGCACAGGCTACGCTTGTACACAGTCTATATGGCGTTACGGTATTAAGCCTTCGACATATAAGATAATGTGTACATCACGTTCGCCTGTGTATGTGCATTAGATCGAGGGTGCGCCCTTCCGATCGTTACATTACAAATTTTTTTCAACCACATACAATTCATTGAACTAGGCTTACGTAATAAATAAATTAACCCTTAATCATCCAAGAACATAGTATATTTAATTTATAAAAAGAAAAATTGATTTATTTCCATTAATTCCAGAGAATCGAAAAAAATGTTAGCAACCTTGCCTTCATCGAGGTACAACTTTGCCCGGAGTGAATATTTCTTGGCTTGTTTGCAGTGAAATCGATACGACAGAGTATGATCGACGTATCCGTTGATGCACGATGCCGATATAGTCGATGGTGTAAGAGTTCCACGCTGCACATGCAAAAATTGCTTCATAGACAGCTGCCCCATGTGAAGTTTTCTAGAGTTAGTAGGCGTTAATTAATGGAATATTATATAAAAAAATTGTCTGATTATAACTATTATTAGAATCCAATAAATTTGTCCAATAATACGACACATCGTTGCTACAGTCGCGCGGTTGTATAAAGTTTTCTACTCCGCAGCTACAGATATCAGTTAATAATTGGCGTGTGACGCATGACGGGATAAAAATAGAGAAAAGTTGACGGCATTATTTATTTTCAGGAGTATTTTCGTTTGACTTCAGGATGGTGGCAGCGATGACGTTAGTTCAAGCCACTTTTGGATGATTCATGACTGATGTTACAGTGACTCGATATTGGGGCTGTGTGCATATATATAAACATGTATCTTTGTACATCAGAGCTTTTGGACACCGTCGGACAGAGAATATCTGAATAGTAACGACTTATTTTTGCCACGTGACGTTTTGTCCAAGTAGGCCAAGGGTCATATGGATCCTTCCATCGCTGTACGATGGAAGGAAATAATGAAAAGACAGAGGGGGTGTTCCCCGCAGATGTCGGATAGAAACATCGACCGACAGCAAGTTTCGATAGAATTTTTTTTTTTTTATAAAAAATCTGTTTCACCGTATTTCTCCGAAATCGCTTAATCGAATAAATTTCTTTACTTTCAGCAATCCAACTTTTAATATTCTTAATTGCATTCAATTACACTTTGTTGATCCCCATAATTTCTGTCTGTAATATAATCAACGATTTTTCATTAAACCACATCAAGTAAAATAATTCATTCAGTTTCCACTGTACGTGTCGCAGCATTGAAAAATTCCATGGAAAAAATAAACCGCCCGATTGATAAAAGTCACAAAATAAATATCTTCAAATAATTTTCGAACCATCGAACGTAAAAAAAAAAAAAAAAAAAACTCAAGAACACACAGATCAAATTATCGGATAAAATTTTTAACGAATTTCATTTATTGATTTTTTTTTTACTTGCTCTGGATCGAATCGAAGATACAGCATTTTCATTTTTACAATTTTTGACCGATCTTCCTCTACTATCCCGATAGTTCTTGTCTTCAATGGAACTTCCCTACGGAGATGCGTCTTCGTCGCTCGAATTAAAAGAGAAACCCCAGACAACCCTCGCCGAAGCAGCCATGAATTTTTATCTCGTGACAAGTCTCTCGCTCATTTCACCCTCGTCGTCCTCGAGATATGCATACCCCACTTCATACATGCTGTACTATATAGATGAATGCACACTGCACACCCTACCTGCCGCCCGCGCCGTTACCACTATCTCCGTCACAGACACACACTCAGACATACACACTCTATAGCGGGAAAACCCGTCGTTGCTCAACGGCCGGCTACCAGCCGTTGGTTTAATAAGGAGCTATCTATAGTCCAGCATTATGTTACCTCGATACATCCATGAGATGAGACGATGCAATATTAACACGGCTCGTGAAATATTCGTAGACGCCTTGCCATTCATCTACCTCGCTATCGTTTCTCCTTCGTTCTCGCACTCTCTTAACTCTTCTTCCTATTTCCCTTCTTCTCTCACCCTCCCGCTTCCTCTTTACTTCACCATATATATGTATATATATATATATATATACACACACATATATATGTATACTGTTCCATTGCTTCGTCGTCCCCCTTTTCCTACTCTCGGTACTCGGTGCAAACCCGGAGGTTCCACAACGCTCGCCTTACATTATACAGAAGCAGGGTGCACTGCCCCCCCTCCTCATCGCCCCCCCCCCCCCCCCTCGCCGAACGAAGTGCATGACGGGGCGGTTGCGAGCAGCAGCAGAAGCAGCATCCACAGCTTCAGCCACTGGATCGTGGAGCAAAACCACGCCGGACGGGGTGTTAACCTACATTTTACGTTAGATTCCGAAACGTCTTCTACGATTTATTAAGCGAGTTGTATGTGGAGCTATGATAACCTCAGTGGGATGGTAACCCCCCCCCCCCCCCCCCCCTGATTTCAAGTTTATCATGCTAAAAATATATTCGAAATATCGTCAATTCGGCATTACGCATATGATTGACACATCGAGGATATGAATTGCTGGAACTTTAATATACATGTTCGCAGAAATGTACTTTAAAACCTGTCAAAGACAAGATATATGTTCGTAAATACTTTGCAGATTTAATTCCGGTTAACATTGATATTACCATTTTTTAAATGTAGAATCGGCACGGTACAAATGAAATGCGTTGAACGAACACGAGCGTGCATCGACGGGCTCGCAATCAAACTATCAGTAACGCGAAGGAAAGTGCAAGGGGGGCGAGAGAGTAGGGGAGAGCAGACGTGGGTTGTTCGCAACGTACATACCGAGAGCGATTAATAATGGACGTACAAATAATTTTAGATCGATTCTCCAGGCACGCCCACGACGGTGCCCTCCTTTAACGAGAACATATATATACATGTGCATATATATATATATACATTTGCATCGCGGTATAATACGAGGCCCGATAATATACCCAGACAAGAGAATTTATGCGACGAATTTAGTCTAATAATACTATAGCGCCACGGTATAATATCGTACGTTACGATAGATCGTTACAGTGTTATACCGAGCGACGAAGAGATCGATCGATCGACGGCTAACAATTATCCATCTTCGATTTATTATCGAAACTTGTGCTATAATAGCTCATACCCGGCTTCGCTATGTACAACGACGATTAATTTCTCGTTGTAATTATCGCTCGCTCACATCGAATCCTACCGTCCAACGGAAATTCAATTGATAGTACCTACGTAAGGGATAAATTGGTTTTATTTGTGTTATCTTATGGAGTGCATCGATATTTCGTTAAGACCCCGAGGTATCGAGTATCGAATTTCCATTTAAGTTCTTTCGTAATCCAAGATACGCCTTTCTGTTAGGCTTTAACAATTTTCCGTAAATTCGTGCTGTTCGGGTATAATTTTTTACCCCGGATAAAATTATTAATTTACTGTAGATAGAGGAATTTTCTTAAACTTTCAAGAGAGGGTGAAAAAAAATTGAAAAAATTCTCAATGAACGCGTACCGACCTATCGAAAAATGTTTCGCCATATTTTTCTTGCAAAGAGTTTTAGGTATTTACGTGGTACTTTATAGTGATTTTTTTAGTAGTTCCGATGTTTTTCTCCTCCCCTATTGAGTGCAATCGACGTTTTGCAGGTTGAACTGCACGCTGATAGACAGAAACAGCGTCCTTCCGTCGTCTTCGTCTCTCGAAGTTGCTGCGGGCATCGGGAGCGGCGTAATCGTCCCGGCTTCCGCATGGATTGGATTAGAATAATTCCGGCGGGTCCAAAGTCGACGCGGATCGAATTAATTTTCATCGAATTAATACGCCCGCATTAATCCAATCGATTCTCCACTACCGCTTCATCCCTATTTCCCTTTCTGCGACTCAATCGATTGCGATTCAATCGACGTGCCCCCGCTAGCAACCGGAGCGTACCCCGCTGTTTCAATTAAAACGCCTCCACCCCGCGACAGGAATTAACCCTCGATGCGGAACCGTGTTTCTCGATTCCGCAAATTTTCTATCGTTTCCACAAATTTCCATCCATCTTCGTCAGATTTTATCTATACTCTTCGAATTCATCATGTCAAATCTATAATGTCCAATAATTGTCGACAATCGTCCCGTCGTTTCGACATTTCTCGTGACTCACCGTCGAAGATCTTCGATTCGGTTCTCTCGAAATAGCCACGTTGAAAGAGAAGCACGGCGATGGAGATGGAAGGGAGGCACCCGAGCCGCACGTTTGTTAAATTATCTCCAAACTTAAGCGGAGTTTAAATATCTCCCGGATGTTTGGGCGTTGTTGTATATCACTTCGTAAAATCGAGTTTACGAGACTCCGTCTCTCTCTCTCTCTCTCTCTCTCTCTCTCTCTTTCTCTCTCTCTCTCTTTTTCTCTGTCTCTTCTCCCTGTTCTCTTCGCCCTTTCATCAGCAACACAAACTCTTGCATCTTCCTCATCTCGTCTTTTCCTCCCATACAAATTCTACTCGTTGATTTAACCCTTTTTTGCAGTCTATTTTATTTAGTCCTTACACAGAGAAAAAAAAATCGCGTCAACAGAATGTGCGCTTACGGGTAGCGAAATAAATGTTTGGTTGATCGAAAGGAATACCTCGTTGATCGAGCTAACAGGCCGTCGAATCAAATGTTTCTTTACTTACTATGAAAATTATTTCGTTCGATCAACCAAAAATTTGTTTCGCCACCCGTAAGCGCCCACTTTGTTGACGCAATCGATTTTTTTTCTCAGTGTAAAAAAAAAAAAAACTCTCCTACTTACTTCTGCGTATACGGGCCGCTTCACCTTCGAGCTTATAATCGCCAGGCTATCGACTAAATCGACGTGACTCCTGTACAGGGACCTGGTTCACATCCCGACCAATCGATTTCACTACAAAGAACCTAAAAAATATGAACTTTTCGCAGAACGGCGTAGCATCGAAGACGACTGTGCGGAAATAACACCGGTGATTTTACGGTTAATATTCGATTGTCTGCCGCATATTGATAAGGTTGTTAATTATAGCGTTAAATTTACAGTTTGTCTCTGCTACGTGCCGAACACCCGTCGCATAGAATTCCGTACTTGTCCGCCCACAGCAAATCTTGTACCGTACAAACCCTCCCCATCGCGCCACCTCTCGCACTCTCCCTCTCTCTGTCTATATATATATATATATATATATATATTCACATATATATATATATCTATGAGGAAGGTACACGCTTCTAATACATAGTTCAGTACTCTATCTGCATACGTGTGAGCTAACACCGTGCTAACCCTCCCCAGACTAAGTCCACACAGTGACTAACCTAACCCCTCACTTCTACCGTCGTCCTCCGCGGCCACCCACCGGTTTTCATCCCTGGCCTACCTATCTGTCCCGACGAACACGTCCCGGCTAGATCGTGCGTGCACACGACATCTACGCTACATCCGTGCATCTCCACCTCCCGCATGCATCTCTATTCTACACCCAGGCCGAAACTGGCAAAGCTCGTCATCAGGAAATTCGGTCGCACCGGAAGTAATTTTTTATTGTTTCTTTTTAATTAATTTTTTTACAATTTTTATCATCAGAACTTTCTGAAACGTCGATTCTTCCGGTACAGTGAAATTGAAGAGGCTCGTTGCTCGGGAGCTTGTTTTATTTATGTGGATTTTGCAAAAAGCTTCTTTGCTCGTTCGCTCGAAGGATCTCGGCTGCGTTCGCGCGATTACTCCGCAGCTCTTCGAACCCAACGCGCTGCACAGATCTAAGTCGCGGAACAAGGCTTTGCGGTATAAATACTTTTCTCGTTGTGTATTATTTTACGAAAGAGCGGGGTACCCTCGAGGAGAGAAACGTCTCGAGATTAATCGGGGCTAAAGAGTGAAAGAGGACAGGCGGTACGTGAAGAGGAGAAAAGAAGATGGGTCGGGAAACTCCGGTCGAGGAAGACCATAAGCTTCCGTCGTTTCTTTCAAGACGAAGCGGAAAATGAATTAAAAAAAAAATAACAAACGAGGAAAACTGACGAAAGTATGCGTTGAGATTATATGCTCGACCATTGAGCGAGTAAAAATGCGAAATCTCGCGAAAAATGCATTCTATTTCATAATTCAGAACGGTAAATATTATTTTATTTTAAAAATACCTGCAGCACTTGGAATATTCGTAAAAGGTTGCGGACTAGAATTTCCTATGAAAACGATATAAAAAAATGTGTCACTGCTTCGTACTGATGGAAATTTATAAAAGCACTGCTTCTTTTTCGTCCAGAGTTTAAAAATGAGACGACAAAAACCGCAGTGCCGATAATCGAGGGAACAATCGAAGGGGAAAATAAATCGGTGAATCGCGGAAAGAAACAATAAATAAATTTGAAAAAAAAGGAAACCCAGCGAACGAAAGGTGAGCCCTCGAGCTTCCTTTATTGCCTAGCGGAACATGGGTTCAATTCGAATTTGCACAAATCCGGCTCACTGCACAGGCCCTCATTACTGCACGAAAGGTTGTTGTAATAAATGCGGAAAAAAGAAAAACTGTAAAAATGCTACGGAGGGTCGAGGTGCTCGGGGAAAAAGGGAGCAGGGTACTCGTTGAGAGCCGTTCAACATTCGCGAAATAATTATTTCCAATTGGTAATAAAGTGCAGCAATTGCGGTAGATGCTGCCTTCATTCTTATTCGTCGATGGGAGAGCTCATATGCATGCAATCGATATTAAACTCGCCTGCAGATCTCGAGAGGCAATGTATAGTTTTACACTCTCGAGCGTAACATGCACATACCCGACGCAATACTGTTACACACAATGTGCAGACATCCTTCATTGTTCCGTATTACATTTCGAGTTAAAAAAAAATCTTTAGAAACATTAAATCCTGCCTGATAAGATTTTTTCTCTTTTTCTGCTATACAAATTTTCGAAAGTATATTAAAATTTTAAGTTCGGAGTAAATGAGGCTTAAGTGCAATATTGCGCTATTCACTGTATAAAAATTCTATAGTTACAGATTTAATAACAAATTATTAGTACAGATTAAATAAAACTCATTAAAATTCGTGGTTTTCCATTTTTTTCCACTTTTTCGATTAAAATATCGAAAGATGATGATAAAATAGATAGAAAGTCAATACCTGAACTAAGATTCGTACGCGCAAAAAGCGCGGCAAATTTGGCTTCGACAGCGTTCGACCCGACCTGTAATTCTTTTCTGTTTTACAATATCTTCTCTTTTAGATACTGCGATACTCGGAACGCGATAAGAGAGCAAAAACCATTTTTTTTTGTACGATAAATTAATATTTTTTTAAAACAAAGTACATCCTTCGAGGTCGTGTTTGTCTCTCTGGCTGCAATCGATCGAATCTCGACGGCCAAATAAACTCTCGCAACTCGCCTGATGGCATGGCAACGAATTTTTTTTATTAATAGAGTATTATATTTAGGCTGTTATGAGTCGAGCAAACAAAAATTTTGCGCCCGTTCGTGAGATATTGTCATGGGACGATTCGTTAAGCGATAATGACGAGCCAATAACAGAAAACGTCAACATAGCAGAGGCGGCCGAAACTCTGTGCAAATGCGAAACAATCCGATCTCGGGACCCGTCCCGCGTCAGCCAGTTGGTCGACGAGAGGCAATACTGGCGTTACTTCACTTGCCATATAACTGTACCGACTATAGATATTTCACACATACACTATAACACCATACCGACTGCAGGAGCGCGGTGGACGTCGACGCGCGGCCGCCGCACCGCGTGCGGCATCAATTTACCGTAAATAAATAAATCTATTTATACGAGCGGACATCGGCTTGCTCGCCCATCGTGCCAACCCCACCGTATCACCGGAATAGTTTAAACATTAGGACGTTGAATAAAATATCGGGTTTACCGGATCCAAGGGTGTGCGCGCCACAGTGTGCGACTTTGCGAGTCCAAGGGACGCGAATTCGTTAGTTCGGCAATCACGCGGATCGACACGAACGAATATATTATTGGGGAGGAAAAAAAAACAAAAAAAAAATACAAACTGTTCTTTTAAATCAGTTATTTTTGTCAATTTTTTTACGGTATTGATTATTACAGTGTTTTCAAATTAACCGCCAATTCTTTGGTTCGGTTAATCGGGTGCAATGTTTATACGAGAGTTTTTTTTGTCTTCCTGCAATTCCCGAAGATTCCGGAAATCTCATATTTCGACCGGAAGTGACGTCGTACCGGGAATACGTCGCTTCCGGTCGGAGAGTGAGATTTTGAAATCGGAAGTTACGTATTCCCGGTAAATCTGCGGAAAATCTTGATTTCCGGTTTCTTAATTCCATGGTCCATAGAGAGGGATCGAAACCCTCGATTCACAAGAACCTGGTAGTATCTTATATTTTATTCGGATGAGTTTTTCATGCATAACCGTGCTCCAAAGGCTTGAACGATGAAGTCCAGCTGCAATTATTTCGCCATCTCGACGGAAGCTGCGGAGCGTTAACGTGGCGAAGATTTTCGTTCGAGGGAGGGCAGCACGTGAGGTCGACACGCCGGGAGGGTTTCTGGTGCGCAAGTGGCGACGGTGCGGTGTCGGTGACCGCGAATCTGGCGCCGAATACATTGTCGAGCGCTGTACATGTGCAGTTACCGCGTGTGATGTGCGGCCGTTCTACTGCCGGCCGTTATTACTTCGTACCGCCTGGCCAGACGCTCCGGAGAACAGACAAGATCTAGCCTTTATCTATCACTAACTGCCGGTAAAAAACGACGAGATTTTTATCAAATTACACAAAGCATGCCGTCAAAAAAAAAAAAAATACTCCTAACTAAAGATCCCTCCTAACTAAAAGTAGGGAGAGCGAACCAAGACGGCCTATTTTTGAAAATTTTTTATGGCATGTAAAATGTCCCGTCTCAAATGGAGGTAGATTTGGTCCCACTCCCAGTGGTATTTTTTTTTTTTTTTTGCCACAGTTCGAGTAAATCGAAAGTCCTCACGAAGATCTAGCGCAGCAGTTACAATAATCTCGTCAACGCTTTTAATCAAATTTCCGCAAAAATTTTGAATCTACTCCTTCCATATTCGTTCACGCTTCGTCGGCGCTCGCATCTCCTTGATTCCCATTGCTTAAAAGAGTCGCCGGAGTTCTGTCGAGTAGGGAGAGGAACATTTTGCGTCACTTACAAAATCGCTATATAAATTTGCCTTATGCCAGTTGCCGAGTAGCGCGTCGACGACGAGAGCGAAGGTGCCCGACGCCGGGCACCGCCGACGAGCTGCACGGGAGGGTGAACAGCTCCTTCAGGCCGGTCGGACTGCCGCGTCTACGATCCCCGGACGTTAATTTAGACGAATTTCATTAGAACAAACGAACTTTGCTAATCCTCGGTAATCCGATTAGAAATTTGCTCCCGCGGCGAAGTCACGAGAGGGGCTGGAATCGGGGCAGAGAGGGAAAGGGGAATGGGAAAGGGGTTGCGTCGAATCCGAGAAAGAAGCTCCGGTTTCCACCGGAAACGGCGGAGAAGCTCGAAACCCTCTTCAATCCCTTTACTCTATCCTCACCATTTTACTCTCTCTCCGTTTCTCCCTCGCTCGCTCTCTTCACCCCTTAAACAGTGGCATTTCCCGGTAGCGCCCAACCCCACCCTTGAAGCGAGAGAGCTTCCGAGTTCGAGGCTCCTGTTGACTGAAATCCACGGAAGCCTATATCTTCTTCCTACTGCTGCCTCCTCGCAAATATTTGCCGGAATTAGCCGTCAGAGAAGTCTTGGCCGTAAATCCCCGGGGTGTGGGTGCTGCACTATTCTACGGACGTAGTTTTAACAACTAGCGCTTTCTTTTTACTGCGAATATTCGGATACTCGTAACGTTGGTGGGCGGCAACCGATGCTGAGGCGATTCAAAGTTGTCATTAAGATCGAATTACCTGCATGTTTTGGTTTAGTTTTTTTTCCTTTTTCTTTTGTTTTTCGGGACACTTGAGCTATTTTTTTAGTGTCTTGTAGGATATTCTTCAGTTATTCAAACAGCTCTGAACATCGCAAGGGCAGAAATGGGCCAATACGAGAGGTTTGTCGCTTTTCTTAAACGACAATTTTGAGAAATGAACTCCGATAGTTTCGGAATAGTTTCTGAAGCTTCTAATCGCTGTACTAGCGGCTATATCGGTATGGTAATTCACTACAAAAGTGGTCCATACTTCAGCGTATCGATTTCACTCCAAACAAGTCGAAAAATGCTAATTCTTGGCAGAGTAGCGCAACGTCAAAGACGCCGGAAGGCGAGATTAGATTATGGCGTTTAAGATATTTAATATAGAACCCCGGTAGTTTCTCTGCTAATATTGTCGACATCCCTGAAGTCTGAGTGTTTCTCATTTCATACATTATTTTCGTTGACTGACGTATTTCTCACATGCCGACGAAAATGAATTATTTCATTATTATATCCTATTCTCGGATTTCCTCTCGAACCGCTATTTTCCCGAGCAAAGTCTTTCCACTTCCTTCATTCTATATTGCGACAAAGGCCGGAGGTTTATTTTTTACTCAGCCCTTGTTCCCATTCCCTCGGAATTGCCCTCCCCAAGTTTTATTCATCAATCCCCGTATTAAAATTCTCTCGCTGTTAGTCTCATGAAGTTCGAAAATAGATTCTCACCGAGAGCTTTCGTACGTACCCCGATCTTACATTCTTCATGCATGGTTAGATTATATATGCAAGACCGCGCGATCTCAATTCAGCCCGATCCTCGTTGACTATTTTGCTCGCTTCGACTTTTCGTTTTATAATTCTCTTGTAACGCCCCTCGGGCTAAAGCTTAACGATCCGGGATAAGTAATTTCCCGCGGAGCAACATCGCACGCGGGCACCAAGCCAGTCCGGTGGCTGAGCGACAATAAAGACCGCTAAAGTTGGCTTAAATCAAGCCAAACAAGAAATCTTAAACTTCAAATTGCAAAATCTCAGAACAGTTTTTCTACCCAAATACAAGCCCCGAAACCGATTGTGACCGATCCCTAATCTATTTCCAATTAACGTCATCGTGTTTTTATAATATAAAAAAAAGAGCATTGAAAAAAACCCAGATTTGCCAGTAGATTAAATATTTCCTTTCATTCCCCCAATTTCGACTCTCTCCTTCTCCACTCGAGAAAAAAAATAATAATAGATCAATAGCATAATCCAAAATCGAATGCAAATACACATCTCCATAACTGACGTTTCCAAGAGACGAAAACCCAGCAACCTGCCCCGTACCTCTCAGCGAACCTAGCGGAGCAATACTGTGATTAACCCATCTGGTTCCACCCAATAACTGTGACGCGAGATTGTAAGACAGATTCGCTGTTACAGTCCAACGATAACCGGCGGCTGTACGGCGAAGAACAACATTGTCAAAATCAGACTCCGGACCGTTAAAGATATCGCCAACATCGAGGCGGTCCGCCGTGGGCGAGCTCGTCTCTCCGTCCTGTTTGATCCACCGAATTCGTGCGCCGATTTCTCGCTTGCAGCGTCGGACATGCGAAACAGGGGCCGGTTCGCCCTTGCTGCCCTTGCATGATGCATACGACTAATGGAAATGAGGCCTCGGCGTTTCTGGAGGGTGCGAAGCTCCGCTCTTCTCGCGATGCCCGCGCACCGTGCAGATCCACCGGCTGCAGGAAAACCCTACGACTAGCCGCGACACAGGGCTTTCTCGCTGGGCGTTGAATCTGCCTCGGTAGGCAGACGAGACCAACACGCTGCACGCCTTGTATGTGTCTGTGCATGCATGTGCGTTCCTGCGCGCTTGTGGGTGTGGACCGAGTGAGAGGCTACTTTGAATTAAATATGGCAAAGCCTGAGCGAGTAAGCGATATATACAACGACTCCGGCGCAACCTACGGGAGTTCTGCCTCCAGCCAATCTCTCGGCTACGCTCTCGTTCTCACTTATGTCGCCCGTGTTTTATCTCATGTTTTGCATTCCCTGCGTCCGAATTCTTTTCTGTACGAGGCGCAACTTTGAAAACACTCTCGATTGAAGCATTTAAGTTTTATGACATTTTTTGAAATTCTTTACACACCAAACGTCACGTGGATCCCAAAAGAATTGAAGACGTTGTTATTACTATTATTTTCATTATTATTTTTATTATTATTATTATTATTATTATTATTATTATTATTATTATTATTATTATTATTATTATTATTATTATTATTATTATTATTATTATTATTATTATTATTATTATTATTATTATTATTATTATTATTTCGAAATAACGATAGTCCCCGGTCTCTCGCATAGGTGTGTGCACACGCTCATCCCCGTCCCGTCTGACCACACAAAGAATTATTGAACAGTCGACGATTCCTCCCCGTCTGGTCGGAGTTTCGAGTGCGCGCTCGAGAGAGAGAGAGAGAGAGAGAGAGAGAGATAGGGACAAAGCCGAAGGGAAGAAGAATGAAAAAAGAGCGATCGGTGATACCTATATGCCGCAGAAAACCAGAGAAAAAAAAAGTTGGTATACGAAGTCACAGGGAGTAGAAACCCGGGATGCGTACCAGTGTATATATGTGTATATATACACTGGAAATATAGCGTGGATGCGTATAACACACATATGTCCAGGGAAAAATTGTCTATAGGGCTGTGCCGCATTGCGAGCTGCGTGCATTTTTCATTGTCTCGTGTTTTCCGAAGGAGAAAGCAACGCAGGGGCGTTGTAGAGAAGGAGGGAGAGAGTCCAGCGTTGTTGGAAGTTACTTTTCTCGTCCACGTGTGTGTGCGCCACACGCGGGTGCATTGACGAGAAAATTGCCGGTGCCACTCGGGCTCGCGAGCCGAGCACACCGCGTATCGCTTCTTCGATGATATCTCGTTGCGTACGATTTAGTTTATAAATAATAAATGAGAGCGCACACTGTAAGAAATCTGCGGTGTAAGCTGCGATGGTGTGAGTGGTAAAAAAAAACCGGTGTTAAAATCAACGCCGTTTCGCAGTGGAAAGTACACCGGACATGTGGTAAACCGGTTATGCGGTTTACTTCAATAAATCCTAACACCAAATTCTGTGATGAATCACGATATCACTTAATGGTGTTATTTTCATCAACACAATTCCGTGTTAACTGATAACATTTCTAAGAAGTGGTGCATTTAACCACGACTTTAAGTTTCAAATATGCATTTAACGGTGGAAAATCATCACGATGTACAATGTAATTACTTTGTTAGGCAATTATTACTTACGATTCATTATATTAAAACTTTTACATCTGCTTCAAGCGCTTAAACCCTCTTTACTCAATTGGGAGTAAGGTTCGGTGTTACTGTACACCGTTACCGTGTTAGAATGTACGTTCTGAAAGTACTACTGATTTTACACCGCATGTTTTACACCATATTTTAACACTGCTTTTAACACCAAAGTAATGGACCTATATGGACCGCATGGCGGTGTCAAAGCGGTGTTGAATTTAACACCGTTTTTTTTACAGTGTATCTTGATCCGTGGAAAGACCCCCGACACCAATTGCACGGTAGGGGGAGAATTTTCGAAATATGATAAAAGGAAGTCATCGTTTCCTATTTTTCTTTACTTTTTTGTGTTTTTTCTTCATTAAGACGATTTTTTTTGTGCCAATTCTTTTCAACGAGTCTCATTCTCCTAGTTCATGGCAACACGTAAAAAAAAGAAGGATAAAAACAAAAAAATGCTCTCTTTTCGAATAGCCACGTAAGTGGAGGTGGAATTCGGAAGGCCCCTCGAAAATTCATTTGCCGTCGTTTTAAAAGTCTGCGAAGGCTCGGGAAAACGAGAGACGAGACGAGACGATGGGAGATATGAGAAGTCTCGCGGTTGCAGCGGTCGAGTGAGTAGGAGCTGCTTGAGGGAACGCGAAGCTTCCAGACCCGAAGGCTATCGTCCAAAAGCCTGGAGAAGGACTGGATTCTGCTTACCCTCAAGCTCAAGCTCCCTCTCTCTCTCTCGCGCGCCCTCGACGGTTTACTTGCTTATTGTAGCGTATAGCACGAACGCACTATCAGTTAAACCATAGAAATCCTGAGTGTTCTAGATCCCCGTTCGCGCAACGCGACCCGAGGCCTCTCGCCTCTAACCCCCTACCGAAACTTTTCAAATGAACCAACTTTTCGTGTGTCTTTCGACGTATTTCTCCATTCTGATTTGCCTGGCAAAAAACGTGCACCACCCCCCGCCCCCCCTGCCCACCCACCTTATTTTTACCGGTCAGTATACGTTCTGACCACATATTAGCAAAGTTGTTGCGACTGCAGTGCAGACTTCCGGTTGAGCTTGCGGATGCCGACAAGTAGCTAATAAATCCACCGCGCGATGATTCGCTTCCTTCCTCTTTTTTTCTCGCTGCGCCTATCGTTGCAGCTTTTTTTTATGTCTTCGACTATGGCATCTTGGAGCGGCACTTTTAGGGCCACCGGCATTTGCGCTAATACGTGGTCGCGGGATGAAGAGATTTTGGGACGGTGGAATGAGATGCGGAGGGATTACATTGCCGATTTTTTTTTTATTTGCCAATATTTAAATGAAGCCATTTAACAGGTGCAGGGATTCATCGAGGTGACAGTGATGAACACCTGCGCCTGTAAAAGGGTTGAGTGGAGTCCGATTTTGAAGATCATTCGATGAAACTACTTTAAACACTCACGTATGGGATTGAATGTTTGGAGCATTGAAAAATAAATTTAGATTTAAGTGGTTGGGAAAAAACTGTGTCTAATAAAATACGTTTTTTTCTTTCTGTTACAGGCCAAGTTGTTGGAATCTTCCCACGCTTGGCTCGGCGCCTCCACCTCCAATATATCAGGTGAGTCTCGGATACCCTCGGAATCTTGCGCACGCCTTTCTTAATTTACCTTCGATGTCAATCTCTCAAAATATTCCAGAATTTCACGTAGCCTTCCTGCATTAATCGCTCGGCGCGACATTTTTTGCGAAACGTTTCGTCGATCAAACCGACTCGGTGCTAGCGCCGCAAACTCTTGCGACCTTTCGATAATTCGATTTGACCAGATGCGCGGTACCGCGTCACGGGGTCGTCTATAGAGTCCGTACAGTACCGACGCGGTTGTCGTCTCGAGAATAGATATTTCGCTCGTTGAAACTTCATTATTCGCTGTATCGTGACGGGGAAAGACATTATTGCCAAACGGAATGCAAAAAACGGTGACACAATCGCTGCCGTCACGAATATGATCGATAACGAAATTACCCGTGTACAAACGAATCCTATTTGCATCCGACGGTTCAAACTTTTACTCACCTTTCTTGGAAAGTCGTTGCCGAACGAGAAATTTCTTAACTGCGTCTACACTCCGTCCACGTGAATTTATCGCTCGTGCAATTTTATACGCAATTTCACAAATAACTCATCTCTGGCCTTTCTCTTTAGAAAATTAATATCGACATTTTTTACAATCAAAATTAATTTTCGTAACTCTTGACGCAGATGAGTAATCCTAAATGGGAATCCTAATGAGCATTCATCAAACTCCATTCATAAAAAATATAATAATCATAATTTCATTATAGACACGGGAAAGCTAGTTTTCTCAAGGCACTTTGGATATCGCATTCTAATTTTTATTTCCGATACTGCACGACCAATCGATTTGCAATTTGGCACACATCGTGGGACGGTCTTTACCTGCTTACAAAAAAAATCCTGACACGCCCAGCGATTCCATCTCTTAGTCCGAGCTCCAACATTACGCGCTCGGCGTCCGCTCGAAACGGCGCACGACCTTCCCAACACTCCTTAATCCTTCCTTCCCAAAACAAAAGCATCTTTCTTTTGCTAAAATAAAATATTTATCTGCAAGCCTCTTTAACTCATGTGCTATTGCTTCGCTCCATAAGTCATTCCTTACCCTAATTCTTTTCTTCGTCTCGCAACTCTAATTCTTTGCAACTCTAATCAGTGCCGCAAAGTGGCAAAGCAAAACGATCAATCGCTGTTCGAGGGTGAGATAGAGTCCGGTCCGTGAAAACGACATGTCGTTAAGCGAAATCGTTTCGCGACTATCGTCGGGCATTCGCGGGTGCAGAGGTATATTGAATTATAGCGAGTGTGTACCAAGGAAGACGCGACGCGCGACGCTTTATCGCGACCGACCGAAAGGGGTCGGAAGAAGGGAAAGGAACAAACCGACGACATTTGACGAGTATGTTGTAGGAAGGGTAGGAGCAGTGTGGAGACTTCGAAGAGAACATACCCGCTCGCCTGTTTCTCTTCTACCCAGGGTGGGGGAGGCAAATTTTGCACGCAAGCGCACTCGCCATTAACCGGGCAATAATAAAGCGGGGGACGCATTTTGCTTTAATATAGAAAGCAATTTAGATAGACGGCGAGGTGCGCGGACTGGTTAACGGCGGTGGTTAAATCTCCGGCGTGTTATCGGCGATAACACGCCGGAGATTTACCCGAGTAGAAATTTTCACGCGTTACATCGGGCCCTGATAAGGTCCTGAGAAGGCCTGAAAAGGGCCCGATAAGGCCTTATCAGGACCCTATCAGGGCCCGATGTAACGCTCGAAAATTCTACTCGGGCATCTCGATTCTCTCGGCACAACTCGATATTCATCTCCTTAACGGAGCCTTTTTATTCAACCCGGAGACCTCGAGCCTATGTGGGACCGACTCGGTCTGCAGTAAAAACTCTTCGCTTCGATGGTAGCGTCTCAGTCAACATCTAAAAAAATGTATATTTTAAATAAGACGAGAGAAGACCCATTGAAAAGTTTATCAACGGAGCTGGACAAAAAAATGAAGAAATTAGCGGAGAAAACATTTATGTTTGCAGCATCTCAGCCTCAAAACTCTTTATATTTATATTTCGCCGTCGGTTTCGTATCGCTGGCGCCGAGTTCTCGGTTGGATAAAGTTTCGAGTTCCGCGGAGGAAAATACTATATAGAATAAACGGAGGGGTGCAAAAAAAAAAAAAAAAGGAAACGCCTGTTGGCTTGCGAGCCCTCGGCTCTCCCGAGCTGAGCTCTCCCTTCGTCGAGTCTCTTCTGCAGACCCCAACAGGTGGGCATCCGTATCTCGCTTCCTCTCTCGGGCTTTTTTTTCCTTCTCGTCCTTTTTTTCTTCCTATTTAACTTTTTTCCTCAATTTCTTTTTTTTTCCTCTCACCTCGGACGAAATTTTCCGCATCGCCAAGTTTTTACTCAAGTAAAGCGAATCGAGGCGGGAGAGGGCTCGCTCGAGTATTTTTCCTCGCGCTAACTCCTCGGCCACTTCAACCTCCCTACCTTGTTATTTATCTTTGGCACCCTCCTTGTTCGGAGCTTTTTTGTATTTTTATCTTCGATTAAATTTGAACCAATTCGTGAGGTAACAAATTTCTATTTTTGCACTTTTTTTTAAGCCTTAACCTTTCACCGAAAAGATCCTCAAGGTTCAACCTTTTTTTTTTTACAATGAAAAAATGGGTCGAAAAAATAGTTTTAAAAATTCCCGAAGGAACCTCAGAGTGCGATTTTTTCGATGGCGCGGACAAAAATAATTGCATCCTGATCGATGTTCCAAAAAAAAAAACTGCGTTTCGGAAAAAAAAAACTGCCTCAAAAAAGACACTTTCCCGAGTATAGACACGAACCCGTCCACCGGTTATCGAAATAATCATCACAAATTTTTCTCTGTACCAAAAAGACATTATTTCATTCACCATCGTACTGCGTTAATGAAACTCTGGCTGTAAAAAAATTTGGCGAACAATTTTTCAAATTTCACAACTCTTGCGACCCGAAAATTCACCGAGCCCTCCCTTCAAACTCCGCGCAATGTATTCGTTTACGGTCGAAATTTAACGTTCGAGTCGTTACAATAAATGAAACGTAGCGGGAGCAAAAAATTTAATGTCCAACCAAAAGCACAGCGGAGCGGTGTACGGTATTTATTACAAGCTTCGCTCTGGCCGGGGCACGTGTAGAAGCAACCGTTGAGGCGCCTGCGGGGGTTGTAGTTGTAAATCGGGCTTCGCGTCGGGTGTTGTAAACCGCGCCGGAGCATAAATCCCGACGTATAAACGGCGTTAATTACTACGTCGGCGGGGCGAGAGGACGAGGGGGGCTTGCGGATAGCACGTCGGCCCGTAGTGGTCGCTCACCCCTCCGCCCCGCCACCCTCATGCCCCAGGAGTCAAGGACTCTCGCGGTGCGTCGAAATCGAGGACAGGCGACTTTTTGGCTCAGTCGCCCTCGATCTATACTCGTGAAAATCAATATTTTTCAACGACATCTTCAAAAATCGATGCTTCTTCGAAATTTCGAAAAAAAATTAACAACAATCGAAAAATATGATAATAGACAAAACGGGTTTATCCAGTTCGATTTGTCTGGACTGAGATATTGAGAATTAATATTCTTTTTCTGATTCTCGAAATAATCTTCGAAAATTCGACAAGCAAGGAATAATAAAAAAAAAAAAAGATCGGTCTTCCAAGCGATCAGAGACGGTTGATCGAATTTTGGTCGGTAACCGACCGTTTCGTACGAAAGCTTGATATCAGTGAGATACTTTTGTTTCACGAAAATTTCACGATAAGAATTTCCCCCATCAAATGACTCGATTTCTAGCCGACTATTCGACCCTGTTGAAGTTGAAGGCACCGACCTGGACGCGTCACGATCTCCAGGATGCGATAGAGGCGGTCGTCACCCAAAAAATGAGGTTCACCCAGGCCTCGACCAAGTACGGAATCCCGAAGGGTACCCTCTACGACAATATACTCGGCAAATCGAAGCGCATGATGGTCCTCGAGGAGGCCGGTCTTAACAGCAACGAGGAGACCGCCGTCCTCGAATTTTGCTGCGACATCACCGTCAGCCCCTACAACAGAAGAACGAAAAAATCTCTGAACGCTATTCTTAATTTTGTCGAAAGACTGCGACGCCGAAGAGATCCGGGCTTCATATTCACCGGGCTTTCGGGCTTTCGTTGGTGGTGGGCATTTTGCAAAAAACATTCGATAGTCTCGCTTTACTTCAACGACGAGAGCGAGAACGAATGACCTTGGCGAGCCTTTTTTCGAGTTTTTTTTTTTTTTTTGCTTGAGTCTTTGCAATTTTTCATTGACCGAGAAAAGTTGATAAAATAAACAAAATACTCATCGTACGGTGTAGAAAAAATAAAGTATATATATGTATATATCTCCGAAGATATATCGCATAATAAAAATGATAATTATTATTTATTAGACGAGAGCATCCACGGCTCGAAAAAAAGGTTAAAGAAATGCTCAGCATCCGGAGCTCCGGAGATATTTTTAAGATGAGATGATGCGAGGAATAGGCTTCTGTTTTGTTGTTTTCACTCAAAGACGTTAAGTTTTCAAAAATTGTCTATTTACGAAGTATTATCAAAAAAATTATAAGGCGCGTGCGTTTATGTTAATTACGTTGCTTATCAATTTTTTTGCGCCGCGCCTGACAATTTGCTCAAAAGACGACGAGACTAAATGAGTTTACAATTAGTGCAATTCGTTATTATACAATTAGACCCAAGTTATTTCGTCGGGATTGAAATATTGTTATTTACACGTGATATTTAATTGAAATTCGAGGGACCAATCGAAGAAGTATGAAGTGCCTTTGGGGTCGAATTTGCAGTATCCAATTGGTTCGAACTTATATTTAATTTTTTCACTACAAATTCGACCCCTAGACTGTTTAGAATTTAACACGACGGCAATCGTGAAATATTGTTCGTCCGTATGCTTGTGAACGTACGTTGTGAAGATGATTGTTTTTACCACAAAATAAATTAAATATTATGTTATTTAATGCGAAACAAAAAAAAAATAATAATAGTGACGCTCTAGCGTAAGATCGTGATCGCAAAAATCGATTCAGCAAGCGGAAGAAGGTTTTATTTATTTTTTTGAATAAAGACCCGCGCCCTGAAAATTAGAAGGAAAACCCGTCGTCGAGCAATTAGTCAATCGAGCCTCCAAGCTCGTTTCTAATATAGCCTCGCTGCTAATTCGCCTCGCTCTATATTTAGCTTAGAACAACGCTCGCGTCACGTGTGTGTATGTGATTTCCAATTAATTCTATTAATTATTTAATTGGAGGAGGCTTAATTAGAACCAATAAATAAACTATTGTATAATCGTCGTGAATTGAGGCCGCAGCTTGGAGTCCCGAGACGACGAGTGATCTAAGCGATCCAATTTCGTGTGTGACTGCGAACTCGGGCACTCGCCATTCTTCTTGGGTTATAACCAATGGCCGGCGATTCTTAGCCGGTATCCCACGACCTCACAAGAATTTTCTTGATATAGACGCGGGAGATCAACTTTTGCCTCGTCCCAGACGAGCACGCGATCCGAGGCCTACTTTTTCTGTCTGAAAAAAAAAATTATATACATATATACATCAATTTTGATTCGATAGATTCTGACAAAACTGGACTACCGATGTAAAAAAATTATTTTCGTCGTCGATTTTTGCGATCTCGAAGCTCGAACTTGCGACGAAAAAAAAAGTCAAATAGCGATCGATACGCTTAATTTATCAATTAAATATTGAATGCGACAATTCGAATGTGAACTTCAATGCGAGAAATATTGTAAAGCTTGAACAATAGAAAAGAAATGTGCGTTATCCCCCAAATCGATTATTTTTGTTCTTATTTATTTTGTGAAAATAAAAGAAAGTGGAAATCCTTTTTTTTTTCTGTGTGTTTTATTTTCAGGGCTTCAAGCGTCAAGAAAGATATAGATAAAGAATGAGAAGTAGAAAAAAAGCAATAAAGCAAACAAAAAAATCTTCGACCCACGAATCACACAAGTCCCTTCATCGTTCGTTTCCATTCTCATTGAGTATAATTTTTTTACTTTATCCTTCAAAATCGTAAAATAATGCAATTTAATTCTGGAGATTCAAGCGACAAATTACTAATATCGTGCTCTCCTCCGTGTTTCTCTTTCGCGGGGGATTGTTCCAGCAGACAGCTATCAGTATCAGCTACAGTCGCTCTGGCAAAAGTGCTGGAACACGAATTCGGGACTGGTGCACAATCTACGCTTCCGGGAACGCGGTCCGTTGAAATCATGGCGACCGGAAACGATGGCCGAAGCGATCTTCAGCGTTCTCAAGGAAGGGCTGTCTCTCAGTCAAGCTGCCAGGTCAGTAAAACAATTTACCCTCTCAAACTTATATTCGATTACCGTTCTAAACTTTTTTAAAGCTCCGAAGATTATTCGACGATACTCAAAGGGTAAAACAGATTCCTGCAATGGAAGATTCGCATTATTTAAGATCAAAGGATCCGTTTTCAATTTTTAAAAAAGGGACAAAAATACACCCGTGAGTCGAAAGAACTTCCGTTTCGATCAAAAAAAAAAAATCTAAGGGAAAAGACCAGCCATAAGTATAAACAAAATTCAACCCTCTATTTTGTTTTACCCTCGGAGCAGCGTCGAATCATCTCCAACCTCCTAATACATGTTTTCAAAATAAAAAAATAATTCAAATTCTTGAAAAATTGCAGAAAGTACGACATCCCTTATCCGACATTCGTGCTGTACGCGAATCGAGTGCACAACATGCTCGGGCCAAGCTCCGATGGCGGGGCCGGTGAGTGTTAGTGGTCATTTTTATTTTCAATTAACAAGATGACAATCTCGACAATTTCGCTACTCGTTTAAACGTCGTCGAACACGATTCCTCGTCGAACAAAGAGAGTCCGCGACGTTGCGAAAGGGATATCCCATTTCATCGGCTGCTTACTCGAAGTGGGATCAATTGTGTTGAAACTACTCATACTTATTACCCGTATAGAGGGAGAAGTAGGAGGAGAAGTAGGCGGAGAAGTGCAGGAGTACAAACGTGGCGGTTCGCCGGGTCGATCGTGTTCCCGGTACGGTAAACTCAGTCATGGAACTGCATGGAATCGCTTCCTCCGATTCGAATCGTGAATAGTTAATAAACGAGCGAGTTTTAAAGAATATTTCCGAGGTCGGACATTGAGAGCCGAGACCCACTCCGGCTGCCACCTTCGTGGATTTAGTTGCGCTCGTAAAAGCCTGGCAATTACATCGGCACTGTAGCTCGTTTGCGCGACGCATTAGCCAACTTCTCCCTATGTGTATCTGTATACGTGCGAGAAACATGCATCTACGTATATACGTTTTTCACCGGCTTAGAAGTGTCACGCGATTTGACGGCCGTCATATTTACGCAGGTCGCTTTAATTCGTTATTTTATTGTTCAAATGAGAAAAGCTTATCGTCGACACTCTCGCTCGTTGCGAGAAACGCATTAGTGCAGCGTTAATAGCCTCGACTATCTTTATTTCATTGTGCACCCTTCTACGCCTTCATCGTGCAAATTTCTTCGTCGCTACTGGATTTCTTATCCTCGAGTTGTCGACCTGAAAAAAACCGAAGACTATAATTTGAAAGACCATTCGTCGGGTTATCTGAAGAGGAAATTGTATCGATGAGGATAAATAAATGGCCAGGACTGGCGAATATCTAGCAAAAATAGTTTAAAAAAAAAAAAACAGAAACGATAATGGTACATTTTTTTTAACCGTTCACTCTCGAATTATACAAGGTAAACATTCGTGCAAAATTCATTCGATTTCGATGTGTAAACTTAATTTTAAAAAATTATCGCAACTCTTCGGGTTTATTTTTTTAAATGGAATTTTTTGTTCAATCGGATAGCCAAATTGTCGGCGCGACAGACTCGCATAGCGAAGATAATTCATTTTTTTCTTCGACGTTGTCGACTTTGCAGATCTTCGGCCGAAGGGTCGCGGCAGACCACAGAGGATTCTCCTGGGAGTCTGGCCGGACGAGCATATTCGGGGTGTAATACGCGCCGTTGTTTTTCGCGACGGTCACATAGTCAAGGACGAGCAGACCCCGATCTATCCGAGCTTGGCGAATTACGCGTGCAACGGCCCGGAGGGTGCGGTGAGCCCTGGTGCCGCTGCGGCTGCTGCGGTCGCCGCGGTCGCTCAAGGTAATTCAACACGATATTTTGTCAAACGTACCGGAAACCGAACGAATCCACCAAATAGACCCCCGACTTGTCATCTCATCAGACCAGACGTCCGATAAAAAATTTCGAACATCTATCGAACTAAAATCATATATAAATTAATCGAGCGGAAACCCAGAACTCAAACAGCTTTTCGGATGTTTTTATCTGATGGCAGACCTTCTTTTATGCTATCACTACCAGATTGTGGTAGGAATCCTTCCGGGTTAAAAAATCACATTTTTCGACCTGTCGAAAAAAATTCCACATTTACATCTCAACCACTCACAATTCTACCGGATAATAACTCTACCAGAAAACATCTCAACCGTATTAGAACTCTACCAAAATCTCTACCAGAATAAAAATAACATTCTACCGGACTTGAAATAAAAATCTACCGGAATACAAGGGTAGACGGTAGGCTTGTATTCCGGTAGAGTTTTATTTCAAGTCCGGTAGAGTTTTATTTTGATTCTGGTAGAGTTTTTTTTTTTTTACTTTCTGGTAGAGATTTTGGTAGAGTTGTGAGTAGTAGAGATGTAAATGTGCCGAAAAAAACAGATTTCCAAACCGGAAGAGTAAGTGACCTCGGGTAATTTTTATGTTATTGCTTGACCGCGAATCATTTTTATGTTTGCATTTGACCTCAAACAAATTCTTTTTCTCCTATCTTAATCCTTGACCCTAAAGAACTATTTTTAAAAATAATTTCCAGGTCTTCGACATCAGATGTGCAGCATGGTAGCAGCAGCCCAGTCACACCAGCACGACATGATAGCGACGAACCTGTCGGCGAATTTCCAAGCCGCCGTACAAGTCAGTCAGCATCATTTGAACAACAACAGTCCCGCGAGCAACAACAACAACAACAACAATAACAATAATAGGAATTCACCGTTGATACTCGGCCTGCCGAGTCCCGGATCCGGTGGTCCACCGGAGAGTCCCATGGAGGGCAGTCCGCTAGCGAGTCCACTCGCGCCTCTGATGGATCCTGCCCACATACCGAGCAGCGTCGAGGTCGGCATCGGCGTCAGCGGATTGACCTACAAGCCAACTCGCAGCTTCATCAGTCCGCGACCCGAAAATCTCTTCCAAGATGAAATCGCCGATCTCGTAAAGAGTCCTCACGGTCACAAGGACAAGGACAAAGTGCCGGTGAAACTCGAGCCACTGTCGGACTCGCGAAGCGAGCAGTAAATCGACTTCCGGTCTAGTTTTTTTGTTTTGTTTTTTTTGTGAAAAAAAAACTGACCTCACTTGTCCGATAGACGAAAATTGATGCGGATAGTTCGAACAACCTCGAATTTCGGCAAGGAACTTCGGTATAGATCGAGGAACGACTCGTCCGAGTTTTGGGGTAAAAAAAAAAATCCGATTCGTTTTTCCGAGGTGTTTGTTTGCACTTCCGGTCTCGAGACCGTTCGAATTTTAGGGTTTTACTTTTTCCTTTTTATTTCCAAAGGGAATGATGATTGAATTCCGACTGTTCGACATCCATCGCGTTTTTCCTTTTGGCGCGTACTACATGATAGACACGTATAAATATAGTATATAGACGATTAAAAAAAAATGCATATATATTGTAAGGTAAATAGAGACGAAGGTATAAATAATATACATACGGATTGTGAGGCGCGTCGTCGCTATCGGGGTTGCCCTGAGCGCGAACAAAAGATGATTTTAAAAAAAATAAGGAGCAAGGAGATGACGAAAAGGGATAAGAACAAACAAACAAAAGAAAACACATAAATAAATAACGAGGTGAAGGGACGATGGCGAAAAATCAAAAAGCGAACGAGCGAGTGAGCGCTCCAAAGTGCAAATTCTCCCGAAATTCGACATTCGACTCGAAAAGAAAAAAAAAGCCCGTGAAAAGATTTAAAAAATTTATTGGACTTTTTCTTTCGTACATTTTTCACATTTTTCTGGTCGTTTCGAGTGTCTGGGACGTTCTGTACTCGAGTCTTGTAAAGAAGAACCACCGAGCGTCTAGCTTCGAGGATCGAAGACGAGGAAAAAAAAATGATGACTTTAGCGATTAGTACGCGAGGTATCGGGAGAACGGAAAAAAAGTGAAATAAATCTGCGATGCAGACTTTTCCCGAAACAAAAAAAATATATATATATCTTGCGGAAAACTTCGTTAGCCCGCGAGAGATCGAAGCCCAATTATAAATATACATATTAGTTGTCGAGGCTGACACCCAGGGAGAAAATAATAATAATAATAATAATAATAATAATAATACTAATAATAATAATAACAACAACAAATAAAACATGAAAAACGTTCGCTCGACGATTTAGCACATAATTTATATATCTACGCATATGGGGATACTATACGTTAATGCCAAATGTATAATAGTTTAAACAAAAAAAAAAAAAAAGAAAAACGGAAAAGTCAACAACAATCGCTGCTGATGTTATAACTGCAGAAATCTTCGAGGGCGTCGAGAGAATTGAGTGAGAAATTGTTTTCAACGCCGCGATTGAACAGTGTTTCGAAAATTCTCGCTCGCTCAGAGAATTATGTTGAAGAGATAGGTTTGATATACATCGGAGAATAGCAAAAAGTTGTCATCGTCGCCGTCAATTTTTATCACGATGCGTCGTCGAAGGGCATTCGAAAGTGATTTATGACCCTGGAAGACCACGGAGGATCGATCTGACCGAACACTTATTTTCTCGAGCTTGTGATTGGCACAATATTTGTTGAAACATCGGCAACGCACCTCGAAAAACTTATTACCTACATCCTGGCGTATCTTCCAGGATCAATGTAGAACTCGAAGTCCATACAAATCTTCGAAGGTCGTAGAAAACAAAAAAAATTTGCTGTAGACTCGAATTTAACTTTCCAATCCTCTTGATCAATATACGCCAGAGCCACGTGTCGAATATCGCTGCAAAAACATTAATTATAACTCGCTCGAAGATGAGGAAAAAAAAAGGGAAAAAAAGTTTAGTAATTGGAGGAATTACTTCGAGCCATCGAAACGCCTCGAGCGTCTCTCGCATAAATCTCCAGCGTTCCCCACCTTTCAATTCGACGCTCATTGGTTGGCGTTTAAGCGCTATACAGATGCAATTTACATTGAACGAACGTACCGGTATACGCTACACAAGAACTTTTGCATACAATGACAGGCGCCTGTGGAATTCGCATTCGCGCGGCTGTTACAAATGTATATTACCGAGGCCAGCGATTTCTAGTCAATCACCGACGTCCACGCGCAAATTTATACACACTCGCAACATCACGGACTACTATGGAATAGTCGGGGGAAGTTATTCGACACGTGAGCACGGCCAAGTGGCGCAAGGAGGAACAGTTGAAAATATTCTTTGGTTGGGAGTTCGAACTGCATACATGTATGGATTTTTTTTCTTAACCAGATCAAGAGATTTGTGGCAAATTTTTTATTTTTGCCACTTGTAAAAAAAAAATCGATGACGACGCTTCGCGAAAAAATGAACTGAAGATATATTTTTTGAATTCGCTTAATTAACAGCATTGGCGAATCTATGTACAAGCATGTTGCAGAATATCCTTTGACCGATGACGATGAAAGTAAATCGAAGAGACGCTCTGAATGAAGATATCGCGACACGATAAATTTTTGGAGAATCGAAGAACTGGCTTGATCGAGCGGTACACTCGTGAAGTGAAAAAAAAATGAGTAAAAAAAGCGTAAAGTTATTAAGTGTAATGATTGCCTTCCTGCCATATTTGGGGTATGCCAAGTATAAAAATTATAAGGTTTAGGGTATAGAGAAAGAATAATGAAGAAAAAAAGAAACAAAAGATTGAAGACATGAAAAGTGTTTTATGACGATACGAAGATTCGATTTTTTCGGGTTCGAATAAAGTGCGAATGTCCTTGGAACGAATGTGTGTCTGGTGACGAATGCGAGCGAGAGTAAAAAAAAGTTAGGAATTTTTCTGTAAGAATGCGTTAAACGCGTGATTTGTTTCACGTTGCCGAGTATACGTGGAAGTGTTGCCGTACGCGGATGCTTTTTTCGCGAGAAAAAAAAACACGAGACATATTTTTTCAAAATTATATCTAAACGGATATGCGCGCGTGCGTTTAAAAATAATATTCGACGAAGGGACCCTGGTATCGTGTGCTCTTCAAAAAAACAAAAAAAAAAAAACGTCGCGAGGTTTGAGCTAAATTTAACCCTTTTCGCACTGTCGTACGGTACTCCATTCCAAAGATTAAAAAAAACCTAAAAACTATCTCGTAACGTTTAGCGAGAGCAAACTAAAGATAACAAAAAAAATTACATTCGAAGTGGCCTTCGTGGGAGAAACAAAATTGTTGTTTTCGCTTTGACTCGAACGCGGGAGCGCGAGAAAAAAAAAAGAACAAGTCTTTTCGCTGCTTTTACTTTCTGTCTAGGAATTGAATACGAGATGGCTTCGAGAAATTAAGAAGAAAATTCTTTCG
The DNA here is from genome assembly GCA_933228735.2 of Amblyteles armatorius. Lineage (NCBI taxonomy): Eukaryota > Metazoa > Arthropoda > Insecta > Hymenoptera > Ichneumonidae > Amblyteles > Amblyteles armatorius. The sequence goes on along the minus strand of OW121686.1, from coordinate 22,007,973 downwards.
GCTGAATGTTTTTCTCAAGAAAGAGAGAGAGAGATAGATTAACGCAATGTCTGCTCGTAAATTCGAATTGGCGATTATTAGCTTCGCGCTGCGGTAATTCAAAAAAATAAATAAAAAAATAAAGATATTCTTGATACAAACGTTTTTTGTGCAAAAAATTACCAAAAAAGAAAAAAATATGGGAATGAAAAAAAATGGGCTAAGCGTGATGGAAGGCGAAAAAATGCTTGCATTGTTATACGTTTTCCGGTGTCTAAAGACGAAGAAAAGCGCGAGAGAATTAAAAAAAAACCAGTGAGATAGTCTAAATTCTTGTTTTCGGTCGTAAGCGAAGAGAAAAAAAAAACACGGAAAGTAAAGGGAATTAAGATTTTTACAATCTAGGCTTAATGTGTTCAAAAAAAAAGAGATTAAAAAAAATCCACGGCGAAGACGGGACGTACGTGAAGAGGAAAGACAGTGTGCATGGGCGCGTGAGTGTGAGAGCCAAGTTTAGATGAAAACGTGAAACCGCGAACGACTGTGAGATAAAAATTAAATAAAAATATTGTATAAAAAAAAATGAAAAAAAAAGTAGTAAGTGCCTTCCAAAACAAAAAAAAAGTTTAAAGAGTCCCGTAGATCGTGACCACTTGTAAATGAAGTCATTCGAAAATATTTCGTGTTTATTGAATGAGGGATAAAATGAAGAAAAACAAAACAACCAAAAACGTTTCGTTCTCCATTTATAGTTTTTCCCAGAAATATTATGGTCTCTTTTTTGCAAAAAGGAAATTCAAAGATACGAAAAAATTAAGAAAGAAGAACAACTGATAAAAAGTGACCGCAATATTTTTGCGAATTCAGGTGTGAATGGCGTGTGAATGACTGTCAAAATAGCCCATAATCGTTCGAAAGACAAATACAAACGTGCGATAACGTGGGAAATTGTATTTGTCCGAAGTTCGAGATAAAAAAAAATAAGCAAAGAAATTCATTTTTGGATCGATCCACACCGGTAATACCCTGAATGGCAATGTCTCTAGGAAGTTCGTTGTTTCCTTCTGATCTTCGTACACACACATAGTGACAAATTTTAGTTCTCAATTTGTTTTAAATAATTTTTTGCAACGAGCAAGAGAGAACGAGAGAAAGAGAGATAAAAATAGAAGGAAGGATTTAAAAAACAAACAAACGTTAACGGACACTCTGAGAACCTTCGTTTCCACAATTTTGATATAATATCTGTGAACAGAATAAATAATAAAAAAGTAAAAATACAAAAATACCTATATTACATACCTTAATATCTAAGATGAAAACAAAAAATAACACAAAAACCGTATGTAGTACGCTATTATTGATATAGTAAACGAAAAAAAATAAAATGATTATATAAAGGATATATATATAAATTGATATATATATGTATATCGCGAAGCTATGGTTACTGCTGGATGCGTTTACCAAGAAAAAACTTATAAAAAAACCCTCCCAAAAAAAAGTGTGAACGGAAGGAGACTAACAAAAAATCTCCTTTTCCGTCCAAACGAGCCGAAATTGAGATAAAAAATTACGTTTCGACAAAGTCTTGGCATAAATGTTGGTAGAACTCAAAACTTCGAGCTCGTCGAATTTTAATTGAAATACACAAGAGAGATGAGAAAGAAAGGATACATGATTATTTTTTTCCAATGTCTCACCCAGGAGGCATCGGAAAAGAAACGCAAATCGAGACGAATCGCGAACGAGTATGAAGAAACAAAAAAAAAAAAACTAAACCCGACATCAGCGTGTACCAATTAATTACCGAAGCAGAAAAACCACAAAAATGATAATTACCATAATTATTATTTACGACAGAAAAAAATAGTCTAGCCTTGTACACGACTCGAGACTAGTTTTTTCCAGGATAAATTCGAGAGGGGAGATAAAAAAAATTGAAGCGTAACGATCAATTGAAAAAAAAATCTTATCTGTTAAGAGATGAACTGATAACAAGATATATATATAGAGCGGGATAAAAAGAAAAACGATTTAAAAAATGGCGCTTCACTCGATTTTCTCCTCCTTTTGCTAAGTAAAAACTACAGGCGTTGATAGGTCGTAGTGAGCATCCTAGTTTTAAAAAAGAAAATGAAAAACTGGATTATTAACACAATTAGTAATTCGAACGGTAGGACTCACATAATATTTTCCGAGGCTCCGAATCATTTAATCGCACAATCCGTAATTTCAAGCCAAGTACACAAAAACAAACGCGAATAAACTTAAAACACAATTATCCATTTAAACAACAACAACAACAAAAAAACAAACAAAAACAGAGAATCTAAAGCAGATGGAAAAAGAAACTCACACGACGACACCAGAAAGAGATGATAGAAAGTGCAAATGAGAACGATAGGTGAAAAAAAAAGTTCGATGATACTGAGAACGGATAAAATGAGACTGCGTTTTACTGTAAATAGACGAAAAAAGAAATAAGAAAAAAAAACAAACATTGCACGGCAGGTTCATCATCATCGTATTATTATTATTAAAAATTGTACACATATTTATTTAGTCCATAAAGATAATTTTATTTTTTAGTTCATAAGATTGATCTATGTTGATTATTATTTAATTTATTCGAAACGTTGTCATCGAAGATTTATCGATCGCGATCTACGAGCCGGGGAACGGCTGATCGAAAATTCTTTATATTGAAAAAGTTTCGCGATAGTATACGATGTTTTTTTTTTTAATGATGCCACGTTCGGTTATCGAGTGCAATATAGGGCACTTAATGATCGTTTTATGTATTTATACTTTCAACTTATAAGCCTTGACTAAGGAATTCCGTTTTTTTCTTTCTTCATAGATAGTTCAATTTGTTATATTTAATTGCTAGTGAAGATTTTGCACGTGAATCAGAAAATATTTGATGTGCGAGGATCGAAATAACAAAAAAAGTGAGATAGCCGCAAACGTAAGAGAAAAAAATAGAGATTGGAGGTGAAGAAATGGAAGAAATGTGAGTTTGATGTTGCGGACGAGCGTCGATGAAAAAAAAACCTCTGTTGAATATTTTATTTATTATACCCGATTAGCTCTTAAGAATGACGTTCTACCGAAATATGCTATACTTATAAATACACCCTATATATAATAATTGGAGTAAGAAGTACATTACCCTTACCTTACCTACCTACCTACCTACCTACCGAAGCTGTGAGACTCCCACAGTGGCGAAAAAAGTACGAGAAGACGATGAGAGATGAAGAAAAATAAACAAACAGAATCACGCAATCATACATTTAAGTTGCTACTTGGCACGTATACCTAAGTAATATAATAAACATAAACAATATGCAATAAAAATAAATATGAGAAATAAAATTGCAGTCGATTGATCAACCAACAAAGTCCTTGTTCGATATTCCTTTCCCTAATTTTCGTTCCAACTCATTTCACGAATGAATTAAGGATTAATTAACGATAAATCAAGAAGGATGAAGAAAAAGATTAACCAGTAGTATAAAAGGTACGCAAATAGTACAAATTAAAGAAAATTCAATGAAATAACGCCTCAAATCAATTAGCTGCAATGAATCGTCGCAGATTCTTTTATTCGAATTTTCTACATGTGTTTATTAATTTAAAAAAAAAAACCAAAATCAGCACTTTTAAATATAAAAACATCACTCTTGACAAAAAAAAGAACACACGATCGGTGATGGCTAAAACTCGTTGAATAAAATGTATGCTGACAGAAAACGAAAATAAAAAGCTCGCGCGCACCAAAAATGTTTGTATGTCTACGCGTGAGTAAAACTGGCTGCGCGAAGCTAATGCACGAGACGACAGTGAACGCGAAAATCGTAGAAGAAAAAAAATCTCATGTTGATTGCTCCGAGTATCTTAACTGCAGTAACAATAATAATAGCGAAGTCCACGAATTTCATTACTCCGACTATATTAAACATGATAAGTCAGAGATGTCGGAAATCTAATTTGATCTCGTCGTTATTTCTCAATCGAATTCACAAAAATTATATTTTTCTGGCCATCAATTTAAACTACGTTTTTACTAAGTTGGGAGAAGGAGCAGCTTGCGCCGAATTTCCAGCAACCGGTACTTGATGTTGTCCCGCCTGCTGCTGCGCTTGGTTATTATGGGCCTGAGCATTTTGTTGCTGCTGTTGGGCTTGTCCTTGAGCGTTCTGCTGCTGTTGTTGCTGCTTCGGTTGACCGGAAGTTTGATGGTGTTGTTGACCCTGCGCTTGATCTACAGAACGCTGACCTTGCTGTTGTTGAACGGGAGCTTGTCCCTGTTGAACGGGCACTTGGCCGTGTGGAACGGGAGCTTGTCCCTGTTGAACGGGCACTTGGCCGTGTGGAACGGGAGCTTGTCCTTGTTGAACGGGCACTTGGCCGCGTTCAACGGGTACTTGGCCGTGTTGAACGGGAGCTTGTCCTTGTTGAACAGGCACTTGGCCGTGTTGAACTGGAACTTGTCCCTGTTGAACCGGAACTTGACCCTGGACCGGATGCGCCTGATATTGGGGTACTTGCTGCTGTCCTTGATATTGCGGCACTTGTTGATGCCCCTGGAATTGCTGCTGCTCATAATGTTGAGGTGGTTGTCCCTGGTATTGGGGCACTTGTTGCTGTCCTTGGAATTGCTGCTGCTGTTGCTGGAGATGTTGAGGTGGTGCTTGTCCCTGGAAATGCTGTTGAGGTGGTACTTGTCCTTGCAAATGGTCCGGAAACTTTGATGGGAGTGGCATCTGACCTAGGTGCTGTTGATCGGCCGGAACGTTTCCATATTGCGGTGGGAACTGGGATAAAAGATAAAAGATAGGCATTTGAACGATAAAATAAATATACTTAGGTAGACAAACTCTTGTTTCTCTCGAATGAACTTCTCTCGCGATGATCTCTAAGGTGAAGACAGCTGTTTTTTTTTTACTTATGTCTTTACGCTAATATATGGAGAAAACAACAGTTGATGTAATTTATTTTGTGTACCGTCGCAACCCTACTATGCATTCGTGGCCTGCTTAAGGCTGTACGTGGACAAGCAATTTTCAATGACCAGATAAATGAAGAAGTACAAAAAAATGTTTTTATTTCACCCGATGGAAAAATTTGGTACGATACTCGTGCGAAAAACTTTTTCTTAACTCGTGCGATTCCAACACTCCCCTTCGGCTCGTGCTGCAAACTCACACTCGCCAGAAAAAGTTTTTTTGATGTTTTTGTCGTAAAAGGCATCTGAGAGTTGTGCAGTACATTTTCAACTCTCTTTATTTTATGAAACAATTTGCAATTGTCTATTTACACGCAACGAAGCAAAATATTTTTCACTTCGTTAAACTCACCTGCTGGGGATGTCCAGGATCGTAACTAGCCTGGTTCGGTGGCAACTACCAACAGCAACAAAAAGTGCACAAGCAATGTTAGTTACCCTAATAACTACTTTGTCTATAATTTTCATTAAAGTTTTATCTTACTTTGTTCACGAGCCAAAAAATTAAATAAAAGTTCCGGCAGCAGATAATAGAAAAAAAAAGAAACAAGATACAAAGTTTAACGGTTCACAGGCATGCGACTCAACAAAACAACAATAAGAGATACAATAATAAAATGGCCGTGCAACGTTCAAAGTAAAATAAAAATACTATGACATTTTTTCTGTTTCTGTAATAAAGGTTACCTAAATGAAAAAAATAATATTGGTGAATTTAGCTATTCGGATGCGGCATCAAAAGATATGTGAAAAAAATGTAGTCGATGAGAAATGAAAAAAATGCAAGCGCGCCTAATCAAATTCTCATGCTAACATTGCGCGTTCATTGTGTCGCAAGATATAATTTTTACGACATACAGCAAAAAAAAAGAAGAAAATAAACTCGTACATTGACATGCTAAATACGTACGCATTCCATGACAAATTCGACATCAGCTTGAGCGACACAAATCGAAAGGCATAGAAGATTTCGACGTTTAATTAATCGAATCCCCGCCGCTGATACTCACAATTCCCTGCGCGATCAATCTCTGAATTTGTTCCTGTCGCCTCCTCTCGAATTCCTCGTACTCTTGCTGCGAATAAATTTGTTGCTCGTCTAGAGATTTCCAGCCTTCATCCTTCCGAAATTCGGGCTTCTTCGTCTGTTCCAAGAATTCCTTGTAACTGAATAGGTAATAATTGCGGATATTAATTCCTTCGTCGCGGCCTAAAAACGTAAAGACTGTTGCTCACGGTAAGTTGTAAGAAGTTACCTTATGAGCCCGTCTTTGTTGACATCAGCCTCGTTGAACACGTGCTCTCGCATTCGTTCCATCTCTTCTTGTCGCTCGCGTAGATCGTCTTCGGGTACTCCTGCCGCGTACAGTTTGTCCAGCTCCTTGAGGAACAGAGCTTTCACCTCGTCCTGATCCCAGACGCTGTTGCCGTCGACATCTGAAACAATCCAATCGAAACCTTAAATCTTTCAACCCTTGTAAATTAATTTTTATGTCCTTAATGATATGCTACTCGTGTGATCCAAAGAAAAATTCCGAAGTAATGAAAATGTTACATTTCATAACGTTCTTGGTAGTTCGCGGAGCGTTTTGTTGTTATCCTTGAATTTGTAGAACTCTCTATGAATATTGTTTTAAATTATTTTCTTACCGTGAAGATAGAAGAACGTTCGGGGATCAAAGTCCTGACTCGTCATGTGATCCTGCTCGTCCCAGACTTCCTTGAGCTGCTGTTCACTACCCGGGTGATGAAGCTTTGAAACAAATCACCGTTAGAAATACCGTCATCTATTTATCATATTACAACTTCACGATGCACATAAAAATTAATTATGCACATAAAAATATGCTGTCAATACTCACGGGCTTATGCTTTTTGTGCTTTTCTTCCAAAGCTTTGAGCTCGTCGACATATTTCTTCTTATCTTCCGCATTCATTGCTGTATAAAAATAAAATTGTTAGATTCACGAAAACGGAAACCATTTTGCAAATTACTTTCACGTACTCTTCATCTTCTCCTCCTGTTCGAATTTCTTCTGCATTTCATATTCCTTGAACTCCACACGTCGCTTGGCATCAGCTTTGGCTATGTCGTCGGTAGCCTATGAGAAAACAATAAAAATATTTGTGGATCGTTGTAAGAAATAAATTTTCCATTGGATATTTGTTTTGAGGTTTATACCTTTGCGATCAATTTCTTGAGATCGGCAACTTCGAAGGTGTGCGGATTGGAGTGATCCACGTGCTCAGCCATCTTCAGATGAGCATCCGTATCAAGGTCGTTCTCTCTCTTGTATCTCTGAGTCGCCAGATGCCGCAGTCTTTCCAGCTCTGTTCTCTTGAGCTCGTCCAGTTCCGTTCTCACATGATAATTTACGAAATCAAGCTCGTGGGCTATTTTTCCGGACTGCGAGAAAAAATACATCCAATCAGATTGTTATCAACGTTAAACGTAGGTAATTTCGTTTTCTAATGTTTCACAAAATTTGCTGCCGAGTTGAACACTCCAAAGGTAAAAAATTCTATGGAATGAAGCTAATGTGTTCCATCCGGAGATTAAATTAAAACCTTACACGAATGTCTACTTCCTCTGCTTTCTCGAGTTTCTTGCGAAAATCAGGATCGCTTTCCAGGGCTTGAACAACTTCGTTGAGGTATCTGTGATACTCTAACTCCCTTTCCATATCCGTCTGATCTTTTTCGCCCGCATGCTCCTCATCCTTCTCCTCTTCCTTGTTTTTCGTCACAGGCGGAGCTACGCATTGCTGTACCGCGAATATCGCCAGGGCGAATACAATTAGCCAGCGCATATTTCTGTAATGACGATAAACAATCGATGCAACAGTAATGAAAATAAATACACTTATTAATAAATCGATCGATTAACTCAAGGTTGTATTTGTGCAATATTTTTTAACTTTAACCAATTCTTTTACGTTCGTACGTCACTGAAAGGTGAAAGTGTTCCAATTCTTCGACAATCTCGAGCCGCACGAGGAATACTGACAGATAGGGCAGACGATAGTTAGTCGAAAAACTCGACGCAGCGGCAATAATGCCGTGATCAATATCGGTACTGGAATAATCGCGAATTTTCTTCCGACTGGAAATAAAGTCCAGAACATTCGATGGAAAACTCGAGACTTACGTTATTTCAGTTGCGTTGAAGAGCTTGACGCGCCGATCAAACACTCACTTCGACCCTCCCAACTGTTCAAACATGAATGAGGCGCGTAATCGTGCACGCACAGTATTGTACCGAAATCAAGGATATACTTGTGACATACGTGTCTCAAATGAGAACGAACGGTGGGAAAAACAGCGAATGTCCACGTCAGGTTATATAGTGCCGGCGCTGCTGATTTCATCTCTCTCTCTCTCGATCTCTCCTCTGCTCTCTTATACCAATATGTGTTCTACAGTAGGTAGGGGGAATACCAATACGCGTGGTACAGTAGGTGCCGTTAATACCAGCTACCGAGATAAGCTCATGTTACTCGTGTACTTCGTTCATTGGAAAAAATTCATCAAAAACACGATCGCATGATGATAACATTAATGACGCGGATGGTACTGTTGATTTTTCCCCCTATTATTACGATGCGACTTACGTTGCACAACATCCCGACGATGTTGCAACATATTTCCTGTTTTTCATTTTGCATTTCTTACAGCCTCGGCCAAACTGTTTTAATCTACTTTTTCTTTTAACTATGGTCGTTGAATTAGGACTGTATTTATTGGAAAATTTAATCGACCGTTGCATCTCTCACAATCTCATTTGCTGTAGATAAATAATGAGGCAATCTTTCGTGGATCGTGAGATTGTGCTAGCACGAATTTATAAAAACTTATAATGATATGGAAAATCAACACAGAAGCGAACAAATAGCGCAATAACGTTCCGTTTTTATGTATCAGCTACTTAAAAACATTGCGCCTTTGAATTGCAATTACTTATTTTTATGGAGAAATGTGGATTCGAAAGTAATTTTAGATCTTATTTGCAGCTTCTTTATTTTTTTGTTCCGTAAAATATAATTTTTCGAATTTGTGTGTTAAAAATCGTTCGAGCGTTCTGCACTTGACTTGCGAGGTCGCTTTGACGGCAGGCCCGCTCGACACGCTCTCGTGCCTCAAGCGGACATGTTTCGAACTACTAAAAGAATATCATGGCGTCTTGTTTACTACGAGGAGGAACATAACCTATCGCTAGAAGTTCCGAGCTACTCAAAATAATACATTTTTTACAATTCCATCGGAACATTTCGATGAGAAAATAATACAAATGGGATGAAATGAACAAAGTTGAATAAAACTCCTCGACATGAAGGAGCCACATTCTCATTTCGCCCGTCGCACGGAACCTGGACAAAAGGAGACCAAACTGCGTATGACATAGGTAACAAAATTAGTGGAAAATAAGCGTCTCTGGTAATGCCGTATAGCGGCGCTGCAAGCAGAAAAATCTCGACCGTACTATACTATATACATCTAAATTTGGATGTGATAAAGACTATAAGAAGAAAAGTCTAATCGCATCGACGATAATGAATAACAAACATTATTTTTTAAACAATAGATACTTGGAAACACCTACATTGGTCAATTGGTGGAGACTTTGACTTCGTCGTAATGGGATCAGTATTACAGATTAGACTTCGGAAAATCTGAACGAGAATGAGCACCTGTAGAATATTAATTTAAATTAGTCGGCCTTTCAGTAAAATCTTCGTATTTAATTATTATTTTTTGTGTCTTAAATAGACATTGTTTAATCCAGGTTCAAAGAGCTTTCACTTTTGAAAAGTTGTAAAAACAACTTCGTGAGCGAAAAAGGGAAGCCACTACCCGTACAAGTGTCGGACGATGCTTTGCTACATGATTTTCCACTCGGCTTTAAAGCACTGTAATTTTCAACGGTGGCTTCGGCCGTGCCCAGAATTGAAATTCCTCGCCGGTCGGCGATATATTGTAGCCTGTTCCCAGAGTCATTAGGACGCTATACCTGTGTCTACAATCTTTTTGAACCTGTTACCTTTAGACAATAGCCCGCGCCGACAAGTGTTTTCGTATCTGATTGACCCATCTAGCCCGACCTCCGGGACAGAGCCGGGCTCGAACAAACGGCTAATTTTTCTTCCACCTAACGACCTTCGTATAGAGCAGTATGTATACCTGACGAAGATCACTGTGAATGCCTTCCATGTCATTCTATCCTATGCCCTTTCTCAATACCGAAATGAAGAAGAAGATAATAGTTGTCGATGACTTTCGTGAGGCCGAACGACGAAGAAGAAATAATGAACAAAGACGAACAACACGAAACGAGATTAAATTTATTTTAATAAAAAATTTTGAACTCCGGCGTAGTTTTGAAAATGCAAATTGTATTGGATCTCATTATCTCCCATGCAGAAAAAAATTGATTCGTAATTGACCATGAGGCAAAAAAATGGGTAATTTTTTTTACACTTCCGGTTGCTTACACTTGTTAGTCCAGCGTTTCCGGATATTCAGAGGTTCTAATGTGTCGTGGTATATAATATAGTACACGTATTATTTTGACGGAAGCGTCTAAATGCTTAAACGCTCGAACGCTTCGTTAAACCTCGTTGATTGCAGTGGGAGGTAAATGAATGGTTACGCACTTGAAACGTTTCGTTCTTCTCGTCTTCTTCTTTCTTCCCTCTTTCGTGCGAAGATGTAGGGCTTGGCTTTGAACGACATTCGCACGCGACTTTTGCGCGTTTGAGAGTCCTTCGAGCCGCGCGCCATTACCAGAACTGATAATTACTATAATTCTCGATGCATCTGGTACAGACACATATTTCGTCTAGCCGTAGTAGATGTATGTAACTGTACGAATGTGATATATATATTTTTTTATCTATAATATAAAACTTATAAGTCAGCGAAGCGACAAAACAATTGCAAAAATGTGTCAACCTTGGTGTAAACCGTTGATGACTTCCGGTCGGGCGCTACGACGATAGAAAGCCAGGATATGAAATAAATTAACATACAATTGAAATTCAATACATTTATGTTAATTAAAAAAATGCTCTACCGATGCATGTTTTCAACGTTGCATCAGATCGTATAAAATGTAGGCTTAAAATTCGAATAGAAAATTAAGATCGAAATTATATTTTGGTTACAAGTCGAGCTTTAAATTTCGTTCGATTGACTCATCGATCTTCCGGTGTTCGGAGGATTGCCGGGTAGCGACGCTAAATTTAACGAGACAAGATCTTGAGAATAAAGAAGTCGATGGAGAAGATCAAGAATGGGACGCGTGTATTACGGATGGGTTCGACGAACAGGCCTGCCGGACCACCACGAAGAACTGAGGACCTCCCGAAGGCCTCCGCTAAATAGACTTTGCGGAGCGCAGACCTTCACCGCGGGCCATCGGCCGTTATTCAGCTCCCGGGGGGCACACGGCACGGCGCAGGCCTCCTCATGCCTCTTATCCAGCAGGTAAGACAAAAAGCCGAAAAAAAGTCACCCGAAAACCAGTCAGTAGAGTCATCTTTATCTTCGGCTCTTGCTTCCATCTCTTTTTCTTCCCTGTCCTTTCCATTGGTCGCCATCTTTCCAGAATACCTTCTTTCTTTCTTTCTCGTGGATGCTTCGATATCTTCGGCATTCGCTTCCATCTCTTTTTCTTCCATGTCCGTTCCATTGGTCGCCATCTTTCCAGAATATCTTCTTTTTCTTCTTCATGGTTGTTTCGATATCTTCGGCATTTGCTTCTTTCTCTTTTTCTTCCCCGTCTTTTTCATTGGTCGCCGTCTTTCCAGGTCATCTTCTTTTTCTTTTTCGTGGATGTTTCGATATCTTCATCCACCACATTCCGACCTTTTCGTCGACTTTTTCGTGATGTTTAGCTCCGCTAGCGGCCCGACAGCTTCCCGATGGTTGCAATATGTTTTTCCACGTTTGTAATCAATGAATTTTCTGTGCGGTCGAAAAAAAAACACATTTACGCGTCTATATATATTTCATCATATAGTGATCGCCAAAAACACTTTTTTCTTTCCTGATTTCCCATTCGAGCGAAATTTCTCGCGAACAGCTCCCGAATGGTTCCAATATGGAATGGAATTCTGAATGGTTCCAATATGAATTTTGACGTTTGTAATCAATTATTCTTCTGTACCGTCGAAAAAGCACACTTTTACGCACCTTTAACGTTTCAGTTATCTCTATAAATTTCGTGATAAATGTCGTGATGAATGTCGTGATAAATAAAGATTTTTTGAAATAATTTCTAATCCGAGCAGAGGTGCTCGCGAACAGCTTCCGGTTTCAGTCTTCCGTAACATCCGATCGCTGACCAGCGGACCGATAACGTACCCTTCGATCCTTCCGGCAGATCCCGCGATATGGATCTTCTTCCTTTCTCTTTTCCTTCTTCGCAATTTTTATCTTCAAACTTCTTTGTAATATTTTTCTTGTTAAAAAAAAAAAATATTTTCGCCTTGCCATCTTAGTCATCCTTCTCCGTCGTCTTCGTCTTCCTCCAAGTCGTCGTCCCCGCTCTCTTCTCACTCCGAGTCTCTTCTCCTTCTCCGGACTGTCGACGAGAGATCGCCGCCACCACCACATAATCCACTCGAATCTCCAACTACTACACATACCTCCTTCTCTTCCTCCACCTCTTGACTCTCTCTCGTTTCCTCCACCTCTTCGGAGCCGCCGCTCCTTCGGCTTACCCACCACCGTCCAAGAGTTCTTCCTCAATTCAGTTCATTCAGCGTCGCTCCTTCGTTTCGGTTACCTTGCCGACCATTCCGTAGATCTTCGCGATCTACGACTCTCGGAGATTCTCCTCTTCGACCTCGCGCGATCTATGTAGATCGTTCCGTTCCGAAGTTTTAAACTCATGCGAAGAATTTTTCAATTCTTCAATTTTTATTCATTGCCTCTTTCGGAATTTCATTATCAATGCTTCGACTCACAAAAACATAAAAGCAACAAATAAAAAGTGACAAGAGAAGTGAAACTAAAAGTTGTTGAAACATACTTTTTTTTTCGTCGAATGGTTTAGTGAATGTTTATTGGCGAGTGACTCGGGTGCAATATCGGATATCGAAAGGATTCATTCGAATCGATACATTAAGACATATAGGGGGGAAGCGAAATATGTCTCGTGGCCGTTCGAGTCGCAGCGCGAACCGGTTGCACGCTCTTAAAATAGTTTCTCCGGCGTAGGTATAACCTGGCCGTGTGCCGTGTGATACGCGAAGCCCCGCTGGAATAAACGCCGATACAGTGCGTACACGCGCAGGTAAATAATATTTATTGCAGCGACGATGTGTCTCGATCGACATGAGCCTCGGGATCGAGTGGCCTATGTTGATTGAATTGCACGACAAGAAAATAAAATTATTTCCAGGCACTAAGTGTGGATAGGTGGTTGTTGGAACTGCGCCACAATTATTTTTATTTTTTTATTTTTCAATAATTTTTTGCTCGAGCCCTTTGGAGCGCAGCAGCATTCCTTCGTTGTCTCTCCGGCGTCGTACCTATTGAACGACTCGATAAAACATTACGAAATTTTTATGTCATCTACCGAGGGTCGATGACTCTGCTAGAGAATTATTTCAAATTTTTCGCCAACCCCTCTACAGAGTTAATATTTGTTTTTCTTTTTTTATTAATAAAGTAGCTGCAAAAAACGACTGCACTGTGCAATCAAAGAACTGTGTCTTCTTAACGACTCGACTGATGTTTGAGATATTTTTATGACGTCCTCGGAGTGTCGCTACTTATACATGAGATTAAAAAAAAAAATGTCTCCAACTCTCCTTCGAAGATAACATTCATTGAACTTTGTTCGTATTCATTTAAGAAATAGTTTGCATATCCGCAATAACGTGCTGCGGCACGTTGATTTATGAATTCCGCGAACGTATTTTGTCGGAAAGTAGCAATTCCCGTCTCGGAACTATTGCGCATTCCGAGGACGACCTGTGGATAATCGCACGATATTTCCTCGCGCGGTCCTTAACCGTCGCATCGAGCACTTCCGGTTCCTCGAAACCACGGCGTGGTGCGACTTTATGAACAAAAAAAAAAAAAAAATTTATTAAAACTCTGCACATTCATTTTTTTCTGAGTTTGATCAACGTGTCGACTTTTACACCCATCGTAATTTTGACGCGCCATACAGTCTAGTAGCGATGAGCGAAAAACAAGTATATGCCTATATGCATATACAGCTGTATATATATATATATATATATATATATATAAAGCACTGTTGGATAATTTCGTACGCTAGTCTCGGCGTACTACGTGTTATAATGTTTACGCCCAGTCAGGGAGAGGGATAGATGCCAGGATGCTTCGACGAAGGCTTAGCTTGTGTTGTCCAAGTTATTCCATCGCCTCGGGCGAGATCGCCGAGGCTGAGCTGTTGATCTTGCAGCGAGCGGCCAAGCATCTCCCATCCAAGTTTTCTCGCTTTCTCAAGCCTTCGCATTTACCAATCGTTCTTCGACATATGAGTCTGTTAGATTTATACCCGTGAACAATTCGTTAAAAAATATATGACACACATTTTTTCAAAATTTTATTTTTTATTCGGAACTTATCTATTGACGCCGTTCGTGAGTTTCTGTTGACACAGAAAAAGTGAGATGTTTTGTTTAAAGAACATCTTGTTTAAAAAGTATTATTTAAATGTTTGTCTTTTAAAGCAACTTAAAACTAAAAGGGTCAACTAATCACACGTAATCAATTAATACGGAATATTAATTGATTAGTTGCAAACCAATTGCATAATTGACGGAAATAAAACCACAGCTCTGCTTTACGTTTGGATCGTCACGACGATTGACGATGGCAAAACTTTTACTATTTCTCAAACTCGTGTTTAATTTTTCTTTCATTTATTAACCTTAAGGGACCCGCTTAGGACTCATAGTGAGTTTGTTAAGGTAATATCGTTGTCATTTTCACGATCGTAGCACCTCCTCAAAATAAGCCTTCATAATCCAAGCTGACTACCTGCTCACGAAGCGCACCTCACAATATATGAAAATCATCGACGGTGTTGGACTGACGTTACGAATAACAGGTACGCTCACAGCGATCGAGTTCCCCCCCCCCCCCCCCCCCCCCCCCCCCACAAACGACCAGATTATTAGTAGATTATCGAATACCGAGCATCGAGGACAATAACTCGGAAAAACGCCCCAACAGAATGCTAAAATTGAGCTATCGTCAAAGAGTAGCCGGTTCGATCTCGATGTATTTACGACTTCCCCAAAGGAGAAATATAATGGAAAAAAGGTGGGGATTCTCCCGTTAGAATTTCGCTCGGCGAAAATTACACTCTCGACGGTTCCTCTTTCAGTCCTTGGTTTACGCTCATCGAGGATTATCGGAGGAGTCTCCATCAGCAAACTGACGGAATTTTACGGCCAAAAGTCGAAAGCATCGCGACCTCGAATACGACCGAAAACATTTAAATTATATCGGAAACGGAGTGAAGAATTTTTAAGCTTTAATTTTCTTGTGTGTGTGTGTGTGTTTTTTTTTTCTTTAAGAAAATTCATTATGTGAAATGGTGTTATGTTGGTTCAGTAACGTGAGTGCGAATCAGTGATATTCGGGATTAATATTGCTGCGAGTGAGATCCATCAGCTCCTTCGCAAATGAAGCGATAGTCGATGAAGGCTCGAGCCACGTACGAGCGTAACAATTTGTAAGAATAATCGATCTATGGAGATTTATAAATTTATGTAGCTCGAGGCGGCTCGAACGACAGATATCCTTTCCAATAATAATTCACTTCGATCGTATTTACGTTCGCGCTAATACGCACCAGCGGTGTGTATGATACACCTCGATTATAAATAGATCGAGGATTTAATCGAAGGATTTGAAAGTTTGTTTGTGGAAACTTTGCTGAAACGCAAAGCTGCTACGGACGATCGAGTATCGATACCGAGAAGGCTCAAATGCGTCGCGGATTTGTGTCGGCTCGGTTTCTTGGAAAAAGTAAAATAAAATTGTTAAGCTCTTTAGCGTTTGTCGAACGGCATTCCATTTTTGAAATAGCACTGAAGGAAGATAAACTTTTCGTAGCAGATTAAAAATTAAGTACGACAAGAGATTTCACTTTTGCAAAGTGTAAAATAAGATTTGAATTTTTTTTATTCTAAAAGAAACGACGGGGAGTCTTGTCAAAAGAATTTTCGGACAGAACTATCGATTCTCCGGAGATGCACAAATTTTTCATTTCTCGCAGAGCTATGTTCTCGCGAGGAAAAACCAATGAAGATTTTAGTGTCAGCAAAAATGAGGAAGTACGGTGGCGAATTAAATTTGCGCAGTTTGCAATTATTTATCGAGCCGTTTAATTCATGCAGTAAGTTTGATGAGTTGGGAAGTATACTCTAAAAACATAGCTTAAGAAAAAAAAAATGAGGAGACAAAGCTCGTAGATGAAATGGTCCCACAAGCAGTGGACAGTTTAAACCGTGCTGACCTCGGTGCCGTCTCTGGAAACGAGGTGAAATTGCGCTCGTCATTACATCTTAACAGTGCCTCTTGCTTGAGAATAAAATTTCGTGCACAGTCATCCACGTGCTTATACAGAGAATTGTCATGGTCGGGCGGTCCTATCGCCAACAGTCACGTGCTTGTTAACTTCTCCGAGCTCCATTACTCGTCGAGTAACAAGTTAAAAAATTATTACCAAAATTAATGAGGTGCAAAAAAAATGTGAATGTTTGTAGTATATTCATTTTTCTGTAACATCGAATAAACGACACTCCGAGGTATCAGTTAATTTTTTTTCTTTTATTTTTCCATCACCTTCTCAATAAAATAAAAACTCGGTATCAAATTTGCAAAGTGTACGCAAGGACCTTCGTATGCAGCCATGTGATATTAAATTTCAAAGAGCAATGCACCATTTTTACCATTTTACTTTGTTCTGACTCAATAAATGGATTTATCATTGCGCTCGGTCGTTGTATCAATGTTTACCGGTGCACAGCGTACTTATTTTTCACACTGTTATTATTATTGAATTGCAAAATACGATGAGGTGGTGTTCAGCCCTTCTCCTCGTGGTAATAACCGCAATTATACTTTCGACCAGCATCGGAATTTATTTATTTTTTAATAATTTTGCCATCACCTTCTCTCAATAAAATAGCAACTTCGTATGCAGCCATTGTGATATTACATTTAAAGGAGCAATGCACAATTTTCATCATTCTACTTTTTTCTGACTCGATATCTGTATTCAATATTGCGCTCGGTCGTTGTATCAATATTTACCGCTGCACAGTGTATTTATTTTTCATACTGTTGTTATTATTCAATTGCAGAATACGATGACGTGGTGTCGAGCCCTTCTCCTCGTGGTAATAACGGCGATTATACTCTCGATCAGCATCGAGCATTCCGATGCGTGTAATGAAGCAATTTGCGCGAGCGTCGTGAGCAAGTGTATGCTCACGCAGAGCTGCAAGTGCGATCTCCCCAAGTGCACCTGTTGCAAGGAATGCTTCTCCTGTCTGAGTTATCTCTACGACGAGTGCTGCTCTTGCGTCGGTAGGAACAATAAAACATTAATTTCAAATCACTAAAAATGTATCAAAAAAATCTATTAATCGTCGGTGGATTATTAATATTTTTCTTCGAATTTCAGATTTGTGCCCGAAGCCTAACATAACGGACAATCCTCTGAGCAAAAAATCACACGTCGAAGACTTCAGTGAACCGGTGCCGGGACTCTTTCAGGCTCTCACCACCGAGCCCGACGAGCACGAAAGATGGATCACTTTCAGCTTTCCCGTCGACTTTGACGTATCTCTCTTTCAACCGAAACACGAGAAGGAAATAAAATATCATATGCGTGAGTATTTGTAGTTGAAAATTAATGAATAAATAAATAAGTAAATTAATAAATAAACAAGTTTACTAATAAAAACAATGTTGCTATGCTTTTAATAAACATGCTGAAACGAAAATATTTCAGAAACGGTCGAGGAGGAAGTCCATCACCCTTTGAAGCCGAACGTCATGACAGTGAATTGTACGGTGGCTTTCATGGCCCAGTGCAATTCGTGGAACAAGTGTCGAAATTCTTGTCAATCAATGGGAGCGACGAGTTATCGATGGTTTCATGACGGTTGTTGCGAGTGCATAGGCGACACTTGCATAAATTACGGTATAAACGAGTCGCGATGTATACACTGTCCGGTGGACAAGGAAGAGGACGACGAGCTCAAGGAGCAATACGACGATTACGGCCAGGACCCTGCCGAGCTAGTGGAGGACGATTGAGAGAATGAGATATAAGCAAATTTTATATATACATAATATACGGAAAAGAAAAAATTAATATTATTATCAATATAATATTAAAAGTGAAGTGAAATTATAAATATGGACCGGTGACAGCGATCTTTTTGTTTGTTTGTTCTATCGCGAAAATTGGCTTTTAAAATATCTTTAGCGATTATTTGGTTGTTCTTTCTTTATTTTTTTAATTTCATCGTCGTCGTCTCTGGCCTGAAACAATCGCTCAAGCTTTTTTATATTGTATTTAAAAAAAAGAAACAAACGGTATTATCGATAGGTGAAGAAATATCATTGCGAAGCAATTTTGTTTCTGTCGAAAGCGCGCTAACACGTTTGTGAGGGAGGGAGAAATAAAAAAAAGAAACTCGTGGAACGACGACTCAAAGTCATCGATTCGATGATGAACTCGGATAATATATATTAGCATATATCTTCGTATTATCGACATTCGTGACGTGCCATAAATATAAAACTTGTATATATTATTATATTGATGAAGAAGTACACGAAACGCATGAAGATATATGATGAAACAATAAAGATTAGTATTTTGACGAGAATAATTTAATCGAGGTTAATTTTAATCCTCTAGAATCGAGGAGCAATGAGTTTAAACGATCGTTTACCGCTCACTGCGTTTTCCTTTTGTATAGTAAAAAAAACCACCACCGTGTGACTTTACCGACGTTATCATGAAAATATTACATAATCCAAGGTGAATGCTGTTTACTAGAAACAAAATTGGTCAATCATCCATTTATCCATATTATAATAAATGATAAGACCGCACTAATCAGCTGAAAAGAGTTTAACTGGCTTCTATTTTGAAACTAATTTATTATTATTATTATTATTAAATTTCGGAAGAGTCACGAATAACTCGCCACGAATTCGTGATAAATTTTCAAAATACAGATGCTAATGAATTTTGAAAAAATATGCGAATGAAGTTTACGCATTGCTTCCTCATGTTTTTGAACGGTCTTCGCAGAGTCCACTGTATAAGGAAGTTAGTTTTCTCATATAGTTAGTTTTGTGATTGACGGTAAAAAATCATGTGGAAGCAATGTACGAATTTCGATTGTACCAATTTATGAAGATATTTTGGTATCGAGTTCATATGATGCAATGTAGGATCAAAAATAAAAATGTGCTATGATTTCTTCGCTATTTTTTTTTTTTTTTGCGAGTTCGATTTCGAACTGAATTTTTATTTGCTGAACTTTCTTTCTAAACTAAAGGAAATGCAGATAGATTTAACTTAACATAATTTTTATTGGCATGTACGACCACGTAGATTAGCTCGTCGATTAGTCGATTATTCTATGCACTTACTCTCGCCCTCCCAGAGGATCAAGTTGAACTTCATTTCAAAGAATGAATTATCAGCACCCTCCCTGATTACGACTACTCCCTCATACTCGTCGCATTTCATTCGTGTCAATTCTTCTGTGTTACTGACCTTAGCGTCGACTACATTGCGGGTCGAGTAGTTACCCTGGATCAAAAATCAAAGCAACGAAAAGTACAGAAATATATTATTTACATATGAGTTGCGTGTTCGATAAGTTCAATCGCTAACTTCTTTTTTAAATGTAATAAAAAATCTGAGTGTGTTTGAGAGTTAGTTATATAAAAAAGTCATATGAAATCTCCAGAGACCAATCCAAGATGTGAAGGGTCGAGACCCAGGTCGAAATGGTATGGAATGTCTTATATGATAAATGGTTGGGAAATGTAGCAAAAAAATTGTTTTTAACGAACCATCCTCGACATACCTTTTTAACGGGACAAGAAGTCTTGCCTTCCGGCAGTAATGTGCTACGAAGTATCGCACCTTGCAGCGAATCTTCGCAAAAATCATGAGGTTTATTTTCATCCGCTGCTGCGATGACTTCATCATCCAATGTCAGTTCCATGAAGAACTGCAACATATTTATAGAAATAGATTTTTTTTTTTGTAACCGAGAAGAAAATTTAAGTAGTAATTTTCTTTCTCCTTTTTCTCGACAAGTTTTTGAAAAAAAATCCAGCAAGCGAAATATAATACATCCGAAAAACAACAAACTAAAGTCTTTTTTTACTCCATTTCAACGTTCAAATATTTGTCATGAATGATCACAGTTCAGTCTTGTATTCAATCATACGCTTATAAATTTAAGCATAAATCTAAAAAGGCTCCTTACGGTTAAATCGCCTTGTGTGACGTCCTTCAAAAATTTAATATTGTTACCCTCCGATGAGTGATATGCTCTCAATATTTTGCTCCCAGCGTCTAGTATGGAAATCACAGTTGCCGAGACACTGGCCTCCATCGATTGCCCTGCACACTAACAAAAAAAAATGAATAAATCAGCGATGGAAAAAAAACCAAAGATTTAAGAAAATTGTGAAATTACTTGGACTGTAAGGAATTGAGAAATGGTTAATAAATTTTACATTTTACCCGTATAGATTTGAAAATATCTTTGTAAAAATGATATTGGAGAAATTGATAAAAGAATTTAATAACCGATGAAACTTACATTACCAATTGATTCAATACCGATCACGGCCAGAATAACGACGAAGAATTTCATGACGAATCTGGATGGTAGCGTTTGACAAACTGTTGGCAACACTTGTGACAGTCCTCCTTATATTCTGTCAAAACTAACTACTGGTTTATTATATCACGAATTGCATAATAGGAAAAGAAAATGTCACCAAACTGTTGTACCACAATTCATTATTCATAGTGCTATCTTTGACAGTGACTTACCAACATTACAATTATTGACCTGGCCGACGTAAGTTTTGGAATTTTGAAGCGGAACATAATATATATGATATATGCAATACCCTGTTTTCTTGACATAAATGACACCGTAAGTTGAGCCTCTAACATTAGGTCAGTTCTGTTATCGACTGCAGAAGGTAGTTGAGTTATTGACATATTTACTTAATAATTGTCAATAATTATAGGATGACGTCTCGGACGATACGGATAAACAGGAACACCGTAAAAGAGCAAAACAATAGTACTGGTCAATAGTCTTGAACACTTTTGAAATAATTGTCGACGTGTTGAAAAATGTGGAATCTTATGCATGCCGAAACAAAAATTGAACCGCGAATAGACGATAGATAAAAAAAACTTTTATTTTTTTCAAACTTTGTCATCTAATTGGCGACGAAATTTAGCGAATAGTAGTGATCACTATTATTTTACTGATGAAACATATTGCAACCGAAAACGGTACGGCATGGGTCTCAATTATCCCACCATCTAGATAACTACACACACACACTTATCGAACAAACATTATATAATACAATATATATATATGTAATAAATCCTAAAAAAAACACTCTTCCAGAGTCGCATAATCGATATGCCGTTTTATCAAATTCGGACGTCTAACGCGCGATATTAAAACTTAATAGCTCATTGCTACTGTTATATTATTGTTGTTTAATGATAACATTGGAGATGAACGGGCTCGGCACCTGGCAAACGCTTCGTTCAAGGGTTATTTGGTCCGTTCTTATGACTATTAGATCAGATTTATAATTTTGCCGTTCGAACAGCCGATCGCTCAGCGACACGTCGATCAATCGATCCTTAGACGCAACAAATGTTTCTAATTATGCAATGAATTTTTATTCAGCAGTCGGATTACTTTCAAATACGTTTATGATTGTTGAAAGATGATTCGCGCCGGTTTAATTACAAATCGCTCAGCGATTTTTTTAGGCGAGTGTAAAGAAGATTCTTATTCATTATTAATCTTTACTACAACTTCGAATTGGAGGATGAACGATCTTCTTGGATCTCGTTGCTTTCCGGTAATCTTATAAAGGGCAAATCACCACCGCTCCACATAGAATATAACTGAGACCTTGCACATTCCTGTAAGCAAGAAAATAATTCCAGTTAATATTACACGAATATCTTGTTATTTTTAACAATAATTTGCAACGCAATTTTTACTACGAATTTTTTTCAGGTTTCTATGCCTTATTCTTGTACTAAGAAACCAGTTTGAAGTTTGTTAGTTACAAGAAGTTAAGTTAATTATTTGTTTACCCCAGCGCCAGCACTTTCCGAACCGGATCTACTGTTGGCCGATAGGCAAGAGTCTGTGGAGGAGCTGCTCTTGCGTGAAGGGAGAACATCGAGACCTAAAAGTCAATAAAAAAACAATGTTCATACAGTTCTGTAAAAGAGTTGTACGACCTTTCGATTGATTTTTGTCGCTCACCGGCGTCGTACTCCTTGTGACAGCCGTGATCACTGTGATGAGAGTGAATACTGTCTTTACTGTCCCTGTGCCCACTTCCGGCACTACCTCCACTTTGTTCTAAAAAAATTTAACACGAAAATGAAAAAAAAATCTTCAATTCATAATTTTCCTATCAAGGGAAATGATATTCTTCAATTTTCTTTCGCAATACCTGAATCTCTGTGCTCACCGCTGTGTCCGCTCTGATCACTGTCCCGATGTCCTGAAACGTCAGGCGAAACTATCGTATTCTCATTTATGTGAAATTTTGTTTTTTTTTTCGAAAGGAAATTATAATTACCAGATTGGTCGGAGTGATCGCTTGAGTGCGAATCGTGCGGCCAGCATCTCGGCGATCCGACCCTACGAGTCTCAGGCCAAATGGAACCGTCGAAATTTCCATCGAAGTTGCAAGTCGTCAATGTCACACCTGGTATATGCTGACTCGTGAAAGCCGACATTTGATTCATTGGCCTGATCCCTGATAGAAACAAGAATTCGGTCGGCAACATGAACTTTAATCTATTTTCCCCAATAATCTTCAAACTGATCTTTCGTTTGTGGAAAAAATTCCCCGTAGGCGAAGAGTCAGTTGAAGTTGAAGTTTTATGTCGTAATTATCACCTGGCCTACAAGAGAGGAGTTGAATGGCTTCCTGAAGGCCATCCTGACTCGCGACGGTCGAGGATTTCCAGACTGAATCTGGTGTCGTCGATCTGCTACGATCGTTGTGAGGAACTCGAAGACGCGCCCTTTCTTGGCGTGGCCATTCGGTCACGTGACGACAGTCCCACGGCATTGACCATCTTCTCATCGTACTCTCCGTCGACTCGCCCGACATCTCCGCAGCAGCGGTTTCCGACCATCTTCTCTGTACCTTTAGACAAGAGAATAAATTATTTTTCATCAAAGACTGTCTCCGAATGGAGTGAACATTTTATCGGAAATGAGACAACAATAACAACCTGCATGAACGAGAATGAAACATGTAAAAAAATGTCACCTGCAGAGGAAATAACGGAAAGGGCAGTGGCGATCTTTGACAATTCTGTTGCGACTGTTGTATTGAGCTTGACGACGCAGGCGTTGGGGAGCTGTACAAACGCTCGAAGCACTGCTGAAGAGCAGCTATATCGCATTCGGTCTTTCCGCTCTGAGCGCAGGAACATTCGGCCATTCCACCTGTGAAGATCGAACGGTCTTAATAGTAAAACAAATTTATTGGGTTCGAGCTTGAGCAAGCTTCTCACTGTATACATTTTCTAAAGCGCGTAGTTAATGACGCTAGCGAAAGTTTATTCAGAAGAGGGCCAGGCAAACAAAACATCGTGGCATCATAGCAAGTTGATCAAAATTACTCTATCGAAATACTTAAACTATTTTTTATCGAAATCTTATCGGAACACCTTTTTTGAAACATTTTTTTGCATTTCCGTTTTCTCACCTAAGCATTCGCAGCAGGCGACACAGAACTGGTATTGCAGGTTTATGAAGGTCAGAAGATTGTCGCGAAGAATGTCCTGAAAGCATATGGAAGTCGACCGTCGATCACCTCGTCGACACAAAGTCGATAAGCACAGGAAGACTATGTATACGTGAGTTCGGTGTGTGAGGCCTAGAGACCCGGTTGGCACTGGCGGCGACCCGGAAGGTCACCGTCAGTGATGAATTGCCGAGGAAGCGGGGAAACAGGACACGGATAGCGGTAGATCGAAAGCTCGCGAGGTCGACCGGAAGTAGTGCGGCTTCGGCGAAACCGGAAACGCCGGAAGGAGTAGGATTCATTGTTGACACTAACTTGTCTGTCGGCGTCGTTCTCGCGGCTTTCGTGATCTCTCAGGGCCGCGACCACGTGGTGCTTTACGGTGTTGCTCGCGACTCCCGTCGCTCTCGTCAATTCCTCCCATCCGGCGAGACACTGACCGCTCAGTCGACAATGAACCAAGGTGTCGTGACTCGAGAGACGCGACTGCAGCGATTGGGCCAGCTTCGTACCAGCGGAGCACAGGCCATTAAGCATCTAAAAAAAATTATGTTAAATACGATCAGTTGACCAAAATTGTTAACTGGCCGGAAAGTAGAGTATGGAAAAGGTAGAGAGCTTCGGTTACTTCGCTACTTTATATAGGATTCATTCGATAACGAAAAAAAAAAATTAAGAAAAGGGTTAAATTTAAAAAAAGGTCGCCACTTGTTTTTAATGGTACCTCCTCTTAGTGGCAATATCGTGTACTATCCACTTGCGCGGATGGGATATTTTTTCTCTCTAGTTACTAATATTGTTTACATAAATGGTAGTTTAGTTACCATCGGACACACGATGGTCCTTTACAGTGGACATTTTTTTCGACAGACTGATTAGCTTTTTTAGTTAATTACATTAAATTTAATTAATTATGTATGCGTAAGGGGATTTTTTCTGTACTATTAAAGTACCGAATCTCACCTGCAGATAAGTGAGCCAACTCCCGAGGCACTCGTTCACCTCCATTTGGCTCTTCGAGACTGGATTGTCGCCGTTGGGTTTCGAATCGGCGCCGCCCTCGGCCATGTCGAAGACCCGAGCACGCACGCGCGCGCGCCCTACACCGGCTCTCGCGATTATCGAAAGTTTCGCGACTGGTTTCACCTGTTCGATCATCATCATCATAACAACAGCAACAACATACAATAAATTCTACTATTTTTTTTCTCAATCCTACGACAAAATTGCATTGCAAGAAAAAAAAAATTCCAAAATCAAAACAATTAATTATTGAACAATGTCTTCAATCTTTTTCTATAGATCAAAGCTAATAAGCTTTATTAAAAAAAAGCGAATAAATCCCTCAAACAAATAAATAAAGACAACTGTCGACGATGAATATGGAATGAATGAAAAATATGAAAATTGTAAATCCAAACAAGTGGATATAAACAGACGCGAATGTGTCGCCGTTACTGCACACGTTGGATAACGGTGCATACCGGAACATTTACGATTCTGCTACGTCCGATAACGTTATTTTCAACTTGCATGAAGAAAAATTTAATAATCAATCGATGAAGTTACAGAAATTATGCGAATCGAATCGATACTCACATTTTTTTCGAAAATTCGTTGAACCCGTTGCTGGCGCTGCGCGCCCGGGAAAAGCGTCGGAAAACGCTGTGGATGGTGTATTGACGTGAGACCATAGCGACCGGCGGCACCATGATATACCCCTGCGTATAGCACATCTCGCAATATTCCCGGCGCAAGTGTACCGTACTTGCGCACACCGTTCGTACATCTCCCACTCCGCCGTTATCCGGTCGCGGGAGGTTCGCGATGGAGAGATTCACGAAGGAGATGGCGAAAGCAGTCTCATAGTTCCACTCGGCAAACACAGATGAGGCCACGAGCTTGTCGCCGTCGCTCGGAGACTGAAGAGCTCTCACTTATCCTCGAAAAACGTTTCTGGATGATGCACTCTCGAACCGCTCGTTCAGAATAATTTTTTTTTTTATGAATAAAAGATAGGGTAAAATCGGGTGAATACGGTCCACCCTCGTTAGGGCGAATATCAATAATATGACAATATATCGATCAGGCGATATGCGTCACTTGATCCCATGTTTAGGTCAAGTTTTGATGATCCTCTTGAGGCGCGACAATTTCTTCTTTAGGTCCCGCGGAAATTTATTTAAAATAGCGAATATCGTCCCGCTTTTTCGCATCGTGTAGTTTTTATTCCATTGTCCTTACTCCGCAAGGGTCTGAGAACTGAGAAACAGGTGGGATGTCTTCTCACCGATTGTGAAACTGCTGAACTGGACCGAGTCTAACTTAGCGACTTATTTGCCAAGTTCGCCGAGTTCGTAAAATATAGCTTTTCCTGAGAAACTATTAATTTCCTATTTTTCACAACATTTTTTTCACAATATCCTATTTTTCGTTTCCTTCGGCCGTCAAATTATTTCCGATCTCTAACTCTCCGTCTTCAGCTGCCTCTCATCAGCAGCTAGTTCGCAGTCCTTTTTTTTTCTTTAATTTTTTTTGTTCATCGCCTGACGTCACGCGACGAAGCCCCTTTCACCCGAGCAAGGTTCACCGCAACTCCGAATGCTCGTCGACAGCTCGAGAGAACCGGAGCCTCTCTGCTCGCCGGGAGCGCAACCGTAGCACCGTTCATCGACGCCGATTTACTTTACCATTTACCACCTTATTGCAAACCCGTCTTTTCTTCTTGCTCGTCGCGCGAAGTTAATCCCGGGACTCCCGAATGCCTGGAGAGCCTTCTCACAGCGATTGGTAAAATTCACGGAAACCGAGCTGATTTCCCCATCCAAATATGAACATTTTCTGAAACAAAAAAATGTAATTAACAATAAAATAAAAAATTGTCCATTAATTGGAAACGTGCGCATTTCTTCCGCATCATTTTTTTCGTAAATTCCCGAGGCCTCTTTTCAGAAAATGCGTTGTCTAGTTTCAAAAAAAATTATCTACGTGTTCCCGTATTAAATAAAAAATTAAATGAACGAAAAAAATGGTCGCATATCTTCGCACCTCCAGAGATAGTGAGCACGTGCTCGGTAAGGAGGTGCATCTTCGTCCCGAGTTTAACCTTTCACGCGGGGAAATATAATTCCCTCGAGGCCGTCCGATCGTAATCATCATCATCGTCTTCATCTTCGGCACTCTTTCGCCGAGATGGACGCTCGCCGTGAGGCGTGATAAAAAACGAACGAGGGAGATGGAAGACGCCGTGCAATAACGCAGCCAGTCAGACATTAAGGGGTCTTCGGCGATTCCAGTACTGGCATGTGGTCTGACATATTCTTTATTCGTAACATTACCTACTCGAAGGCTGTTCTGCGGATCGACCGTTGCCAGTCCTCACTCGAAAGGTTGGACATAAATTTTTTTTCATAATCCCGCTCGTATAAATGGCGTTTCTTAATTTTCTCCATTTAAAGGAAAGCGAGTAAAAATTGAATTTCGCAAATAATAATTCAGTAACTAACCAAACATCAGGGTTAATTAAAAGCCATGGCGGGATTCACCGATCGAGCGAACACCGTTGATGTCGCGTCAACTCTTGAAAGTAAATTTGCCCGACGTCTCGATCGCGGAAGAAGAAGTCGAGAAAGCGAAGAAAGAAAAAGAACAAAAAGTCGCGAAGATGATATTCGAACTCCGAAGATATCCGTGGCCGAAGGGCCGCAACATTCGTCGAAGCCGTTCGAGAAGGAGAGCAAGGGACAGACGAGAATAAAAAAAAGGTCACGCACTGTCAGGCCTTCTGTGAGCGAGATGAAAAAGAAGGTGACTTAACGGTAAAGCGAGTGTAACCTTATAGGTGCGAGTCGGAGAAGGCGCGCAGACGCGAGCGCGACCGAGCGACGGGCGGAAAGAAAAGGGAAAGAAGGACAATAAAAAGAGCTTCGGACATCCACTGACCGCGACAACAAATATTTTTTTACACGCATGTAATACACGTATGCTTTGTGTCCACCCGCGCGCAATGTGGCCGGAGGGCACGTGGTATTAGTGCAAGCCGGAAAGCAAGGGCGGACTCACAAACGGGTACGACCGGTTGATTGGATTTTTATAACTTGACTGAACCCCCGCTCCGATTGCCGATCCGAGAACAACCTTTATACGTAATCGTTAGTTTTATACTTTATAATGACGTAACTATTATCATTATTATTATTAGAAATGTGGCGACGCGACCAGGATCCGGAAAGTTATAGTGGGCCACAGGTATCGAGGTTGAACTTACACATGCGTGAAACTCAGAATTTATTGAACAATTATCAATAGATTGGATTTTTTGTAATTTTTTAAATTCTAGATAATTTGAATATTTGACGATTGACTCATGGAATGAAACCTACAAACATTCTCAATCGTAATCTAAGGAAAAAAATTAAATAAAACGGTCCTAATATCGAAGAGGAAGCCGGGCTGAAGGACTCAGGTCGATGGCCCTTTGTCAATGTAAATAATTATCGTTGTGTATGAAACTGGCATAAGATAACTCAATAAATTTAAAGCATTGGGAATGAATTACTACTACTACTACTGCTTGAACATCTTTCTATTGGATCAGACAATTGTAATTAAAAAGTGTAAAAACATCAAATTCAATGTATAGACTAATAATTTACTGTGGAGATCGAACGGCGAATTATCGACGAAGATATTTCTATCATTTTTGGATACACCGAATAATTAAATGTTCGAGCGATTTGTGTAACGGTTTGCACAAGGCAAAATCGTGACGGGCGAGATGTTCGACGCCTTGATAAATCTCGATTTGCATTTAATCTCCGGTCTGTAATCCAACGTGGTGGCCCGACTGTGATGACTCGAGCTGCCAGCGGTTTGTGCACCCGCGCAGCATTTCACCAATTATATCTACCGAAGAGCCGACGAGGAACGTCAGTTTCGTCGCGTGGGACCGCTTTCTTCTCGCGCTAACATAATTGTTAGACGCTACCTTTATCTTTGTACATGTATATAAAGAGAGTTTCATGAGTCGTCCGTTCGCCGGAGAAAATAGTTTCTGGTATAATAATTACACGCTGTCTACACGGCCGGGCTTGGTTGTTATTAAAAAAATTAAAAATTTGCTTATAAGCAAAAGTATAATGGAGAAGGAAACCGGAGAAATTAACACTTGAAATCATTATAATGAAACAATAATTAATTGACCCTTTTCCGCGTGTGTAATTTTCACATTCACGTTCACAATGTAACATGCGTCAAACCACAATTTCGAAAAAATTTCAAAAAGCAAGAAAACGTGGTTAAAAAATGTCCACAAATTTTTATACTAAAGAATAAAAAAAATGTTCACGACAGAAGGGGTGAACGTGTCATTACTTTTCAATGAATCTAAAAAAAATGACGCTTTTTTAAAAACGAAAAAAAAATTATAATTGTTGAGAAAAATGAAATAATAATAAATTAATAAAATAACAAAGTAATGAAAAAATATATGTCTCGGAGAGAGTGAAAATTTAATTTTTATTTTTTTAACGGCTTATTCGAGACAGCGCTCCTGGCTGAGTGCCCTGAACTCTCGTACCGCCGTCGCGCCGGTTGAATACTCGGAGTATCTACTAGAAAACGTAACGACCTTTTCCCCTTTGGAGATACGCACGCAAGGCGCGCGAGTGTAATGTCTACGGGCCGGCTGGGACATCGACGAGTCCGAGGCAAAGGCCTATGGAGGCACGGGTATAGGCACTATATACCATGGGGTCCCCTGACGTACCACGGACTTTCATATTACAATCGAGCTCGCTTTGCAGAGGTGTACGAAGGCCCAAGGAAGTCGAGAGACCGCAGATTGGTGCGCCGAGGCACTCCGCGATCGGACGGTGAAGGGAACGGATCGCTCGTCGCCGTTCGAACTAAACTTTCCAACGAACTATATTTCAACGTCGAACCAACATTAATCTTAAGAAAAGTAAATAAAAATAAATAAAAATTCAAAAATTAAACAAATTAACAGTGACAATCAAAAATAACATTTTGCCGACTGGACGGTAAAAATCTATCAATAAGATCCAACAAATATTACTTGAATTTGCGGTGATAAGATACCTCATTAAACCAAAAAAAAATGGTGAATTCGTGTTGTTTTTATTTCGATTTTTTTTCGTACTAACGACGTTTCGAACTGCGTTTGAGCTTATGAAAATTGTTCGATCGATTCTTCGAGTGATCATTTTTATTTTTCGAGTGAACAGGATCTGTTGGTAAAGTGTCGAGTGTCACCTGTGTGAGTAGCTTTAAAGGTCACAAGTGAAAGAACCGGAGAGACAGATAAGAGTGCCGGTATACAGAGGCGACGAAGTTATAGCTCGAGAGACTTCGATGCCCGGTAAAGTTTGTACGAAGAAACGATGAAGGGCCTTACTCAGCTGTCCGCGATGATGGACGTGGTACACTTTCGACCTATGTCCTACTGACCCTAAACTAATGAAAAAATTTATTACACCCAAAGAAGTTTCAAGTGAAAAAAAAAAAAAAACATATATTCACTATTGCAAGGAAACGGGAAAGACGGGCTTGGACGAAATTTCTCCGGCTGAAGGGAAAGTCGTTTTTCTCGAACCAGAGGAATTTTCCATAAAGGGAGTTAAGCGAGCAAGTCCTTTTTCCGCGCATTCCACGTGACCAGGAAGTGTCTCGGAGTCAAAACGTGGATTGAATGGAAAATAGGAAAACATTGCAAAAGTTGGAAAATAATAGGAAAAGAAAAGTGGTTGAGGGGAACTATTTTTTTTAGTAGTTCGGACCAGAATAAAGAAAATTGATCGAAAGTCTTTTGAAGAGGGAGCAGTGGAGAGCGAGGGACGTGAAATAAGGGATGTTTCAGTGCGACGGATGCGTTTTAACGGGCCGGTGATACGTGAGAGTTTTCTCAGTGAACTGGCTGCGCCGGAAGAAGATATCGGATAATATGATCCTGACGATAGGGATCTTCGTGTCCCTGCTGGGGATCCTGCCAGCCGAGGCCCAAGGTGAGCCTCCGTTTGCCAACGTGATAATTTTTCTTTTAGACACCAATTGCTTCTATTTCATTTTTTCTACCCTCGACAGCGGCGAGGAGAAATTATAAATTGCTACAGAGGCCGAGCAGCCTTGAACCGGGATATGACCGAAAAATGCCATAGCTGCCGATGTGATATTTTTGTACAGGTTTTCTGCGGCAGAGTCCGCAAGGTATATCCAATTTCGATGACTCACCGCTTGTTGGGTTCGTCAGACGACCTTCCAAAATCTTAACGAGCTACATTATCGGTGTGGCTCCCAATTATATTATATATTATATATTATATATTATATATTATATATTATATATTATATATTATATATTATATATTATATATTATATATTATATATTATATATTATATATTATATATTATATATTATATATTATATATTATATATTATATATTATATATTATATATTATATATTATATATTATATATTATATATTATATATTATATATTATATATTATATATTATATATTATATAATCTTTTTTTCCTCCAAGTACAGAAGAGTTGCGAGAGTGGCAAACTAATGACAACGGCAGTATATTCGAGACTCCGGCCGTAGCGAAAAGCCATTGGCACGGAACGTAGTATGTTTTTGTTATTCGCGCGAAAGATCCAAACTGGCAGATCTCTCGCGCCGGCCGGATTAAGAATTTTCTTGACTGCGGGGGGGGGGGGGGGGGGGCGTGAAGCAGCCCGGTGAAACCGTCGCGGTTGAAACATAAGGTGGAATATGGCCGAAGCGAACGTTATACGCCCCCGGAGTACCCCGCACCCGGGGAATGAGAACGAGAACAAAAAGAGCTGTGCACGCCGCGCGGTTCGCTCTCGCCGCCCACCCGCGCTATCGTCTCTCGCTGTTCTCCGTCGCTTTTAACTCGAACCCCGAGGTCACCCGGTATAGGAGACTGTGTTTGTATCAAAACGTCTATACACGTATATCCATCTGATGACTGTTCCTGCTGATGCCGGGGCGGCGCCGGTGCCGGTGTTTCTATCGACCTCCAAGTTATTGTCCGTTAAACTTCCATCGAACTCGCGTGAACTTTCGTTTCGACTTTATTATAGACGTCCTTGCTCCTTGTCTTCGTCAATCTCTTTCACGGTCGTGTGCGTCGTTACGACCGGGCGAAATAAACAATATGCGCATTCGGTTTTAGGGCGGATATTATTAATTGCAATCACACTATTTATGTCTAGTACGAAATACGAACTGTTCAACGTTCGCTCTCTTTGAAAGTCCGATAAAGACTTAAGTCATCTCGCCAATCGATAATTTGTACATCCGTCATTGGTCATACCGAGCTATTCCAGTCATCTATGTAATGTCATGTGTCTCAGTTAATCCTCAACTCTGTGTTCGTTGGAATGTATTGCATTTTTTTTTGAGATGGCGAAAGCGCAGTTATTGAATTTCAAACTTTTAGCAACAAAATATAGTAAAAAAATATAACGCCATGCGATGAAGACATGGAGTTATTGGGGCAGGACCGGAAGCTTGGAGGAACCCCTCGTTGGACACCTGACTCGGCTACGGTGCAGCCGAAACGCGATACCAATCGCGCCCTGTGACCCCCTTTCGATTTCACTACGTTCGCTCCGTACTTGCACCTCCTCGTGTGTCCGTTACGTAAATGAACTCATGCGATGGAAATATTATTATTTTAATTTCAACGATCAAATGTACCCGGTAGCATTTTTTTTTTAGCAGTTGCAATATTTGGCCTTGCTTCGGCCTCACTTTCAGTCTCGCGTCGGACAAATTTCAGCAAGTAATAAAAAAATTACCGACAGAGTAATAATTGCATCGGTTTATCTGTCGATAAATATATGAACATACTTTGTATGGAAAACGATATCGCGTGACTGAAAGCACACCGGCAGCTGTTCTTTTTTATGCAACGAATATAGTAAAGAAAATCGCAATTTTTTTTTCATACATTTATCGTATTGAAAAAAATAAAAAATAGAAATCATGAAAGCCATCGGAATAATCGATGGCTGTCGACGGTTGCGACCGGAAACTGTACCCGAAAAAATGTAATCACGACGAAATCCAAAAAAAAATATTTCCATTCGCCAAAGCATCGATACAAGTCGCTACAGTGTTCAGAATAAATGCGTCGATCACGCACAAATTGCGTACCGCTTCGCCTGTACACCGTAC
This sequence comes from Amblyteles armatorius, assembly GCA_933228735.2. NCBI lineage: Eukaryota > Metazoa > Arthropoda > Insecta > Hymenoptera > Ichneumonidae > Amblyteles > Amblyteles armatorius. The sequence goes on along the minus strand of OW121686.1, from coordinate 21,974,665 downwards.
CTGTTCACTTTTATTTGTGTGCTTAATTCTTCCTGCAACTTGTTTTTACTTTTATATTTGTTGGTTTCTTGTCTTGCTATATTTTATTTTATTTACTGTTATATTATGCATGTTTAATTCTGGCTCGCGTCCAGTGCTCTGCGCTTCTGCAATGCTTGTGTTCTATTTTGTATCTCGGTGCACGGTGTTCTTAGGGTGTTTCGACTGCGGAACACGCAATAAACGAATCTATCGATCTATCGATGTACGCGAGCGCTTAGAGGATACTGGATTCCAGGTATACTGAATTGGCTGTTTCCGTACCCGACCGGTTGCGTTATAATATAGCAAACTTAAACAAAGCTGTTGAGCAAAATCGGGAGCATCGCGTGATTGGAGAACGCTTGCGGCCGCGATGAGAGAAATTTAATTGCAGCTACCTGAGAACCCGACGACCAGACGGTATAAATACGATCTATTCCGTTCGTTCGAATTGGGCCAGAGGAAGTTTGCGGAGTCATCTCGTGCGAGTTTACCGCTCGCGTATTACGCACCGGTACTCACTCATCAGAGTATCCTTGAATCGACGCTAAAACGTTTGATCCACTTGTCGGAAACTCGTGATGCTCATTCATGATAGATTGCGTTTTAAAATTGAGGACACGCTTTGTAATGTCATATTAGTTGAAAGTGATTCATCGCACATCGAACAGGTACGGAAATCGTCGATTATTACAGAACCGATTGAGAACGTGACATTGATTTTACTGTCTTTAAAGCCTTTGACGTTAACTTGACGCGTTTCGAAATTGGAAATAATAACAATACGGGGGAAAAAAGACTGGTAAAATTCTCCCGGAAAAATACCATCCTCCTGAGTATGCCATGAACATTTTGTGATAAATTGTCGAGCCGCTTTGAAGGTATTGTGTTTTGAAAGGTTTAAAGTGTCTACCAGGAATCGTTATTGTATCGTCAGATAACGGCACTATGCGATACAGTTGAGCGAATAAAAACAAAAACGACAAACAAAAAAAGTTGTTCTGCTTATCAAACGAGCTCTCGATTCCGTATTCCGCTCATAAGTGCTCGGTAATCATATAGAACGTGAACAATCTGTTTTCTCTCCTGACGTAAAGTTGCCCGCGCTTTTAACGCCTACCTGCCCGGAGGTCGAGTCTCGATCGCTGCCTCTCGAGAGATATTTATTTATTGGGTTTCGTTTCTGGTATCTGCGTATGGGTGCGACTCTCCCAATGCTCTGTGGTCTCTGCGCATTCGCAACCCACGCTTCACACACACGCGGAGCCATTCAATCTGCGGGAAGAAACAACCTGCGATCGAAATTTTAACACCCGGTATATTAAGACGTTAGATAGAAAATTATTTATATCTGTGATATAGAAGTAGAAAAAAATTAGCTTAAGGAACTGACGAATAACGAAAGATCATTATGTTGCTCCGAGTTTGAACTATCTATAGCGAGCGACGGGGCATTTGCGCCATTCTGCTCAAACCGATTCGACCCGCTCTCCCTAAAAGCGTGACTCATTCGCTCTCCACCAGTTGAATATCCTGTCAGATTCGGTTTATAGAATTGCACAATGAAATTCTTGAAAAAATTTCGCCGGGCAATAAAAAACAAGAAACCTAAAAGGATATTTTTTGTCACTTCCGGTGCCTTTTACCGAAAATGAAATCAAACAGGCTCCGAGAAAAGTGGCCTAAATCTACTAAAAAAAAATTATAAATTTTATACAAGATCGAGCGATGGAAAATAAAAAAAGAACCCAATCCTGTATTTATTTTTTTACTTCCGGTGCAGTCTGTAATTAAGGTAGTTATCAAGACTTTTTCGAAACTCGCAAAAACTCGCGTTCTAGATGGTCAGTAATTTTTAAAAAATTTACATGTTTTCATGAAGCATTGAATAACAAATTCGCAAAGTTTTAACGATTTCGTATGAGAATCGTTATCGCGCGATAACTACCTTAAACAAAAATAACCAAAAAGAAAATTGAACTGAACTAATGAGCGATAATGAATATCGCCGGGCGGCTGTTTTGATATATAGTGTCAGATATTAGCAAAATGAACCAATAGCTCTTTGCACTATATGTGTGTCAGTTCGGACTGGTATTATAAAGTCGGTAGTTCTGGTTCACCCGGCCGATCCAGGTCGAGTCAGGGCGTTGCTCGCGATCGCCTCGCAGCTTTTCTTACACGACTTACGTGGCGGGCGGGACGGTGGGGTAAAAGTAACTATCTGGATCGACTTTTGCATCCCGCACGAAGAAACGCCCGGATAGACCTCGGGCATTATCTGTGGGATAGGCGTAACATTTAAGGATCTACAGCGGTGTGTGCCGAGCCGTGTAGAAAACGACACTGGTAAAACGATGTAACGCCAACTAACGCGCCGATTCCTCAGCTTACCGCATCCACGTTACCTCACGTAACTACAAACAGTCGAACGTATTTTCTTACTCGCACGGATAGTTCCGATATACCGGGCCAGATATACCTCGGTTAATGCGAAACGAACGATCGAGCAAAGAGCGGACGTTCTTTGCACGATCCTCGCGTGGGCGAGGCTCGCCTTAGGGTCGCCGCGGTGTGTAGAACGGATCGCAGGTGAATTGCGCGAACGGCGGTTAATCTAGTCCTATGGAAAGTTTAGCCAAAGCTGCAGGCGATACAGTAATAAATTTTAAAAGAAACGTAAGTGTAATTTTCAAATCGCTTCCTCTGTCTCTTACGGCGCTCCAAAAACCCCCGCAAAGCCTCTGCATGAGACCACTCGGTTGCATGGCTCCAGCTACTTTGCTAAAATTGTCAAATTTCAGCTGTCTCAAAATACGCCGGAGTGTTGATGCTGACTGTTAAAAAAATTGGTCTCAATGAAATGTAAAATTATTATAGAGTCTAAAATTTGCATCCATCGCATACACACATATGCATACGGCTTCGTGTTTCTCAATGTTTCAGACAATTTCATGTACTCCGTCACTAAAACTTAATTTTTTTAATACTAATTTTTTATTACGAGAACGTAGATATAGACAGTTTCTTTCCCAGGGAAGCAAAATAATGGGATAATATTTAAATAATAATGTGCAATGAATCATAAAAAATGTGAGCGTAATGTGAATGCAGAGTAATAAGATTTTTTTATCCAGCGTCTTGTGTTAATATACAGGACAGATGGATTTTCTCATTCGAAGGAAGAATAAGAGAAGGTATTAGAATGCCTGGGAAAATGAGCGGACGTCCGAGCGAACGGCTCGTAGGGCTCTTGCCTGTGTTACCTGAACTTGTTGGGTCAGAAGCGATAGTCTGTTAGGTAAACGTAAGAATTTGTAAATCCAAGAAGGCGTGGCATACGGCAAGGGAGACTAAGTAAGAGCAGTCGGCAGAGTCAGGTGGAGTTTACGTTACACAGACAGATGATTAGTATTCGAACATCAGTGTGTACAAGCGAGAATGCGTCGTAGCATTAGAGTAGCTCTCGAATTCGTCTCGAATGCGAGGATCTACATCTGCATTCCCAGCGGGAACCGTGTCGCGACTGCATAACAAATTACATAACGGTACATAAAAAGATCGGGTGCGATGCGTCGCGCATTCTATAGTGATCGAAATGCACGAGTCAAAGGTTCCCACGTAATTAATTGTACTCTCATTAGCGTATGTCCGTCTAAGAAATAAAATCCTCCACTGCACACCATTTCGCTATTCTTTTTTCCTTTCATTTGTTTCTTGGAAGATTTTCACTGATTTGTAAAACGTATGATGTGTGCTACTTAAATGTATTGGAGACGTCCATGTAGCATTAAATCATCGATAGAAGAAATATCGCCCGCGGTACGAACCAAACGGTCTCCTGGACCACGATCGTCATTATTTATACATAAATAATTATTTTCTAAAAAATTTAACCACTCAGGTAGATGTGCATTTTTTCAAAAGATTTTTTTCATTCTGTCTAAATCTGAGGAGAAGAGGAATAAGTAAAAAATTATAATAATGAAGAGAAAATATTCATTCCGGTACCTTAAAGTAAGTTTCGATGTGAAAAACACAAAATTGATGTTGAATATGCATATAATTTTTTTCAGCTGAAAGAAGACAATGTTTTGCATAGTAACATTTCGTAGACGTTGTACGAAATTTTATAACGAAAAAAATTGAATTGGCTCTACGAGAAACGTAGAAGGTACGAAAAAGACGCAAAAGAAATAAGAGACGATCGACCTTGTAGCGCGAATTGTTTTGAATTCTAAGTGAGTTGGAACGGAAATGATAATTTAACAATAGCGCCTCGTTCGTAGAATCTGATCGTGTTGGAAATCTTCCGTCGAATCTTCCGGAAAACACAAAGCGTATCAAGCTTGTCACCTCGGGACAACAATGCGACAGCATCGTTGGAGACAGTCGCGAATTCGAGTTTTTTCTTTTGTTCGCGATAGACAAACGAGAGGCGCGTGCGCGCGCGAACTTCCATCAGAAAACGTGTAGCTAGCTCTAACAAGCGATGCCGGAAGACTTTCGCTGGACGATTGTTTTCCACCTGTGGCCTAGACAGTCACCCGTCGAAATTATCATCTTCCCAAGAATTATAATCAATGGCACACGGTGATGAAAAAGAAAATCTCGCGTGAAACTAATTGTTTATGGCGTTGATTATATGCGCGAATTGTAGGAATCATTGAAATGATTTAGTCGCGGGAACTTTAGTTAGCAATAATGAATTAATTATCTGCATATATTATGAGATCTTCCAGATCTTGGATCGAGGAGAATATGCCATTTTGCGCGCCAGAATTGATTCCATAAAAAAACTTCTAACTGTATTGGATCTAGCATCAGACCTAAAATTTGCCAACCCTTAATTTTCAGACGATACGAATAATTAAATGACCTAGAAGTAAAATTCTGAAAAAAGCATACAAACGTCCAGGTCGCTCTAATAATAAAAAGAAATTGCAAAATTCGGCAAGTTTTTAATCACATTTTATCTTTTCCTTCTGTGCAAGACGGAAATCAGCGAAACAAAATAAAGTACCGCATAAATGAATGGCAAAGATGAAAGAATGCGGTGTGCATATTTCTGTTCGGCATTCGAATATTTGCAATTTATCTGAAGGAAGCGGGTATGAATAGTTTGAGAAGTCCCGTTTCGTTTCATAACAATTTTATATCTCGGACAGAAGGTACACCACAGACATCATTGAGTTTCGTAACTTTCGTTAAGGACTTCGTCAGCAGCAGCAGCCCGGGCTGGTGTACGCGCGATACGCCGTCGCGGTTAAGACAATGGATTGGGAAACCCGATACGAGCCAATCTCCGTCTTTCTCTGCCTCCTTGACTGCTCGTTTCTCGCCTCTCTCCCTTCCGGTTATCCAAACGTCGAGATTCATGAGCACTCCAGGTCGGAAATTTTTTTTTTCCCTCCCGTCGAAATTATGAAAACATCTGCGGTCGTCGGAGAATTAAGTTTACCGAGATATCCGAGTCACGACTTTTGGGCCGTAAAAAAGAAACAAAAAATTCAAAATGCAAAATAGTGTAATTAATTAGACCCAGAAAAAAATTAATAACAATATTTTTGACGAATAGTGGACCGTTTTGTGTGTTCCCCGGGTTTATAATTACGAACAAGTGCGGAAAAAAATGATAAACTGCGTTGCCGTCTGCTTTCCAAGATTGCGCGGTTGGTACGTGCGCTTAATACGCAAGTGCGATAATAGACACCGTTTTGTGTAACGAGCCGCCCTCGCCGAAACGTTTCGCGCCGTCGAAAGTGTTACCCGCGGAACGTAAAAGTGCCGACCGGTTCTTTCCTTCTTTCTCGATGTTTCGCGGGACTGTTTAACTCGCTCTTGTCCTCGGCAGTTCCGGCGGTAGAATTCACTCTCAGATTTTGTATACTTTACTTTTTCTTTTTACCCGATGCTATTAATACACAAAACTCGTTCGCGACTCGATTCGCGGTGTATCCGGTTCCTAATCAGAGTCGCATGCAGTACGGACTGCGGATGTGAATTAAATTCATGAAGAATGTCATTCGAACCCTCGAGGGGTCAGAATTATTACTTTTTTGAAAAGTCTCTCAGTTAAAAAAATTATTCAGCCGCCTTGTAATAATCACAGCTATCAATTATAAGAATTACCTCGGTCAGTTACAAATAAAGATAATAAAAAGACCGGGCGCGGAATAGTCAGGCGAGACGATTTTTCACGTCGCTTTAAGGTATTTCGGGGATTAAAAAAAAAATTACTAAAGAAAATAAATAATTTAACCTTTGAAAAATTAACTCTAGGTCCTCTTTTCCTTCGGCGTAACGCCCAGAGTATTTGTTTCCGTTGTTCAATGAGGTTGCCAGGCCGCAGCTATTAACGAGTATAAAAAACATTCCTCGGCAGCGTGAATGTTAAAGTTGTTCGACGACACGTAGGTCGACTTCTGGCATATCGACGCAACGTGACCAACGTTATACCGTGCCCGCGATTCGAACTCTCCTCGCTCTCGTGTCTCGCATTTACCGTTATTTCGGCGTTGAGGTTTCGTAACCGAGTGACCCACACCCGGTCAGGGGACCGTTTACTGAATACCAGAGGCCTTTTACAGCTCATCGCTTAACGTACAAAAATGAAAAAAATAAATAAAAAATTAAAAGACAAGACGTAAAAGATTAAAAGAATACTCTTGTCTCGAAATAACCCGCAAATAAAACTAAAAGGGCGTATCACCCATGCTCATAGATTGGCAGATAGGCCCTTATGATTTTAACCGCGAGATAATTATGAATAAAATTAATGTCCAAGTCGCCGACAAAGTTGTGCATCTTTATTGCCCGTAAAGAGCACAGGGGAGAGAAGTGAAAACGATTAATTACAGAAAACGCGAACGAGGATTCCGCTGGAGAGAACAAGATTCAGGCGGGTTAATTGCCCGGAGACAATTATTCCAGTTTATCCATGCGAGATAATGTACTGTCGGCGTCTATGCTCGGATTACATTAAATCGGAAGATTCTAATGAAAATCCATCTTAAAGAGAAAAACACGTTTAAGTCGTATTTTTAAATTATTTTTTACCGGGTACCGCACCGATACTTAACCATTTTTTTATTCCATTAAGAGGAAGGAATAAAAAATAATGAAGGAATAAATTTTTTTTAATTTAAAGAATTCTCGATGATTAATTTGAACGAGACGGGAACGGAAGTCGTGCGCGACCTCACACGGCCCGCTCGCACAGCGGTCGCATCGAGGCCTCGGACGCGAGGTCTCTCCCGCACGCAGATATAATAATCGAAGCCCGATCGTATCTCGGATCTTGTCCCCGCCGAGGCAAAACTCGATCGTGACCTTCGTTCCTCGGAGTTATGCTTTCTAATATCCCAATGCCACGTACAATGTGAGTCTTCCAATCGCGACCAAAAAAAAAAATTCAAACTCCTCAACGATTCGCATCGAGTCCTGAAACTCGTTGTATAATGTTTTCGTACTTTCTGCGATAAAGCTGAGGTTCTTTTTTTTCACTTGGTATTCGATGCAATCGCTAAAATACCATGTAAACCGTACGTCGCGAGAGAGTCGACGTGGAAAGTCGTATGCCCGTTGAATTATTGAATAATTTTCACAAAGTAAAAATGGCGGAAACAAGACGCCCGTGGAGAAAGCTCTAGACCGACTGGATCGTTGAATTATTTAATGCTGCCGTGAGATATCCGATTCGCGAGAGCCTCACGTGTTTATCTATCACGTATCACGTATGTGCATACATACTTTTCTTCAAATTTAATGGAAATAAAAGTAAAAATAAAATAAGCAAATTATCCAGATCGTCCCAAAAATTGTAAATAAGTAATAGAGCCCCAGTTAATTTGACCCACAATCGTGGAAATCGACTGTTTCACACAACCCCCCCCCCCCCCCCCCCCCCTTCCACCCTTTAATTTATAGCGTGAAAACGATTCGACGAATTAATTTTGTTTCCTTCTTTATTCAATATGTATATATTTGTTGCTCGCCCGTAATTTATGGTTTCTTATTTCTTATTCTCTGGCCTACATACGTGTCATTAATTCGTTACATACTCGGTAGACTATGTACGTAGTCGTAAGTCGGATGGTAAGTACAGGCTTCGAGTATGAGTCTTCGAGCGGGCGCGCATCCTCGTTGTGCAGTATAAATTGCAAGTTTAGCTCGTCGTGTATGCAGCAAGATAGACGCGTGCCACGGTTTCCATCCTACCTACTGACTCTCGCACTTGTTGTGGACTTTCCCTCGATAGAAAAAAAAAAAGAAAAAAAAGAGAAGAAGCGCGCGCTTGCTCGAGAGCCTCGGGCGGCGCATACGTTTTCGAGCTCGAAGCGCAATGTGTAAGATGCACGTACACAACCGATGCACGGAGAACGTCCCGATGCTCTCTGTGTATGCCTGGAGCCACCGACTGGAACGGGGCTACAGAACTATACCTTGACTCTCCATCGATTTAGACTCGGACTTCCGGCCAGGGACAATGTCGCATTCGTTTATCCAAACTTGGTCAAAATAATAACAATCGCAAGGACATTCCACACCGAACGAACCGTCCCGCAGTCCCCAGCGCTTGAATTATGACAGCATTTTTTTTTAATATTGTAGAATTTAAAGAAAAATAATTCATAATTTTTTTTTTTATTGCCCATTTTTTTTTATCTGTCCTTTCGTAATCTGCATATGCCGCATACAAACGCTTGCAGTCCCCGGGTGATTGCCCTTCCATATAAATTATTTTAATTCGACCACTTAGGCTAAGGCTTGGTTCGGCTTTGATAAATCGTCGTGCATAAAAGGCGCGCGGCACGACGGAACAATGTTAATTCGGAAGGAATTAAGCAATGGGACTCGGAGCTCCGGAAAGGCACATATGGCACACGAAAAATATGGAGTTAGAATTAAAAGCTATATTTGACTTAGGAGATTGCAGTGGGAATTCAGACAGGGTTATTACGACTGTCGCAAGTGACACCGACTTTTCTGCCATTATTTACATAATTCTTTCTTTTTTTTAAGGAAAATACTAATTTTACTTCACACATACTTAATGATACCGTGCAACGCATCCGAGAAAGAGACGATAGAATTGCAGGAAAAAAAAAATTGACGGAAGGTGCAATTCATTGTGCATTTGTGTGGTATTCGAATGATGGAATTTACGTGGGATCTCGCACAAGGTCCGCCTGTTGGCATGATCTGAGCCAACAGCTCGAACAAATGCTTCGCGGATGCATACTTTGTCGCATGTTGTGCAAACACAGACATTGTATACCATTGTATTTAAAATTTAGATAGGTAACGATGAAAAAAAATTATAAAAAGTTATTAAACGTTATTAAAAGTAATTATTGAATCCCGAACGAAAAACGAGAAATAATTATTTTTAAATTTTCCTATCGCGTACTGCAGTCGCAAAATCCTATCGCGTGCTGCTGTACAAAAAAGGTTTACAAAAATTCCAACGTACAAGAAAATTTGACGTTGTTCGACAAAGCGAATGTATCAAGGCGAAACCTATCAGTCTTGTCCCGTTCGATAGGCGAGCTCTCCAAAACGGTCACGATTGCATTATTCGGATTGCAATGTTCGTACGCTTAGTGTTTCTTTCCGTACATTGAACCAACTCTGTTCCAACGGCGCAAAAACCGTGCAAAATATTGTGCTACGCAAATTCAAAGTTTTTACCTAAAATAAAAGGGGAACGCTCTTCGAATTGATTTCACGTTTCCGTGCAAACGTTACTCTGCTACGTGCGCTCATTTGTCGCGCTGTCGCGTGATCTATTTGTTATTAATTTTTTTTAAATCCGAGATCACGCGCACGTGTTCAAACACGATGAGACGCAGTGCAGAATCGTGTCGCGGTTTCCGCACCCGAGGAGCCGATCGTCGTTCGATCGTGGGTCGATGAACGGTAGCTAGACCGAGATTGCGTTACGCGCTGAATACTCCGCTGGAGATATCGGCTTCGTCACGAATCTCTGAATCTCTGAATCTCCAGGAAGACGAATCTAGTCAACGAGAACCGTAACACTTCGTGTATCAGCTCTCGAGAAAATCGGAAAGCCCCGAAAATGCAAAGACTATTCAGGTCTGACATTTTCTGGCCGTCATGCACTGACGACGATTTAATTATTATTTTTTATCATTAAAATTTGAATCGAATTTTTATAAATAAAGTTTGATCTTCAATTAACAATTAAGGTGCGATTTTAGTACAGAACTAAAGATTGATCTTACGATTGAGAATTGGAGCCCAAGATTCGTATGATCTCTGGGAAAAATCTGGTTACATCGAAATGGGCCAAAAATCATTTTTTCCATACCAATAAAAAAATGAACTTCGCATAAAAAAGGTGTACCGTTATAGTTTGCAATCTCACAAGACGAATAGATAAAAATACAGAAACGATCACAGATTTACCGAAGCGAGCCTGACGCAACGTGAAAGAAATAATTCTGACCCTGGATCGTGCGAACTCGTCAGCGTCGAAGAACAGAGAGCATTCTCGTGTTCCCGAGATTCTCGAGTTCACGAGCAATAATACACTCTCGCATTTTTTTTCTGTACGCAACGAGAAGAGTGTGCAGAGTGACACGAAGAGGAGATTCGCTTCATCCGGTGATTACCGTGCAGAAAAAGATAAGACGATAATTTGGTTTACCGTTAAAGTCCAACAATACTACTGCAAAATCATTTGTGCAAACTATCTTCTTGCAATTCTTTTCCCTCGCGATATTGTTTGCGCTGTTGTTTCTTATGCGATCTGTACATTTTTTTATGTTCTTTTTTTTTTATTCCAGGAACGAAATGCGGTCACCCAGCGGTGCCGATGAACTCGCGGGTCTCCCTCTCGGACGAGACACTGTCAGCTGGCACCTTGGCGACCTACACCTGCGACGCCGGTTACGAGCTCTTCGGGTGAGTAACACATTTTTTCGAAAAAAAATGCAAAAAAACTCGGACCCAGAAAATTACCTCGGTTCTATTGTCGAGCGTTATGCGCGGTGTCGACTAACGGCAATTAAGGACGTAATTAGCGTTCACGGGCAAATAACGGTAAGACCCGTCGACATTTACAAGGACGTTAGATAAGATGTTCTTCGTGTACAGTTTGTACACTCTTTCCACTTCTATTGTCTGTTTTTTTTTTCTAGTTGCATTTTTTTAAAAATCGATTACTTCTATTCGAAATAGAAATTTTTGATGGAAAGAATTTTTTGTAAGTAAAAATCAATTATGCAGAGATCTTGACGGAAACAGCGATGGGCTCGATAGGGTATTCAATACGTTAATTATCTTCCCTCCCAAGTTTTTCCTGAAATTTTATTGACGAGAGAATAAAAGAAATAAATAGCTGCGATTTAACGCACGGCTGGCTGATCTTGGATAATCCTCGGGCAATCGCGCGGCTCTCTGTACCGTTAATAATCTCCGCAAGGACGCTGGCAGTGCAGAAAAAAAATGCAAGCCGCTTTAAATACGCATTCTTTGTAGCTCGTTCCTGTGAGCGAGCGTAACGGAAAGACGAGAGATCGAAGTCAATTGACACGAGCGTGTCCGGTTTTACTCGTGGTGGAGAACAAAAAAACCAGCCAAGAACGGCGTAACGCGATGGTAGATAAGAAATTGAAGAACAAGAGGTTTTACGATGGGAAACGAAAAACAGACGTTAAAAAATATACGAGCGAAAGCGGAATACCGAGAACTACATGACAGAAAAAACACGTTTAAAAATGTTATCGAAACAATCTAAGGGTATTTTCGGGGTCATCGGACCCGTTATGCAGCAACCGATTAATCGATCGACGAATCGATATGGTATCGACCCACGCCTCCAATCCGATGCTCCAGGGAAATCAACAATATACTTCCGTTATCCAAGAAAAAAAAAAAAAAATAGTGAATGTAACCTGTTCTACGAGTTTGGAGTGATAAGAAAGGTTCTCAATTATTCGCTTAGCAGCGAACAGTACCTAGTCCCAATTACGCGTCGACAATAGAAGTATTCAAACTACCGTTCGATAAGGAACCAAAGCCATAAATCATCGATAGCACTAAACGCTTTCGTCACCAAATGTTGAATACGTTTAAGGCGGAAGTTGGAGTTACTGTAATTACAGTCACCCGGTTAACCACCCGTGACAATGATAAATTATGAGAACGCAATAACCATTGTCATGCATCGGTCCTATCTTGCGCCGCAGAGAAAGTAAATAAATAAAATGTATAAATGTGTTAGACAGCGTTGTATAGAAAAAGGGTTAAAGATGAAATACCCGATAAAACAGGATTGCCGCCAGTTCCAGAGGCTGCTTCAAACGCTGGACCAGAATCCATCTGTTCTGCGCTGCACGTGGTCTGGACTGCAAGTACACGGTGGAACTAGTATAATCTCCACAATCGAACAAATCTTGATCACAGTGCTCGCCCTCCAGCAGCTCCGATCTCACAATCGTAGGCCGATTGTCTGGCTCGAGTTGGCTGAAAAAAAAAAATATATATATATATATATACAATTTTCTTTCGGTGTCGCAAGAAAAATATCGTGGCGTTGTAACGGGTCGCGTTTGTGTGCGCACGTGAATTGTACTTACAGCAGAGTTTCGAATTGGATTGTACGTGTTACGTTTCGGAGTTGTCAGAGGGTCACGCGTGACCGGAGCGCGTTCTCCGCGTTACGCGTTAGCGCACTCCGACGAGTGTCCGGTCCGATCGTCGGGCCATAGACCGAAACGACGAATAATGTGCCATTTGGCTTTCGACGTCCCGATAGTCGATAATTATTGCTCAACTGGCCGGTTCGGACTTTCACTGTGGATCCTCGCATTGTCGTTCGACTGAACCCGCGCTTATGTGGCAAGCAGCTGGTCGCTCACTTGGTATTATATTACCAGTCCGGAGCTTCGGTTGCACAGTCGTTTCCTCGAACGTAACATCCGTTTCGTCTTCCTGATGAGAAAAAAAAGAATGAGATCGATACATTATTTTCTACTATAGAACTGGTTACGACAAAAAAAAATATATGAAAAGATTGGTCAATATGGATATAGATTAAATAACATCTACTTGTTACGGAAAAAATATATAAAATAAAAATTGTTTGCAGACAAACTCTCCTGAAGTGCAGCAACCAAGGAAGGTGGCAAGGGGAGTTACCATTTTGCGGTGAGTGTCGCCAAATTTTTAAACAACATTTATTTCCGTTGTTTTTTACGGAAGATTTTACCCTCTTTTTCGCTTCCAGCGACAGTTGAAATACGATATATTTTCGTACATCGAACCCGTCTCGATTTCGTCGCTTCGAATTTCACTCTTGCTCGAACTTTCTCCCGCTATCTATCTGAGTTTAGAACGCGGCGGCGACCACGGACGTCAGCGAGAAGAATACCGCAAATTAGGCGCAATGTTGTCAGTAAATTGCAAACTTGAATCGCTGCCCGCGTACCTATCTGTACTTTCGAGTCTACAGATACATCCCCTTGACTTGAAATTGACTCTGCAATACGGTATCTGTATTGTTTCATCTCTCCGAAATGACAAAGTCGTAAAGAAAAGTAAAAACAAGCTAAAAGCCAGTATTATCACGCGCTTCTCTGCTCTCGACCATGTACAACGCGTAACAGGAATTCCTAGTAGTAAAACCAATCGTGCAAACTCGGCGATATGGTATTTGAAACAGTTAAAAAAATTATAGGAATAACAGTAGACGTAAATTCTTAGATGGCCCAGAAAAAGATTATTACAAACAACCGCAGTCGTTGTTCGCGCCGAAGGAAGGCGAGACGGCTCGCTCCCGGCACAAAGTTGTCCGTACGCAAAGAGTTCCGGGGCGGGGAACCGACGCGAGGCTCTGAACCGTCATGGGAAAACATTTTTACGATAAGTAACTTATGCGCCGAGCTACAGGTGCTTTCGGTTTCGTTTGCGAGAAATGTATGTTCGGTCTGTAGTCCGTCGGCAAGCTCCGACTTCTGCTCTCCGGAGCGCTCGTCCATGGCGCTCGTTACGGCCTCGAACAATTAGAGGTCCGTTTAGATGCAATTAATAATGCACCGTATAACACCCAACGACGCGGAGCTCCCGGGCAAGCAGCAGCAGCACTAACCCGCACGAGGTATAATTCCCGTTGTTAGTGACGGCTAAGGCTGTTATACTGTTGCTTCTCCGATTTCCACATTGTTTGCTTCTCTCGCTTTCCCTCTCATCCGTACAGCCGTGAGATATATATTTCCCTTTTTTTTAAATCTTCCTCCGACTTCTCTTCGTTCTCCTCGTGACGCGGCAAGAAGGCACGACGGTAGAATCGGTAACCCAGTTTCCAGTTTCGTTCGTTGCGTGCTAAGACGGAGTGACGTCATGGCTTCGGCTCGTTCGTTTCGTTTTGCATTAATAGACAAAAAAAACATTTGCAACTCGATGTAGTTTTACACGAAGAGTCGCATTGCCGATGTAAATTTTTTTTTTTTTTTTAGGTACGAACGTAGCTTTTCGTAGGCCGGCTAATCAGTCGACGACGGTGCGAGGCGGTGACGCCGGGCACGGTAACGACGGCGACATCAGTACGGAGCACGATGGAAAGAGGTGCACGGAGACGCAGAGCGAACCTAGTCCCTGGTGGAGAGTCGACCTTCTGAAACCTTACGCTGTTAAGGTGGTTCGCGTGACGACACGGGGATGCTGCGGTTCGTTAAACTTCCATTCACTGCGCGCTAACGCCAATGGCAATCAGTTGAGGAGATTATTAACGTTTTTCTTCTGATCATCGTAGGTCATCAACCTCTTCAAGACATCGAAATTAGGGTCGGCAACAGCAGTGCCGAGTTGCAGAGAAATCCACTTTGCGCGTGGTTTCCGGGCACGATAGGTAAATTGAATTAATCGAGAACCCTGGTAATATATCGTACCGATCTTTCGCTCCTGTACATCCGTAAAAGCGTCCGGCGCATCCGCTGTCTTCATCGACACACATCTTTGCCTCGGATTGATATTTTTCAGCTTCTTTGTAGTGAAATCGATTCGTCAGAATGTGGACCAGATGTCTGTTGCCCTGAAATAAAAATACAATGCATAGTTTAGATATTACTAGCTTTGGAAGCTGACTGGAATATTGTGTAAAAACAAAAGAAGCTCTGTGTTCGCCATATTATTAATATTAATGACAATTTTTAATATATATTTTTTTGTAATTAAAAGAGGAAGGTATAACGAAGACCTTCGCCTGTGCGAGGGCACTAGTCGGACAGTACGTCTTCCTTCAGCTCGTCGGCGTCGAGGGAAGTCTGAGCCTCTGCGAGGTCGAAGTATTTGCCACCGACGGTCAGTTGTGCAACCACTATATCGGTCAATATAATTTGCCGTCGGCAAACGTTTAATTTAATTAGGTTGTCACTTCTTTCAGAATTCTCCGTGGACAGGTGCGCTCATGCAGGTACACCGGCGGACGCCGATCTAGCCGCTTTTAATTCCACCTGCTACGAATTCGTTGTAACGAAGGGTGGATCCTTTCAGGAAGCGAGAAACCACTGTCGCTCCCGAGGCGGAGACTTAGTTCACGGCTTCAAGGTAAGCTCGAACCGTACCACTATATTTTGAACTTTTGCTGCCTAATGGCGGAAGTTGTTTTAAGAAAATAAAAAAGTAAATAAAATACAGATTTTTGTAGCCTTGGCCTTGAAACAATCAAAAATGTTGGGAAACTAAATTTGCACCTGTTTTCTCTCTCGACGGCGTTATTTTACGGCAGACAATTTTATTTTTTTATTGTTCATTCGCTTCAGGGTGTTTCGGCGTCTTTCATACTGAAAAATCTCGAGCGTCGAAAGGAAAAGCTCAAGACGCAATTGGTCTGGATCGGAGCGCAGAAGGAGCCGATCATAACGGCGAGAACTTGGCGCTGGGTGGACGGTAAGTAATAAAAAAAAATTCCTCCGGTGCGAAGGAAAAATATTCAGAATCTCGTAGCATTCTTTTTATTGCCGCGTAAGTCACGGCATTGCTCGAGTCATCGTGCAACGATCGGTTAACGCCGGTCGAACGATGATTCGCGAATGAGCTACAGTAGAACGAATTGTGAGAACGGGGTCGGCGGCTCTCGACCAACTGTGGGCGTTATGCAACACGAAAATTTAACCCGTTCTATTCTGTTCCTCATTTATTCCCCTCGGGCTCGAGGTACATCGAACCTCTCTCTGCTGCTCGCTTCGGCTGATCGGCGTGACCGGCAATTATTGGATAATTATACGAGTCTCAGGTG
Organism: Amblyteles armatorius; assembly: GCA_933228735.2. Lineage (NCBI taxonomy): Eukaryota > Metazoa > Arthropoda > Insecta > Hymenoptera > Ichneumonidae > Amblyteles > Amblyteles armatorius. The sequence goes on along the minus strand of OW121686.1, from coordinate 21,958,380 downwards.
GAAATTCCATCGGGCTTGCACGAATTTCTCAACCGTCCTATTTCGTCCCTACTGAAACTAGACGTTTGTGCAATTTTTTTTTAGTAGCAAATTTTCCTCGTTAAATATGATAATCTCTGCATCTAATTCATTATTCAAACGAGCAAAGTTTTGAGAAATCATGATCGTAAAAAAAAAAAATTGACTTTCATTTTTCTTTCTCAAAATTAGTTAATTATGAACAGACAGATAGATTCGCCAATTGTTACTGTCAGCGTGAAGCAATTGTCAGTCGAACCGGAAAGAATCACGTCGTCACTGTGCTGTTGCGGCAAATGGAACGTGAAAGTAAAAGGCCCCGTGAGGCAATGCAGACCGGAAGTCCTCGATGAATCGTGGTATTCATTTGTCCGCTAAACTGCACCTATTGATATACACAACGGCAAACTTCTGTTACACGTCGTAAACGTTGCATTGTCGCTTATGCATAACAATGTGAAACTCTCTTTTATAATATCCAGGGGAAATCGTCCAGCGGCCGTCGTGGGGCAAAGATCAACCTAACAATTACAACGGCGAACAGAATTGCGTCGTCCTTGACGGGGGAAGGGGATGGCTGTGGAACGACGTTGGATGCAATCTCGACTATCTTCATTGGATTTGCCAGAGTGGTAAAATCAATAGAAATCTATTATTATTATCATTATATTTTGATAACTTATAGGGTAAATATTAATTTTGCATTATTTTTAATTTAAAAAAATGATAGTTCCTTCCGTATGCGGCAGTCCGGAAAAAGCGGAAAATACCACGATAGTCGGTAAAAAAAAATCTATCGGATCGACGATCGATTACGTTTGTCCCGATGGATATATGCTCGTCGGCTCGAAAACGAGAACTTGCGAGATGACGGGATTCTGGAGTGGCATGGCGCCGACTTGCAAGTGTAAGATTGAATTCCTTTACCTTTTGCTATAAAATTCGTAAATTTACGAGACTGAATATCTTTGAGCCAATGATATCTTTTGGTTCAAGATAATTTTTTTCCATTTTCTTTCATCGTTTACAGTCGTCGATTGCGGGGCGTTACCAAATTTCCCTAACGGAGTTATAACCCTGGTGGATCGAAGAACGACTCACGGTGCGTTCTCCGATTACGTGTGCAACGACAATTACACACTGGTCGGCGACACGAGGCGCAGATGCGGCGACGGTGGAATTTGGAGTGGTCATCAACCTCAGTGTCTCTGTAAGCTTCGTCAATTCTACCCTTGTCGAGACATTGGATTATACCAGATCTAAAAAAAAAATCGTTATTATTCTTATCGTTAATTATTAATTCTTTTTCAGTCGATTGGTGCCCAGAACCGCCGAAAATAAGCGGAGGTGTGGTGACAAGCACGGGAAGACGAGCAGGTTCCACAGCTACGTACACTTGCCAAAACGGATTTATCCTTTTCGGCGAAAATGTGAGTAATTTTTTTTAACGAATTTAGTGATGATAAAAACAGCTCGGGCCACCAAGCCGGTTGTGTAAAAAAATTATCTATCGTAACTGCCTGAGCTTGAGGATCTTCGGGTTCAACGACTGCGATTAATTGAAATTCGCAGCGCAATCCCGGGATGATTATAATAAGACTCCGCACATGGAGAACATAATTATATTTTTGTTTCTACACCTGCGCAGCTAAGTACGCAGGTCCGAGTTCCCGGTAAGCGGGTGCGTGACGCATTGCGCAACTAGCGTTTCGAATAAAGTCGCTGTAATTAATATTAAATGAGCTACGTGCCGAAATTCGGAGTAAGATAGTTCGGACCGTACGTTTCGACATTTTTCATGCCCGCTTCAATGTAATTACTGGAAAGGTAAAGTGGTGAAAAGTTATTGATTTATTTTCTTTCTTCGGTAGGTGATTAAATGCGAGGTCGGTGGAAACTGGTCGGGAAAGGCTCCTCAGTGCAAATTCGTCGATTGCGGAGCACCGGCGCAAATCGAGTTTGGCAACGTTAATCTCGTTAATGGAACCACGACAGTCGCGAGTATGGTGGAGTACACTTGCCAGGAAGATTATTGGCTCCTCGGTGAGGCCAGACACGAGTGCACCAGAGAGGGTAAATGGAGTCACGAGACGCCGTCCTGCGAACGTGAGCATCAATTGTGAAATATTTTATAAACGTCGCTCTAAGCTTCCGACGCGAAAGTCGTCTACTTACTAAACTATCTTTATCCCCGTGACACTTAACGATAAAAGTGTAACCAAAAAGAGAGTGTGAATTCTTATTCCAGTTTCCACGCAACGGCACCTTCTATTTTGTAGATTTAAAAACAAATAGAAGCCGCAATAATTATGAACGATTGATTTTTTCCAAACCCTCCACCGTACACAGTTTTTTGTAAAAGCTATTATTATTTTTTTATACTAAAAAAAATTACTGAACGTTACCGGTGTGCCGCAGTAATAACTTGTGAGGAACCGGAAGTCCCAGCCGGAAGTTACGTCGTCGGCTACGACCTTAACGTCCACAGTTCGATAGAGTACAACTGCGAGACCGGATATCTTCTTCACGGTGAGGCGAAGCATTCGTGCGGAAAGGATGGCGAATGGAGCGGCGAAGTACCGAGTTGCGAGTGTAAGTCTGCCCGAGCTTCGCAGCCTGCAAAATAAATGAGGAAAAAATTAAAAATAGAATCCAACAAGTACGTGCTGATTATTCTTTTCGTATTATCATAATTTTAGACATCGACTGTGGCAAGGTCCTGCCAATGTTGAACGGGGCAGTTGAATACGTGAACGATACGACTCATCTGGGAAGCGAGATATCGTACAGTTGCACGAGAAATTATCGATTGAACGGCGTCGAGAGGAGATACTGCTTGGACAATGGACAGTGGAGCGACGCTACGCCAAAATGCGAAGGTAAAAATCGTTCTTTTCTCTCCAACCAAACAAATAAATCGATTTTTTTTTAATGTTTTTTTTTTTTAGAAATTCGTTGTCCCGAACCAATTCTGGCGGATCACGGAATCCTCTCGGTGACCGGAAACGACAGGATGTACGGTAGGACATTGGTAAGGACCGGAACAGCCGAAAATTCCAACACCGGCGCGACGTCTTATAAGATCGGCGCACTGGCGAAATACAGGTGCGAGCGGGGTTACAAGGTCATAGGCGAGCCACTGTCCACGTGCGAGGATAATGGAAAGTGGAGCGGCGAAGTGCCGCAGTGTGTGTGTGAGTAAAAGTCGCTTGTACACTATCGAACACCTCGGTAACTCCAAGGTCTGGTCTTCGAGCGTGATTCTACGACTGTAGTAATAATTTATCGCGAGAGAAGTCGGGGTGTTGGCGTTGCCGTACTCTACACTAGCTGCAACAAATAAGGCTGAAAAAAAAGCATTATAATTAAACGTGTGCAGAAAATATGTGTAGGAATAATTCTCTTTTAAGGTGATGCGAAATACCAGCGTTGGCAATCAAACTGTACTGAATGCCGTTTAGAGACCGCAGTTCGCCGACGATAGAGAAAATTGTCTGTCCCTGGGGACTCGGCACACGCAGGGAAAGGCAATTGTTTTCCCGATGGTCTGCGGTCTCAAAACGACATTCGGTGCAGTTTTTGTTACCGACTGCGCGCAGGTTATAGCACATCACCTTAATTGATACATTGTAATAAGCGATTCTCCACCCGTGTTGCACGCAACAAATGTGGTTATTTTAGCAAAATCGGGGAAAAATGTATGTATTTTTTTAAATTGTGGAATTATTGCAGTCGTGGATTGTGGAAAGCCGTACGAGACGCCACACGGTCACTACACGCTGACTTCGAACGCGACGTACTACGGCGCTGCTGCGATTTACGAGTGCGATGGTAATTTCGATCTGGACGGCTTCGCCAGGAGGCTGTGCCTCGAAAACGGTACCTGGAGCAGCGACACTCCCGTTTGCAAAGGTAATAATTTTTTCCCCCGAAAAGGTTTCGCACCCTTGAATAAATTGCATCGAAAGATTTATTTACCGACCGAGCGAGCCAGCCGGAAAAAAATTAAGCTAGATCATCGCGGATGAAAAATAATTGTTCGTTATCGGTTCGGTGTTTTTTCAGAGATAAGATGCAAAGATCCCGAAAAAGTTGGTACTCTATCGACGCAAGTGTCGACCCATAGTGTCGGTGGTGTGGCCCACTACAGTTGTCCACGAGGTCACTACATGGAGGGCAACGAGACGAGAATTTGTCTGCAAAACGGATCTTGGAGTGGAACGATGCCAGCTTGTTTCGGTAAATTTTATCAGTCCTCGACGTTACGTCCTTGACTAAAAAAACATTAAATTAAATATTAACCGATTGTGTGATTATTTCAGCCCTCGACTGCAAGCACCCCGGACCTATAGAAAACGGGCGCGTTATAGTGGTCAATGGATCGACCCTCTACGGCGGTGCTGCGGAATATCACTGCATTCCCCAGTACGAGAGAATCGGTCCTTTCTTGAGAAAATGCATGGACACCGGATCATGGAGTGGCGAAGAACCTAGATGCGAAAGTGAGCCTCGATTAAACGATTTTTTTATTTAATCAAAATTAATTCACATTATTAGTGCCAGAGAATCGGGACAAACTTTCTGGACCTATTAATGACGAGGAATCAAAAGTATAAAATTGATTAGTAAATTAATTATATATTTTTATTTCAAGTGATGTCCAACGAGATCGCCGAAGCTCAAGGAGTTGGAACTAGTGTGGGAATCGCTGCAGGAGTCATAATCGTGATCCTCGTCATCCTCGGCTTAGTTTATCTCAGATTGTAAGTATTTCAATAACAAGTATCGCCTGGATTTTTAACTTTTAATTTTTGGCAATTTTTAAGTAATATAAAATTTTATATGACAAACTGGATTACAAATATATTGAATTTTGTTTGTCCAATTTAATTGCACTTTAGATTAATAATTTATTGAATTTCACGTGAGAAAAAAGGTGTTTATTGATTTTTGTATTTTATAGACGCAAAGCAACGCCTGTGAAAAACACCGAGAACGTTCAAGCGGCCGAAAGAAAGGAGGACCAAAGTGCGGCAGTTATGTCTTACGCGAGTCTCAACGACGGCACGACCAATAGGATGTACGAGAATGTACCTGAGGACGGTCTCTACGATAGTCCCTATAGCATCAGTGGCAGCGCCTATGGGTTCGATAAAACAAAATATATATATCTTTGCAATAGAACCATTTTTAGAGGTTTAAAAAAAGAACCTGAAAAAGACCTATCCGATTTTTTTAAATATTGTATTTTTCTTAACAGTTACGGCACCCACGGAGCAGGGGGAAGAAGAACGTACAACAGCAGGTCGGGTCACTACGAGGCGGCGCCATTGCCACGAAACGGCATCACCATAAACGGCGTTTCCGTTCGATAGTTTAATGAGAATAAATTAAATGATAGAACAAAAATGAAAGCGAGAAGAAAGAAACAATAATGCCAATCAGCGCGTCCTCGTCGCTCGTTATTTATAAATCCGCGAGCCGCGACGAGGATCGCACCATCCCAGCGTGTAAATAATTCGTTAAAAAAACTGTGAAAAGTTGCCGTATTTTTTATATTTTTTTTTATAAAGAGGAAGGTCGTTCTCACCGGCAATTTCGGTCGTCGCGCCGAGTGTATCATTTCTTGTATATAGTATGGTGTTTCTATAGATTTAATTATTATCATCCGTAGACTTTTAATGTTGTACGTATATGTAATTTAGGAGCGCAAGTAGACTAAGTGAGAATAAAGCGATGATTTTGTTTGAATAATATTTCTGGTAATGTCCGTTGCGCGTCGTCAATGATGGTACATGAGCGCGCTACGTTATCGACGACCAACGCCTTTCCTTTGTGCATTGTTTGCAAAATATATTCCATGTTTGATAAATGGTCTACGTGTAAATTATGGCAAGAATCCTTGTCGGGCGAGAGTCGATCTCTCCTGCTTGTCACAGGATCGAAATCCGCGAAATTGCGCAGTTAAAATGAAACCGATGATTAAACAATAAGTCACCGGAATTATGGAATTTTTATCTTACATCAACGTCGGTTAGAGAACCGAAATTCGCCGGTCTCTACTGTAGCGATACATATGAACCATAATAAAGGCCCTGACAAAATCATCGCAAGTATCCTTGTCCGACGAGAGTATATCTCGTGTACTTGACACGGGATCAACATTGCGAAATCGCGCATGCCTTCAAAGGCTTGCACTCGCGTCCATAAAAGGCTATGGAATTGCGTGACGAGACTGGCTTTCCAAGTATGGAATAACCACCACGAATTTAGCTCGAACCTGTGTGTTTGCCCGTGATAAACATTCCGAAGTCTCTTGACGATTAACCAAAAAAATATCTCCGAAAAACATCGAAAACTTACCCAGTTTCTCATCCCCGTATCACGCGCCTCCAATCCTTCATTAGAAACGATCAGCGATTTGAAAAAGAAGCAAAACAAAGCAAAACAGAATTCATTCTCGAAAAAGCCTTTCGCTCCACAGACGGAAATCTGACAATGGCCTAAATAAAGACGAGTCCGTGTATGGCTTCGTGGTGATAGAGTCTCGGATCGCCGCGAGATGGCGCCGCGGCTTCTCCGGGTGTGGTGAATGGCGGTGCACTGCTTCAGTGACGCGAGGCTTATTCACGCATTTGGACGTGTACTTTCGACGCTCCGACGCTCTTTATCGGATTTTTCATCCCTCTCGCTCGAGTGAGTACAGAACTAAACGATAAAACGTAAACTCGGACGAGCCGTTGAGAGATTTAGCGATAATCTTGTAGGGTTCACGATTTTGTATGCGATTTTTAACAGAACTTTGACAGCAGTGTATTGTCGTGTCGACGAAGAACGGCGGCCATTGATTTTGTAGCAGTACAGTCATCCTCGTACTTAAATTTTTAACCATGTAATGAAAAAAATATCTTATACTCGTTCTGCCTGGATATTCGTCTGGTGACACTTAGAAACAAATATTTTTATTACATGATTTTTTACTCCTTGTTGGCGTACAACAGTTATTGTTTATACTCATCGAGATACTGCTTGTACAGTCACACAGGAATTCGGTGGGGAAAATATTCGACTCGTGATTCATCGACGATTTTTTTTTGAGTCCTTGGACTATTTTTTTGCGAATCTCAAGGTTTGATTAATCGGGGTTAAATGCAAGCTTGATTTCACAATCCATTATAATTTCGTGTACATAAGTATTATTAACACGTTGTTATTTTTTTTTTACATGTTTTAATTTTTTATTGTAATGCATTATTGTCGCGAAGTTCCGGAGGGGGATGGGGGAATACTCGGAGATATTACAACAATATGCAAGCAACTTTCATCACTCTATGACTTTTGTTAGCAGTGTAGATATTTCTTATCTTTGTTGTGTCAATTATAAAGAAAAAAAATTATTATCGTTATTGTTATTGAAAGGTTTGATACCTGAAGGGGAAAGTTTATACAGCTAAATACGTCGGTAAATTTTTTAAATATTAATCGGCCTGTGTCATGTTGCACAAAAAAAATGCATGAAACGTCCTCGAAATTTCGAATTTACAACACTGACTCTCTCCTACATAAAACATATCTCGAAATGCAAATTTTTTCGTGCGAGCGTTCGAGAAAAAAAGCCGCGTTCGCATTCGTCGATTCCTTTAAAAAATGCTGGTCACAGAATTGTCGAATTCCTCGTGAATTCGTCACGCGTTCACTGCCGGAACTCGTGAAATCGGTCGACGCTTCCTCGGGACTTATCGCTAAACCGCTGGCGAGAGATAAAACTTTCTTCTGAACGTGAGCCAGGCGAGAGCACCAGTGTCGTACGTGTGTGTCGCGTTTGAACGGACGTCGTCCGTTGTAGCGACGAGGTACACGTGCCCGCGAGTTTAACGCCCCGTACGGCCCGTATTATTTTTATCCCGTTTTTTTTATTCCGACCCCCACGGAGAGTTTCTCGGACGTTATTTATACGAAAATAAACGTGCGCCTGGCGCTTCGCTCATAGGACCTGCGTTATTCGAGTTGGACACGGATTTTGGCTGCTGCATCAAGAACAGGGCACTTTGTCCACTGTAACGTTTCTTTGTCGTTTGTTTCTTCCACACGTCCATAAACACCTCGTTCCAAATTTTGTACGTTTGTTAGTACTGCACTGGTTTATTAAATAATTTTTAATTTATTATTTTTTAGATCGATGAATTATTATAATTTTTTAAATAAATACATTTTTTTGTTCAGATAAAAACAACCGTCATCATGTCTTCGCGCAAAACAGCAGGACGTCGCGCAACGACGAAGAAACGCGCGCAGCGCGCGACTTCCAACGTCTTCGCGATGTTCGATCAGGCACAGATCGCCGAATTCAAGGAAGCCTTCAACATGATCGATCACAATCACGACGGATTCATCGATAAGGAGGACCTCCATGATATGCTCGCATCTCTAGGTGCATAAAATATCTTGAAACGAAAAGAAAAATAATAACCAGTGTAGAGAGTATTTTTATCAAGTATGTGTTTTCGTTTGCAGGCAAAAACCCTACGGACGAGTACCTCGAGGGAATGATGAGCGAAGCCCCAGGTCCGATAAACTTCACCATGTTCCTGACACTCTTCGGCGAGAGGCTTCAGGGCACCGATCCCGAAGACGTTATCAAAAACGCATTCGGCTGCTTCGACGAGGAGAACACCGGTCACATCAACGAGGAACGCTTGCGCGAACTTCTCACGACAATGGGAGATCGGTAATTCATTAAATTGCACGCTTCAAACGACTGAGCGCTACGTTAATTCGACGAAGTTGCTTCACTTTACACGTAGCTCACAGAACACTCAAAATACTCTACACAGTTAATTTTTTATGAGAATAGATACAGAGATCGAATTCTTGGGTTAATGGAAATATGAGTTAATAATTTAACTCTTGAAAATTTGATCTCATTATTAATTTTTCCTTTTCAGTTTCACGGACGACGACGTGGACGAGATGTATCGCGAGGCACCGATAAAAGGTTCAATGTTCGACTACCTCGAGTTCACACGAATTCTGAAACACGGTGCCAAGGACAAAGACGAGCAGTGAAAGTTCTTTCTACGCGTATTCCTTTATTTTCTATCCGCTCTACGTTGCTGTAGTCAAGCCAACTAACAACATATTCATTAAGGGGAAAAAACGACAAAGATCTGCGCCATTCACTCGAGCATGTCGATCATAACGCATGCAAATTTTTTCGTCTTTTCGACATCGCGTTACATTCATGTTCCAAAACTCTAAATTATTCAGCCCGGCGTTGACGCAGCTTTCGTTCATATTGAAACTTTTTTTTCAAATCTCGAATAGACCCAATTGATTACTGTCACGATGATTATTATTATACGTTAGCCACGTCGTTGCTTGGGTCGCCACAGAGTGGTGACGACGAGTCGATGGCCGAAACGCGTTTAAAGTATATATAATATTTACAATTGTATTGCATATTACCATATAATATCTAACTGTCGTAGAATCGGCATTTGTATTTTAATACAACAGTACCGGTATACGGTTGAAACGTTAAATGTGAAAAAAAAAGAAATGAAAAATTCATTTTATTTCCTTCTCGTTAGCATTTCGTTCCCAAGTTCGAGCTCGGGAGCATCACAGTTCGCACTGTGAGGCTCCCCGGTTCCCAAGAGAGAAAAAAAATTCTGCCAACTCAATTGTTTGAGTTGGCAGAATTTTTTTTCTCTACCCCCTCTTATCGTTAACTCGCTGCCGGCGCTCCGGTCTCTCGATTCTCGCGAAGATCGAACAGTGTTTTTTCAAATCTTTTTACTCTCGATGGTACGTGACTCACGAGCGGTGGAATTATTTTTGCCATTGAGTCGTTACAATCAAAGTTTGAGATCGAACGTTTTTGTCCACATGAAACTTTTTCTATGCTCCGCTCAAAGGATGCCGTGTCATCCGCGAGAGAGGCTTGTGTGAATGCAATTAAAAAAGTTTCGAGACGCTTGAACGATCACGCTTCACCGGCCGCTCTTTTATCTTTATCGCCAATTTCACGCTTCGACTTCCGTGCGTCGTCGTACGCACGGACGACGACGCATGGACGGGGTTATATGGTTATATCTCAGATATTTCGATGGCCTTAGTTATTGAAAGGCGGCGGAGGCAGAAAAATAATTAATTCTACCGCCGGTCTTTATCTACAATTTCAATGAGGATCAATTATTCGCTGAATGGTCGTTTCATGAAGTAGATAGCATGGAAGATTGTTTTTAGCGGTTGCCGTTTGCGGAGGACCATCGGACGCCTACACGAAGCGCGTGATCGATTTAAACGATTGTAATTAATGCCGCGGGATCGACATCCTGCTGTAAAAGCATCGTCGATTAAATTAAGCATCCGCAAGCGCCCGAACCAACTGGATAAATTCACCGAAACAAATAAAAACATGGCAGGAAATTTGCAACGTATTTTTAATCTGATAGAAGTAATTGCACATTGACACGTAGCTATTGAAGTATTTTTAAGACCGCGGAAGTCTACCCCCCTCCCCCACTTTGCGAGCTTCCTCTCATTTTCCGGTTACGCCATCGATAATTCTCGGTTGTGGCAGCGACAATGAGGATAACAAAGTTTTTTTTAAATCGTCCGTAGATTTCTTCGATTCAAAACAAAAAAAAGAATAAAACCGGATTCGGAAGTTGAGATAATTATTCAACGGCCTCTTTGAAAAGCTAGTCAAAAATATAGTCAGATTTTTTCATGCTTTTATAAATGTACTCCGATGCAGTTTTGTTTTCTGTAAATATACTTGCTCCGATAAATTTTCCCCGCGTGTTGATATAACGATCAAATCGCGAATAATTAAAGTATTTAACAAACTTCAAGCATAATTTCGATTAGCTTTATTTTCGCAATTCAATGAACCCTCGCGATTGGCCAATTTCAAAATCTCCCCCTGCCCTCTTTGATGCGCCCTCATGCATCTTCCATGCGTCTTGTAAAAGCTGCTATTTATTTTTGTCACGATAAGAATATAATCGGGTGCTTTGGATAATAGATAAACCATCAATAGCTGGTACGCGGTCAACATGGGGTACATCCACCTTGGCGGCCAGGCCAGCGAGGACGCCTAAGCCCGCGTCTGCGCGTCTAGCCAGCGTTATTGCTCTATGCTCTCCTCCAGAGCCGCCGCAGTATCGCTTTCACGTCCCGTGCGGTTAGTTCGTTGCTCGGGGACTGACCAGCTACTGCGCTTCATTCGATCGTTGACAACCCTTCGTGTCAGAGATAAATAATAAAGAAAGGAGAACACATCCAAATAACCGTTGAACTTTCGGCCTCTGGAATGAAGCTCCGGAGCTCCATCGACGTCCAATAATCATCACAGTCGCACCCGAATCTCGTAAGTAACGACAAACCAAAATGTATTGGCGGGTTCGTCGATACGTAGCGAACGATACGTTAGCACGGCTGAACCGTCCGGCGTGAGGGCAGAGAGAACGTTGTTAACCGATGAATATCCTTAACCTCCGTCACATCTCTGTGAACGCGCAGCGGCGGTTAATTCGCTGCAGCGTTTCCGGGGCTTAGCGTGCGAATCGAGTTCGATGTGCCGCTTCCACCCGGCAGTGGCCAGTGGCGATTTAGACTCGGTGGGTCCAGTGCGTTGGTTCAGTGTCTCTGCGAACCTCTGCGGGAGTGCTTCGACGTTTTGTTTTTCTGTCGTCGTTGCTGCGAGTGAAAATTTTGAGGGACGCAGAGTGGATTGACTGAAAAAGTATTTTAAAAAAAACGATAAGACCGGAAACTTAGATCCGAAAGTATCGAGTCGATAATCATAATAAATTCATACAGAAAAGTGTTAAAAAACGGTCTCAAATACGCGAATAAATTGCGAAAGTAGATGTGACAGGGAAGTGGATGTTTGGAAAGTGAGTTTTGCCTTTTTTTTATCGGAACCGCAAATCCAGATAATCGTTCGACGATTGTTGTCACAAGTAAGATTACGTGTAGAGCCGTCCTTTGTTGTTCCGCTGGAACGTCGAGTGCAATAGTATCGACCACGCGCGTTCGCGCGTCACACGAGCGGAATTTCGAGTTGAACGGATCGTTCGGTGACTTGTGAAAAGTCAAAGAATCAACGAACGGCCCTTCGCTAATTCGGAGGATTCGGAGGTTCGGGTGGAAACGACCTTTTGGGACAAGTTTCAGCTCCAGTGGGTTTTTTCGACGGAGACCTTTCGGAACGGTAGGTGTGTTCGGGCGATCAGCTGATCAGCGTCACACGACCATTCGGCGCAGGCGGAACACTCGAACGGACACTTGGACTTTTCCAGGTGAGCCATAGTTTTATTTAGGTCTTCCATTAATGCGAAAATTCATTCATAATTCCTTCGGTCATGCCATAGATATAGAATGTTTTCGTTTTTTCTTTTTTTTTTTTTTCAAAATGGACGGAACGTACAATTAATTTTGCATAATGTAAATGATATGAATAACGAAATTTATCTTTGAAACATGTTGTACGGTACAGTTAAAGAACAATTTGGATTCATTATCGTTCACTCAAGAATTTTTTTAAGCTACAATCCGGCAAGAAATTTTTTTAAGTTACTCTTTTGAGGCAATTTAAACGAAATTCTTTTACGATTTCGCGTGGTCAGCGACCGGAAGTATAAAATTCGTTGCAAGTTGACGTTGGTGTTGATAGCGTGGCTGTGAGACTAAAGTGGACAATTTTGTGCTGCGCCAAGTCGCAAACCGTACCAACTCTTCGTACGTATATGCTGATAGGGCGGTAATGGGATATAGTTTCCCTACATATGCACACGAATCCCCGGGTGAGCTCCAGTCGCCCGGTTACGTAAGTTCTGCTCGAACATAACGAGCAAAAAAGGACGGTGAAACGTACAACTTTATTGTGACGCCGATTTCACATCCGATGTGGAAAAAAAAATACATACTCAAGATATAATATCGCCTTTACCTAAACATTTTTACAGCTTAGATGTAATCAATGTTTCAGATTTATTCGTTTGAAGCTACTCTTTGTCGATTAACTCTGAAATGACCAGTTTTATTGAGTCCATCGTTGGGACCTTTTTTGTATAGAATTGTCCGCTCTACGGATAAGGTCTCACACGAAGACCGTCAGAACTCGCGTTATCGTTGTAAACGCGGTCAAAGACAAAGCATCGCTGGGAAAAGAGTGTTTCTAAAATGCCGCTTTACGCAATATTTTTTGGATTTACGATAAACATGTTTAGAACCTTTATTGTAGAGAATTTCATGCTCTAAAAATAAGGTTTCTTGCAGAAATTGCGTTAAACTAATCCTTAACGAGATAAACGCTGACAAACATTTATTTTGTTTACAACGAACTGTCCTATGCATATGGGAGGTTCGTTCACTTCGGTAATATCTCGTATAATTATTATCCGTGGGGGAATGTCACATAATAATAACAACAACAACAATGCAGCAATAAACGATTAAATTGGAAGCCTCTGGGAGGAGATACGCTGTTAATTTCGTTAAGCTTCCGGCCCGTTTGATTTTTTTCGCACTCTATCGGTAGTGTTACATCACGACCAATCATCCTCACTTTAGTTTGACTGTCAGCGAAATGATGTATGCGTTCCTATAACAGCGCCAGTTCGGCCCTACTGTGGGACTCGAATTTGTGGGACGATCGTCGCTCGGTTAAATGGACTAATGCTCGCGTTGTTCGGCAATAAGAATTTTTTTCTAGCGGTGGGAATGTTAGTTACAATCTTACGGAGCTTCAATGTTCCGTTGACACTTAATCGGTCTCCGGGAAATAATTCGTCGAGGACCGTGGGGACTGAAAGTCTCCCAAGGTCGATTCTTCCGAACCTCTTAGATTTTTCCGCGTTGATTAACCCTTTCGCGCAACATACATTTTCTACAATTAACAAATTTGCACCAATTCTCCAGTTGAGTCGGTACGAATGTTCGATAATTTTTGTACCGTTTTATTATTTTTGTTCCGAAGTAATATCTGCCTTTTAATTGGGAGTAATTATTGTTGCTAGAAAAATATACACAGTCGCGTTTGTTTTATCTTAAACTATCGGTTCTATGCTCTGCTTGCTTATCGGCCGAGTCAAGTCGCATTCTTGGCCAATCGAAAGATCGTTTCATCGTCGCTCTCAATTCCTCAAAAGTCGATAGTATTTGTTTGTTTTTTTTCTACTAATCTCTTTAGCAACCGGTATGGTTGCCGATGGGTGGATCCTCTCGACGCTGGAGGGAATAATACTCACCTTAATTCCCTTCAATGCGATTTCCTGATATCCTGCCGCGAGGTCAGGGCGATCCGAAGTCCGCGAAGTCCAGTGGGTCGATCGCTTCATCCTCCGTCCAACGGCATTGTTTTCCGGCCGTGTATGAGTGCGCGCGGCCTACCGTGCGAATAATTACTCGAGCCGTTCGAGCGTGCTGCTCGGCTATCGCGTATAATTTTTTTCATTTTTTTTTTTTTTTTTTTGAGGAGCAGCGGCAATACGTCCTTGCGCAGAAAGGAAGGAAGTCGAGTTACCTTGCTTATAGTTTAAGTACACTAAAAAAAACTGTGCATTCGTGTCACTGTGCCACGGTGCGATAGATCGCGTGGCTAGCTCTACTTTCACCTTCGCGGGAACAAAAAAATTACCTAATTTTCGGAAACTGGCTTAATCATGAAAACACTTGCCCAATTATATCAAGGCTTTAGGTGATTAAGAATTTTTTTTTTTTTCTTCGCATTTAAAGAAACGCATAATTTTTTTCCTGTGCACCGGATTGCCCAGTAATTATACACGGTATTTTCCAATGACTAATCATTTTTATTTCACTTATACCGAAACGTTCAAAACACTTATGCAATTATATTGAGGCTTTACCCGATTAAAAAAAAATCTCACCCAGATCGATGTCGAAACGCCAACTTTTATTCTCGGGCGCATGCGCACTGTTAAACTTTCATTTCCATTTTAAAACGACGATTGAAATTTTTTTTTATTTAACGAAACACATAATATTTTCCTGTGCATCGGATTGCTTAGTAATGACAGACTTGTTTGTTTCCAATGACTGATAATTTTTATTTTACCGTTAGTGCGGTACTGACGGGAATTGTTGTGAATAGGATGCGTTACGTTGGTCACGCGAGTGAATTCTTGCCGCTCGAGGCTTTTCCGCGACGGGTTGAACGCGCCGAACAACTAGGGAATAATAACTCCCTGCGAGCAAAAATCCTTGCTCTTACAGTAGCGTGATTCGAGCCTCGCATAAAATATGTTTGTTCGCCGTGCGCGACGAGAAGGGAACATAACTTAAGAGGGTGCATCGTGGAACTCGTTTGCGCGTTGCGAATCGTAATGTGTACCGTGTTACTCAGCCCTCCGACAATTGTCACGCCCTCGGCCCTCGATGAGTAACATCGAGGAAAAATCTCCCCAACAGAACTTTCACTCTCGTGGAAATCTAGACTCCGTAAAATCACTGCAAGCACATAGTTCAAGGTACTTTTCAAGGAATAATAATAATAATAATAATAATAATAATAATAATAATAATAATAATAATAATAATAATAATAATAATAATAATAATAATAATAATAATAATAATAATAATAATAATAATAATAATAATAATAATAATAATAATAATAATAATAATAATAATAATAATAATAATAATAATAATAATAATAATAATAATAATAATAATAATAATAACTACAATAATAACAATAATAATAATAACAACTACAATAATAACAATAATAATAATAATTCGGAGATTCAATAAAAAATTGTGTAGTCGGATTATTGGATTATAAAAACCGTAAAAATTGCCTTTTTTAGCGTTGCGAGTCGGAAACATGTTTACGCGAAGGACGACGATATGAATTTGGAGGAGTACGCTTTTACTCACAGTGTATGAAATTGGAAGTGGTAGATCAAAGGAGAGCGAATGAAAAAAAAAATCTAATTTGGAGATAGCTTTTTCCGTTTTTAAGAACTTTCTACCCCCGAGACAATTTGAGAAGGTACAACGGGGCGCTACAGGCGTGTGAGTGACGTCGAGTTATTGGATGAGGGAGAGCTTTGGAGCAGGCGATACTAGGGTCGGATCTCAAAGGTCCGTCCGACGAGCTTGGCACGAGAACGAGCTCGCTCCAAAGTTTACTTCGTACTTCAGATACATCGACACGGACAGCCAGACAGACATATTAAATGTTCATTGTCGATAGTAAAAACAAATCTCACAAGGTCAAAAATGCAACGATAAATAAATCGCGATTGCTCGATATTTTATAATTTTGCATTCCAATTTTTATTCCCGTTATCGTAAGACGAATAAATTGGCCGTTTGGCACGCGCCGAAAGATGATATTTATCTCCGTGTAAACAAATTCCCGGCAGCACCGGTCGATCCCATCTCTCGCCGTGAACTGCGACCTTGAAGGGTCGAGTGCGTCGAGTAGCTCCGCGATAATAATTGTACACAAATTTATTTTCTTTTACAAACGAAATAAATAATTAAGTAAACGAATCTAAAAAAAAATTAACAACATTCATTTTCATTAATAATTTTTCTTGTATGGTCTCGGTGAGATATCGAATATATAAATGCTACAAAAGCTCGCTATCTCACAGTCGCGTCCGGTGATGCGCGAGCGCCGGTTCATCACTGTTGAACGAATCCCAGAGGCCGTTTTCCCAATTTCGGCGAATTTCCAGCATTCCCGGCGTGTGGATTCTCCCCTCGTTTCGAATTGGGCCTCGCTCGTGCCGTTGCTATATATCCACGGACTACAGTGCGCGGAGATAAAGGCAGAGAAAGGAACACAGCAACCTTAGCGCACCCTCCGTTGCCCGTGGCCTGTCGGCGAACTCTCCAGGGACGACCTTTGCCTGGTGCGTTCGTCAGAAGTCCCTTCTGTATAATCATCGTGATCCCACCGCTCCCGAAAAATGCTCACACAGATATAAATTCACGTTAACTATTTTGACTTTTTTCCCCTAAAATCGTAATTATTGTACTTTTACGCCACAATTTTAGTTATCATTAATTATTACTTCATCGTCGACAAAGCTTTATATTCACGAAAAAAATTTGCTTACTGCGCATGCGCAATGCGCGAATTTCTCGTTACATTTTTTGTTGGCCTGTAGTTGTTGGATTGTTGAAATGCCTTGGGAAAAAAACGGTTTCGGAAAGAAATTGCGAATCGAAGTGACACAAAACTTCACCACTCAGCCGGTAAAGTGGATTATTTTCTTAACGTCGTAATTTGACGAATGGACTCTTGACAGGCCGATGTATCGATTTTACGGTCTTTCAATCACATTTCCTATTACTCCGGTCGGTGAGTACACGCGAAGCTGCGGAGCTGTCTAGACGCATCAGTGTTGATCGTTTCAGACACAAGGGCGAAGGGAACTAAAGCGTCGAGTGGAGACGTAACTTAACGGCCGCGTCTCCGCGTGTCAGGAGAACAAGACGCGCGAGGGTGGAGAAGAGCGTTGGAGCGATGTTCACACTGATAATGAGACTGTCAGGCCACGTTCGGTTATGCGAGAGTTATACGTATTCCTATAAATCTCCGCCCCCCTCACAAGGTCGAAGTTACGTTTTGCCTCGAGTAATTATGGTCAACCTTTTTGTCGTCGACGAATGTAGGAAATTTGAATTTATCCATTCTACACTAAAAATCCATCGAAACTCTAAATAAAGCACAATAGTTTTTGTTATCAACTTGGGTAGGTGGGCAGGAAGTTTTACCCCATCACCTTAAGTCACGAAAATTTATTTTCGGTTTAGTATCAAAAAGCTAAAAAAAAAATATCTGAAAGAATGGTCAGCGATGGTCGAGAAAAAAATATTGATTCATGAAATTCGCATCGTTGTTTTAGTCAACGTAAAGCAAAAGAAATTTCGTGGGACGAAAAGTGTGCCGTATAATTATTTCGGTTCGGAGGATACGAAGCTCCCGAGGAGGAAACGCGCAGAGGCTGCGCCGATAATTCGTTGTCTCGTCGTATAACAAAGAGGCCGAGCCTCGTCGGTGTGTATCGACCGATGCATTTTAATCATGTTCCACGGTTGAGTAGTCGAGCGAGCTCGAACGTCTAGACGTATTACCGAAAATCATGCGGACTAGAGAGAATTGGTTGAAGCAGCGAATCATCTGCCCTTCGTCGTCGAAGCAGCCTCGAGATAGAGCGACGACGGTTAATAGAGTCACCAGCGAGCGTGGAGACGAGAAAACGATAGACATGAATGTAGAGAAAAAACGTGATGGGAGAATAACTGCGCTGTTTATGTCGCGTGAGTAAAAAACTTAATGTGTTTTTTTCACTGACGACAACTATCAAAAGATCTTTACAAAATTTATCGTATACATTGACATGTATATTAAACTTTCCGATAGACATTTCACCGAAAAATAATGTCCAAAAATATATTTTTTTAAATTCACCTGTGAAACACCATAAATAGTTTTTTTTATCGCATAATCAAAACATTATCGATCCTACAATATAAAAAAATAAAAATAGCACAAGGAACGTGGTAGATTCAAACGGAAATCGGCAAAGGAAAAAAACCGGCCGCAAATCATGAGCCTAATTTCAGTTTCTACGAAGACCTTCTTGCAGCGTAAAAGCATAACTCGTCCCCGCCCTATATTCCCTACCGAGAATGCGTGCCAATAACGCCAGAAGTCAGGTCGAATGCTCGCCCACCATACGAAACTCCTGCCCGGGGTCGGCAATAGACGAGCGCCGTTATAGCCATGCATATATACGTATATATGCATCCATAGAGTGCTAAGGAGCAGAAGGGCGCATCCCGAACCATTTAATGGGTGAAACTACGCGAGATGCGAGATGTTGCTTCTTGGCAGTCGATATATAGCTATAAACGGCCTCACGGAAAGAGGGTCGCCCCGCCGAGGGTAAAAGAGGCTACAGGGTGGCCAGATTCTCTATTCTCTTCTCGGTCGTCGTCGTCGTCGGTAGTCGTGGTGGTCGGTGGGGTGCGGACTTCTCTCCGACGCACACACTCCATGCTCTACCGGCCTCCGTTCATAGCTTCGTGCTCCACAGTCGCGTTGCGCATGCGCCGAATCGATTTTCCGCCAGCCTGCATGGTGGGCAGGCAGAGGCTACGGTGGGCCGACACACCAGCATCGCCTTAGCCGGCCTCTGGCCGAGCGATATACCATTTTCTCCGTGCCATTTCCTCGCATCTTCACCGAGCGTACATAGCAATTTTTCGCTGCGCATCGGGAGTTTATATTGTGATAATAAATCGAAGAGAATGAAGGACTCGATTTCGTCCTTTTTTATATAAAAAAAAATTTCTCAGTCAAACGCTATTTGCAATTCTTTGCCGAGCTTTCCGAGTTTTCCGAGGATGCGAATTTAGTTTTTTTTTTTTCTTTGTTGACTGTTCACGCACGCACCGCATTTTCTTATGGCCTTGTATCTTATCCCCCTTATTTTTTTACACGTGTTATATTATGATAGTGAACCAAAGAGAAAAATAGAATTGATTTCCAACTTTTTTATATTAAATTAGAAAAAATAAAAATTCTCAGTCGGGCGCAATTTTCAATTGTTCTTCGAACTCTCCCAGCTTTCTAAGCTCTCCAAATTTTTCCGAGAACGTGAATTTAGTTTTTTTTCTTTGTTGACTGTTCGTGCACGCACCGCGTTTTCTTGTGGCCTTGCATCTTGTCCCCCTTGTTTTTTTGCACGAGAAGGCAAAGGGCAGTTCGTCCCTTGGTTCTCATATTTCTTTCTCGTATCCTCCCTTCGTCGTCGATAAATCCGTATATCTTCGGCCCTCCACGGCCCTCTTGCCCGGTCATCCTCGGCGCATTATCCCCTCGATTCTTATTCACTGTGCCGTCCGCGAGCGAGTCACACGGTCGCGTGCACTGCTCTACCCCACTCGACCTTGCCGGGCTGTTTTCCAAGGATGCCCGATGGATAGTGGCCACGATGCGTTCTACTCGTGGAAATTATCTTGATTACGAGAGGATCGCCGGTGTGGCTCGATGATACAGGAGGATGATACGGAATTCGCGACACGACAGTTTTATTTTTAACTTTTTTCTTTGCATTTTTTATTGTTACACGGCAGGGGGCGACGAGGATAGGTCAGACCTGACAACAATTCCTTTCAACCTCGTCGCCCTTTTTTTAAGTTCAATTTGTATCAAATTTTAGTCGTCACTAAACCGTCGATACCGTAAATGACTAAATGTATACATTAATTTTTAAAAAATTCTGTATAAAAAGGATAAATAAATAAAGGAACTTTTTAGATCGTTGGCAACTTTTTCCTACGACCTAACGATAATTCCTTTCGACTTCTTTGGCCTTTTTATAAATTAAATTTTTGTTAAATTAATTTCGTTGATAAACCGTCGATATCGCAAATGAACAAAAGCATAAATTACAGCAACAAAAATGTCCCTAAAAAAAAAAAAAATCATAAAAAGAGTAAAGAAAGTAGTAAATAAAGCTACTTTTAGATCGCCGGCAACTTTATTTCCCTCGATAGGCAAAGTCGCATTAAAAACAAAAAACAAAAAAGTACGGAAAGTCCCCGCAAACTTTCCCATCTCGCCGAGAGGTATCTCCGGCAATTTCTTTTGTACTTTAAATTAAAAAAATATGCGTCAACACGGTACATCCCCTACTTCTCGCGACCGAGCTTACTTTGTTCGGCGAGTTCGTACGCGGGATGCCATTTCCGTTCGTACAACACGACTCCGTGTGTCTGTGTCCCGCTCGATCGGCGCTCTCCTGCGGATTGCGAGCCTCCGGAGCGAACTTTCCGAGGGTGCGCCGCGACACAAACTACCCTCTCTCGAATCCCTTTTCTCCGAGCAACTTCGCGGACCCCTGCTTCCGCGCGCCCTCGACGATCGCCCCCGTTCGCCACTCTGCCTTTAACTTTGCACGAGCCAGCGGTGGAATGCGACTGGAAACAAAGGCGAGGCAGCCGAGGGCTCTTCTATCTCCCGCGGCAAATACGGGACCTGCCCAAAATCGGTAATTGGCCCTAAGCACAGACTTGTGTTCTTTGCAAATCAAAGAACTCTTTTTTTTCATCACTTTGTTTCAAGCAAAAGTGATGGAAAACACAATATTAATAATAATAATAATAATGTAGGTGTGCTTTTGTTAATAATAATTACAATATATATTATTAATAATAGCTCATAATGACAATAATATATATTGTTAATAACCGATAGCGGTTAATAACCGAGAGCCTCCCAAGACAAGCAGAATCGTTCGCGGTCAGTACTTGGATGGGTGACCCCGCTGAGCGGGAGGCGCTTTCTTCTGAAACTTTGGTGTTTCTGCAATCAAGTGCAAAACATACCGGTGGATCAGTAGAATATGGCCGTCCGTGCCGGCAAGGCTTTTCCGTAGTTTTCCCGTTTCCCCGAGAAATGATGTCCAGTGCAGCTCAGCCGGCTACGGAGGCACTGGAAGTTAGGTAGCTTAACTGAGTGCGGGTAGGGAAAGCTAGGGGGGAATCGGGATGGGATTCCGTAGAAACCCAGAAGGGTATACGGTGAAAAAAAATGGAATAATATATTGTTAATGATAGTCAAGAAATATAGTAATAATAATGATAATAATAATAATAATAATAACAACAATAATAATAATAATAATAATAATGTAAGCGCTGAGTTTGTTGCTTTTTCATTGGCTAACTACGGTTTCCAAGAGGATGAAAGCACGAGCGAAAAAGCGTCGTGTTTCTACCGTGCTATACGTCGTACAATATCCCGCAACAAAAGCCTTCAACTGGCTGTTTGTTGCGATCGGCCCCTCGCATTGCGTGGGCGGAAACAAGCGGGTTGCGCTGCGAAGGCGTTAGCCGAGGGATGCGGGCGAGTGCCGAGCGCCCTTCGCGTCGTTTAACCCGTCGACTGAACGCTCGCGCACCCGTTTGAGCCGGGTGGGTACGCGAGCACGGTCGAGCTGCTCTTTGCGAATAGCTACCAGCAGGGAGGTATTTAGCTATATATTTTTTTGCAATTGGTGGGATTAAAAAAAAATTTATCGGAGAATTTATGTTTTTTTTTTTTTTTTTTGTTAAGGCGAAGCTCAAGCCCGGTGCAATTATGTGCCGGAGAGTCTGAACTCCGAGAGGTGTGGCTCCGCACCTGCGCAAGCTCTCGCGAACCGAAGATTCTTCCGCGGACATAATTGCGAACCAAATTTGTTCGCACAGATTTATTCGAGCACGGAAAAATTTTTAAAGCAAGACATTTCGAACCGATGCAAATTTATTTGTTTTTTTTTCTCGACATGTCGACTGCTGAGAAACGGAAGGGCGTATCTCACGTTGTTCTACACGATAAACGGTGCGAGATACGCCCTTCTGTGTTTAGGCAGTCACAGACGGATATGCACAATAATGGCGATGTATCGCGAAAAATAACGGCGACAATGAACGAGAATCGTTGATCGATCGTATGAAATAAAGTTGAGAGCCGATTCTCTCCCGTCTTCACGCGCCAGTGAACAATCGACAATGCCAAAAGCCAGACGTTCCGACCCGTCCCTGCCCGGCCCTCGCCCGCGTCGCGAACCAGCCCGTGTTACAGTTCAAACTGCAGAGATGAACTCGCTTGTACGTACACGGGCGGATTGTTCGTGTCACAATGCGCTGTAGCGCTCGCAGTAAGTGCTGGATGAAATTCAATGCGACCTTACCCATCCTGTCTCGCTACGAATTCAAATAGACTCGAGGCTATTTCGTAGTCCAGGTAAAAATATGTTCGTGAAACATTTTCCGTATTAGGGTTGAAAGGTGTTAGCCGATGCATTTTTAAACATCAACGGAAGACGACGCAAGTTAAGCGTTAGAGAAAATAGGGACAATTTTTATCGAACCTTGGACGTGTTTTCGGGCAACAATGATAACTTCTAGCATTAAACTAGGAGAGAAAAATCTGAGAAAATTCGGGTATATCTGGGACACACTTGCAAATTTTTGTAGATTTTTCTATGACCTATTTATTACTCAAATTTCGCACATGGTGTCGAGTATCGATTTTCGATTATGAGGGAATTCGGGTCGAGGTTTGGAGTACCGTATCCTTTGAACCGCTCGATGAATCGTTGGGAAATTTTTAGGATATCTTCGGATGGGTATTACGAAAACTTCATAATTTTTTCAATTTTTTACAATTAATGGTTCTTCCATAATAATTGTGTTTGTTTGTTAAGAATACGCAGTTTTTTCTGTACGTAAGACACAGTTTGGTAGCTCAGTGATAGACAGATAGTAAATGGAATGCTTCATGGTCGACGGAGTTTCGGAACGTGGCCCCTGGGAGTTTCACGTCGACAATCGAAATGCGAGAGAAGCGACCAAAGCCGGGAGATAGGCCGGCTGCAGAAACCGAGGAGAGAAAAGCTGTACGGGAAAACTGAACGTTTGTCTCTCGTAATTGCACTGCGGCAAAGCTCGCCTCCCGAGATTCGCCGCGAAAAAGTCGATAGCCCGTTCCGTTATTAGAGTCTCCTTCGTCCCGGACTGAATGTCCGATCGGAAAATGGCTCGTGGCTCAATATGGTACATGAGAGATATTTTTGTTACATTTCCTTTTGTCCCGCCTTTCTAAATTTAAATTTGAAGAAAAAAAAATCATATAATTGATGAAGCAAAATCTTTCCACGCGTGCATTAATTCGCAGCCTCGAAAATAACGTTAGTTTTAGTAGCGCTGAATACTCAGCGTCGAGTCCGGCGATTTCGTCAGAGAAAAAAAATGCGAGCAGTTTACTTTGAGGGGAAACCAGATGAGGATGATGATGATGAATCTGTTGACGAATATATTTCGCTTAGCTCATCGGCGTAACGGCATATAATACGGCAACCGCAGATGCCGACGGACAAAGACTCCGAGGCTGAGATAAAGAAGGCATTTGAAAATAATATATAATTTTTTTTTAAATCTTGATTCATGATTATTTTTAATGTGAGACGAGCATATAAACGTAGACGTGGAAAATATAATATAATTATTTAGTAGTTCATACAATGTACGAAATGAATTCCAATTATGGAACTGGTGTCATGAAATGTAAGAAAAGTGGAAAAAAGAAACTCCAGAAAATGTCACGATAGCGGAAAAAATTCTCAAAAATTCTTAAAAATATGTATTAACGCACCAAACATGTGACACAAATTTCGCAAAGATTCGTCAAGCCGTTTAAAATAGAAATCTGCTCTACGAGACAAAAGTTTTTAAAACAACCAAGAGCTAGAATTATAAAAAACTTTGCATTTTTTATTTTATTTTGTTTTTTAAAATTGAAAATGCGTTAAAGCAGAGTAGATAAATTGAGTTATCGACTGCTCATCGAAATTCCATAAAATTGGCCGCAGCAACAGCCAGTTGAATTTTCCATCGCGCAGCGCACAGAAATATCACATTATGCGGGCTCCAGACGATAATGAGAATTTCACGAGGCGAGGAGAGGAGGAGAAAGAAAAAAAAAACGAACGATTGCCGCGAGCAAAATAAAAATGAATTATCCCTCGTGTCTGGCGTAGTGCAATCTTTGCTGGTGCGAGGATTTTATATCGCGGCTTGAGGTACGACCCCCTAGGGGACTGAGTCGCAGCCCGGAGTTCCCCTCGGCGATGATGAAAATATGACGGATGAAAAGAAAAAAATACGAAAAAAAATCTATAAATGGGTAATTTTTTTTTTTTTCAAGAAAAATATGAAATGTTAAAAGCGCGTTATTATTAGAGCGTCGGGAATGCGAATAAGCCTATTTGCGTTGAATTGTAGTGCTTCGCCAGTTTCCCGAATGTTTGGCCGCGTCAGGCACGTTTATAATTTCTCCTGGGCTACGCCCACGCTTGCGGCTCGTCTCTGTTGCAGAAGACCTACGGCCAGTGGGTTAGGTCAGTTGCCTGAATTAGAACGTTCTGTATTTGCCTATGCTATGATGCCACGCCGCCCGCTTCGCGAGCCCGCATGTGGACGCCGATGAGCGACGCGAGATATCTGTATATTCGCCAGACAACATCTGCGAGTCCATTCTCGAAGGGAATTCTGATTTAGCTTCCTAGCTGTAACGCCTCGACGAGTAATCATGAATTCTGTACATGACACGTTTAGTTTTCCCATATAGATTTTTAATTAAAAAAAAAAAATTTCGACGTGCGTGACATTTTTCACATAAATTATGTAGTATTTTTTTAGAAACCCTAAATATTAAATTTTTGTTTCAATTCCTGAGAATTTTTAGGATATTTTAAATCAAGATTTTCATAACGTGTATCGCTTCAGTCCCAGATTTTCTTCATCTTCATAGGGAACCGAAAAATCAAGTAAAAAACTGAAGAAACTGGGAAATGATTTTGGGCGATGAGGATCGAACGTCGATTCTGAACGTAATGTGTCTGTACCGAATTTCTTGACTCCTATTTCGTTTCTCAGCCGGACCATTTTGCCCCATCCTCACACAAAAATCGATCAGTTCAGTTGCACGACGGAAGAAAAAAAAATTACGAGGCGCAAACTTTCTAGCTAAAAGTGTGTCGGTGAAAATTGTAGCGTGGGACGAACGGTTGGAAGCGGCTTTATCGAATTACAACGCCCGGTAACTCCGTCCGAAGTGAAGTTACACTTAACCCTTCTAATTCCGACCAATTGAACTCGCGAACCCACCCACGCCGGAGTGCCGCGTATCGGGTCTGAAAGTGTTTATACGTAGCGCCAGTCGTATCCGCATTCCGAATCGCTGCGAGCTCTGACCGCTCGCAGCGTCGCTGCAGTTATCTCCAGACACACTTTTTCTTCCGCCCGTGTATCCAGCATCCCCTGTGATCCTCCTTCGCGCGTCGCGTTATTAATACCTCGCGCGGATAGAGCGTCTGCATTCTAACCGCCGCGAGGGCACGCTGTTTAATTTTAATTGGCTTCGAACACATAGAATGCAAACACAGGACCGCAGTCACGTGGCGAGTAAAAAAACATCGTAAAACATAGACGCCAAAATTTGTTAGTGCCTCATCAGAGTACAATAGCTTTGTCTCCGAAGTATTTCAATTCTATTTTCACCACAATTTTTTTTTCGATCGGTCAGAAATGTATAGAAATCACTATAGTGATAATAATAATAATTTTCGTAATGACAATAATTATTATTATTTAATCGCTATGATTATTCTTTATCTCTCGCCTCGCAAGCACTCGAAATTTGAAGAATTAACAAGATGTGCTTATTTTGGGCTCCGATCATAAAATCGTTTGAACGTGACTAAGCTCGGGCTTAACGAAACTTAGTCACCCCTGTGTGGTCTCGTTACGGTTCGGCGCGTTCCCCGGAGCTGAATTCTAAATCGCGGAAGTACGTGAGTTTCCAGGGTCTCTGTGTCGTTGCCCTTCCGGGGAGAAATAATTTTGCAAAGCGGGTACAAGTTTTGTGGGAGAGGAATAACGAGGAGACTCGCTCGCCGGGCCGCACAGAACGTCCGCGACGTCGCGTGGTGGATCGGCCGGGTTCTGTGCGTGCAGCGGCGGCTTCCCCCTTCGCGTCGCACGCAAAGAAATACTGAAAAGCAGAACCCGCGATCGTACACGGACACTTTTCTCGCCGCGATATTACGTCTACGTCCGGCGTGTTTGGGTTCACGATGCAGGCGTCGCTCGTCTCGCACGCGAGCCCCGAGGGGCGCTTCGCGCACTCCTCGTCGAGTTTATTGCCGGAAAGCTCGGAGGCACGCGCCGCCCTCCACTTCCGGATGGCATTATGCATGCACCTCCGCTCTATCTGATGACCCTGAATCATTCGAGAATTAATTAAACACCGAGAATTCGTCCTTGCTTTGTATTCGGATGTTTTTTTTTTTTTTTTAACTTTTTTACTTGGACTAATTAATGGTATTTGCTTTGCTAATTTAAGTTTTTTGCACGGTGCGAAGAAATGAGTATCGCGATGCTAGGTGGCGGGTTCGTTTGAGCTCGTGAATCCGAGATGCAACTTTCTTGGTTCTTCATTCGATTCTCTTATGTTGTGATCTATCTAGTTATTTTTTTGATAATGAGCCCGTTAATTCAAGCTTCAGCTTCCGGAAAGTGGGTTTTTTCAGAGGGGACCTTAAACTTCCGGTATAGATTTTCTTCTCATATGGACAAGTTTCAACTTCCGGAACAAGTAACTTTTAAAAGAAGAGCTCCAAATTCTGATGCAAATTGTTTTTTTTAAACTGAAGCTTTAACTTCCGGTGCGCGTGATTTTAACTTAACGAGCTCAAACACCCGTTCCATTCAAAATTTGACTCAGAAGTTCAAACTTCCGTCCCATCCAAAATTTGATTCAGAAACCTCAAACTTGCATCCAAACCAAAATTTGAGTCAAAAAGCTCAACCTTCCCTCTCACGGTCCCCATCGAAATATCCATCAAGACCAGATAAGCGGGGATCCGTTCCAGTACTACCGACACACGGACACTTGTAGGGCGACGACCTGATTCCGTCACAGGATTTTTTACTCTTCCGCACCGTCGCCAGGCATCAGTGTCCCTATTATCGGGACGCCAACGATATGGCACGAACCGGCAACGAAAAGTATAAGAAAAAAAAAAAAAGAAGAAAAACGAAGGGCAGAGTTACATAGCGCGATGGTAAGTCGCTAGGCACGCGATGCCCGAACCATTCGACCAAGCATCGGTGAAGCAGAAGTAGAAGAAGCGATGAACTCACTACCACAAACTCCCGCATCGTCGTTCATACACCATTGTCGAGCAATTGCATACAGTTATGTGTATGCGCATACATACAGCTCTCTCCGGCGTTCCCTGCACTCGTCTTCCGGGTCATAATGCCAAGAGACAACGTCGGTCCACATAGACGCGTTTCCTGGCAGTCGACCAGCTGCTGCCAGAATCCCTACAGGTTCATCCACGTCGCACGACGACCACCGCGAAGAGTCTCTCATACACTGCGACTGCTCGTTCGTTTTTTTTTTCTTCACATGTTTTTTTTCTTTCCTTTTTTTTTATTATCCCCCTTGCGTGTTCTCATTCGGTTCAATGCATAGAGTCTCTTTATGACGGTACTTCATCCTTACCGCCTATTATCGCGCATGCGTCCTACAGTAAGATGCATAATCCTGCATTATCGTCTTAGCGTAACGCGATCGGATACAGCAGTCGACTTTCGATCCCTTTTTTTTTGTCGCGAAATCGAATACATAAGGAGTACTCTTAAAATTTATGAGCTATGATGCAGGTACGAGAAATTGAATAATTGATGAGTTTGATAGAGCTTTTATTGCCAACTTATCTCATTTCACGATGTTATTCGTGTTACTGCAAAAAATCCTCCGACTTCGAACTGAGGCTTGAAAAATTAACGGTCCAAAAAAGTTGTGAAAAAATGCAACGATTAGTTCCGAAGTGTCGGTTTTTCACTGGAACGCGGCTTCGACCTGGTAAAAATTCTCTCGGCTGTACACGAAGGTTTAAGCTTTAACGAGAGAATGAAAACTGGTGTAAAACGCAAAACGTTTCATTTTTTCGAAGCATTTGTTCGAACAACGCAAGCAAAATTAATTTCGCGAAAAGAATTTTATATACCTTGCTGCATTCAACGCTCGCTTCGTTAATTAACAATAATCCGCAGCTACATATCATCAAGGTAGATAGATAGATAAACAAACAATTATTTTTCATGCAGCAATAAAAAAAATACAAGGAATCAAACACCGTGACACCACGAAAAAAGAAAAACATATTTATTGCGTCCGAAACGCGTTCGAGCGAGGCTATCGCAGACTTAGATGAAAGTCAATTTGCACCGTGAAGAGGCAACTTTCGTGGAAAAAATGAAAAAGTTAAAAAATGTAATAAAAAGTCTCCAAACACGTTTGCGTGCATCTTTGCGTTTATTATATACAAGAGAGTGTACGAGGGTAAAAACGAGATTCGAAGTCGTCGAGGCGTGTTCGCGTTAAACGCCTGTTCGTCACGTACTCGTACATGTGATGAGTATACATAGTCTACGAACATCATCGCGTATATACTTACATACACCCGATATATATCGCATGCCTCGCCGGTAAGATTGATATTTCCGCGTAGCGGTTCCCGTCCGGCGAAGCACGCCACGAGGCATCGAGGAGAAACGAGCGGCGCGCAGTGTGCTCTGAATCTCGTCGGGATGGCACGCGAAATTACGGATGACCCATAATACGGGCGGTCTATGTGCCATAGTTATCTCTCCTTCCGTCCTTCTTCTCTCTCTCAAAAGCAACGGATGATTTCTGTCCATACGGTAGTCGGTACGCCGTTACGTTGCCATAACTAATCACTGATTATCTTTTGCCGCTCCATTAATTCCCGAGTCTGAATCCATTCCGTAACGAAGGCGATTCAATTCCAGATTATCCGCGTCTGGACGAAACTTGAAATCCGGATGCCGGGTAATTAGCATCGAATTATCTTCTCTTCACGGACCTGGCATTTTCGCGACCTACTTAACTGACGTGACAAACCCGATCGAGTAATTTTATGCTTCGGCTAATGGATCGAGAAGCTTTGGATGTAAATTTAGCTCTGGCTGGAGTTTCAGTCGGTTGCTGAAAAATCGGGAGCTCATGATTTTATTCTAGATACGGACGAAGATATGGATATTTTTTATCAATTTGTTTTCCGCGTGGAGGAAAGTTCGTTTTTATTTATATTTAATGTTTTAAGAATTTTATTGATAAATAATAAATAATAATAACGTCACAGTAATTGATATGACGATATCATTAGTAATAATGACGATGTTATCGTCGGAGTTTCAAAAACAGTCGAAAAATCACATTTATGGATTTTCTTCATATTTAATTTTTTTGCCACACTTCATATTACGTCCGAACCTTCGTGAAGAGTTACTGACCGGCAATGAACAAAACCATTAATCGCCAGTTACCAAGTGGACAGAAAAAAAAATTAAGGTTTTGTCGTCAGAGTGCTCAAAATGTTGCACTAGGTCCAAAAATGACATGTACGATTTTTAAAAAAATATTAATCGCCACAATTAATTTTTGATCGGGCTACTCGTCACGAATTACCGATAGACAAACATCAGCTCCCCCTTAGACTGAAGCCTCCTTCGCAGAGGCTTCAGTCAATGACTCTCCGATACGACCGAAGTGCCGTGGAAATTGATTGAATCGATTAAACGAACGTATGCGCGGCGATAATTCGTGATAGGTACGGAGGCGAAGGACAGACGGAGAATTCTGCCCAAGGGCATGACGACAGACGATGAAAATCGGTGGCCGGAGTCACTCACGTCGCCGCTGTAGTGGGAGGCCCAGGAGTGCATCGTATCGGATGGTTTACAGTGAGAGAGTCGGTTATATAGAGACACTCCCGTCGCGCTTTGCTCGAGCCGATAACGAGGGCTTTACCCGTGTTCCAGAGGCACAAAGTGCCTCCGGAGTGCTCACAGTGCAGCGCAGCGGCCACGTGGGTTCCCCGTCGTTCCTCGGTGCACCGGGCGCTCGTTCAGGCGTACGTATAACGTCCGAGCTTTTTTTTTTATTATGTACAGCCGATAAGATAACGTGCTCGAACGAACCGTAAACCACTACAGGAATGAGAACCAGTCGTACACGTACGCGATTCTATTATGTTGCCACAATGAAGCGTATCATCGCGGGGCGAATCGTAGAAAAAGTTACAATGGGCGGTCGTTCCGATAAAATGGAAAAAAGCCAATCAGCTCCGGGCACGAATTCTCGGGCCAAAGATCGATACGAATTTCGAACCGGGAACCTAAAAAATCTTACAGGGTATCGCAAAGTTATATAGCAAATAATTATAATTAATTACCGTTGTTAACGATAAATTGCATAGTAACGTAGTAATTATAGTATACTTTTGCAATACACTATAACTACAGTACAATTAATAATTAACAATTGTGATTACAGTATATTTTTTAATTATAGTAACTTGCGTATATCTCGAGTTCGAATGTTAGACGGAACGGAATTGGACGGATTGAAGACAGCCTTCAGGCGAGAGCAGAACGGGTTGTTTTTTAAAGCTACAAAAAAACGATAACGATATTTATAAGAAAGTTTTTATCAATACTCTTTGAGATATCTTTATGATTTTTTAAAAGAATATTCGAATCGCCTGAAGATTAGATAAAAATATAAAATAAAAATTTATGGTTGATGCGTTTCGCGGTGAATAAAATTTTTCCCACGATGCGAAAGTTTGAGGCGTGGGCCCGACTCCGGTATCGGATGTCCAATTTGCTCCCGCGTGCCTCTCGTTCGTTGAATATCTTGCGGAATTAACAGGGACACGTAGGTGGGAATGGCGAATAAGTGCACGGAGAACGGGGTTCGCCGAGGCGATCTGGACCGTCCCATCTGGCGCGTTGCTCTTCTTCTTCTTCCCTCCGGTTCGTTCCCTTCCCGAGCCCGATCGAGTAATCCGGGCACAATATATGCATGCATAGTAGTATTAGCCTTCCGCCTTTACTTGCGCGGCTCGGCGAGTCGCGTTACCGTTCCCGCTATTACTATACGATATACAGTTACCTTAATGCCCGGGACAGTGTGCGCTTCAGCATTTGTTCATCATCCTTATTACGACGGACACTTCCTGTCCCCCGGGCAGACGCGCCGCTCTGCATAGATGCCCCACGTACGAACGGATTATGCAAAATCATAGTTCCTTCTTTCACTCGTTAAAGATGCTACGGTCACTCATCCATCAATAACAATAATTATACATCTATATACGTATAAACTGTCGAGGAAAGTTCAATTATTATTTATGATTATTTGTCATCATTTATTCGAGATCATAAGCATTATACCATCTCGAGAGGCGTAGTTTATCCACGGCCTGTTTAACTTGTCGTAGCTTGAACACGACTCGATGAAAGATCACAACATTTTTGTGATCTATTCAGCCGGTTAATATCAATACTTAATTTCCTTTTTAAATATTTTATTCTTTGAGGGACTTTGCTTACACATATTGAGGTCATTTTCTTAAAACTTAATGGTAGTCTAAGATTACTTCGAATAAAATTATTTCTCGTGATTGATGAGTAAATTGTTTAAATAAACGAACATTTTGAGAAAAGAATATTGTGCTTTGGATTCCTTGATTAGAAATCTCTCTTAGCCCTTTTATTACATTTCTTGTCAGTTTAATTGCTCAAAACTTAATTCAAGCTATAAAACGCATTTCATGAAAACGGGCAGGGGGGGGAATATGATTATTTTCAACAATCGGTAATAAAAATATATATTATATATATATATAAAACTGAGCGGATTATAGCTGCGATTTCCATGACCCACTTTTTTTTATGAGTTGCGCCCTTAAGGAACCAAAACGGCTTTACTCGAGCGCGAAAACAGGATGATATTCGGCGAGACAGCCAATCAGCCTCGAAGGTCAGACATCGTTTCGGGCTTCCGGCGGACCCGTGCATCAAAGTTGCAAAAAAAAAAAAAAAGAGGGAAGAAGACATCAGGCTGAGCAATAATAAAGAATGAGAGATCGGCGGTGGCAGTGGTGAGCCGTGTGCGCTCGATTCGCTACGCACCGTGCGTGTCCAAGTTGCGATGACGATGACGACAACGGCTCCGCTCGTCGCCGAGATGAGCTCTCGCCGTTACTCCTCTCGGATGTTGCTCGGTTACCACGGTTGTTTCGCGGCTAACCGCGACTCCACAATGTGGAACGAGGGAACGAAGCGACGGGGTGTGAGCAAAGCAATCCTAGTTCTCTCTGCGCCACTCGTATATGCAACGAGCTCTTTCGCTATACCCGGAGAATCGTGAATTACGCCCGAGTGACTCGCGTTTCCGTATCCACACGCGCTGCAAGTTATTATGTTATATTTTGCTCTCGAAATTCAAAGTCCCTCGCTCGCTCGATAACATTTCTCTATTCGAAAAATAATCGAACGAGCTATTGCAATTAACATTTTGTGACATGTTCGACCTAAACGAAAATTATATTTTATTTTATTCTACTTAATTTAATTTTATTAGTGTAGTAAAAGTTTATTTATTGACGATGTCCATTGGTCCATACAATATCCGGAACACCTCCCTATGTAGTAGTTACATCGCTTTCATTGACATTGCCAAAGGTCCATCGACCGGAGTCTTTCAGCCCAAGATTTTCACTATATTCGGGTGGATTAATTAAATAATTTTGTTTCCTTAGTTTATTAAACTTATTGCTGTTTTTTTTTTAATATCCCTATTAACATGTCTGGAATTTATACTTATATTTATGCATTTTCTGGGTCCTCTATATTGGCCATTTGTTGAAGCTGTTGGAAGATTATTGTAAGGGAAGATCGACCGAGTGCGGAAGTGAGCTAATAAAAAATTCGATCGGGAAGTAATATCGGGATCGGGAGTAAAATTCGAATTGCCTCTGGTTGGATATACGGCAGAGTCGAAAATGTCAGATGTGAGAGTAGGCCAGTTGTAAAAAGTGTGCTAGCTCGTATCTATGAAACACGAAGAGCTATAGTGTTACATTGACCTCCCACGCGGCCGGGACGATAGCGAGCCTCGTCCCATGTACTCCGGCGACCTTTCCCATAGCCAGTAACAGCGAGAGCATCGGCAGCAGCTATGAGGAAACCGAACCTCACGTGAGTTATAAATAACCGTTTACGTGTATCGCCTCGGCCACCGGAGTGATTGGCATTTGCGAGTTGTTTGCATGCACAACTCGCAAATCCGAAACTACGTCGAGCTACCCACGCGTCTCGAGACTCCCGAGGTATAAAGTTCGATATAAAGCTACGCCGAGCCGATACCCCGGCGTAACACTTAATTTGCTATTCCATCGATTAAATCGCCGTTGAATTTATTCAAAAACTTAAAAATAAAAATATCGATCGGCGGAAAAAAATGAAAGTCACCGTTCCGGACGTCTTATCGATTTTTATTGCCCTACACTACCTTGTATACTGACCTTTATTACCTTGTGCTACCGTTACGGAAAAATTTCCGGAAGCGCCAAATTTCCGGTGACTTCCGGTCATCGGACGTTACACGCGTCGTCGTCTTTTCTTCGCGTCGCGCGTTAAATCGAACTGCGGAGATGTTCTGTTCATAACTGTACACGTTTGTGTATTAGTGAGCCATAGTTACGAGCAGGAAGTCACGAGTCGGAAGTCGTGCACGCGCGGCTACCGGAAACCCGCAAGCCCTTCGCCTTCTCTAACGCACGAGCTCGAATTTTTTTAGTATGCGCGATGTATTGTCCGCAGCCATTTATTTTAATAGACAATGATTTCCTAAGTTCAACCTCTGATCGGCCTAACGTTCAATTATTATTATTATTATCTTTATTGTTATCATTATTGGCCACCATTTCTTTCCTGATGAATAATGATGATAATAATAATAATAATAATATATTAAGCAGATTAAAAGATATGTGAGCTGAGTCAAAAGGAGATTTCAGCACAAGCACAATCTTTTAGTCATTATCTATAAGTTTAAAATTTTTTTTTTTTTTTAAATTTAGCTATAAGTATACGTTAGTTATAAGCCGCATGTATACGTTTATATTTTGAAAATTGGTCAAGGAGAAATCTGTCAATAAATAAACAATTAAACATGATTTTTAGAAATTACTCCGATAATTCTTTCATATAACTCGGTGCTATGTGAGCTTCGTGCCACTTTGATTCCCATTAAAAATCGTACGACGCATCTCTTTCTCGTTTTCCGTCCGTCAATGGCTTCCCACACGGTTTCAAACGTGCGTAAAACGAGAACTTGTGCTTCAAACCATATTTCCGTGTTCGCACGTGTGAAGCTGCTCCCGTGAGCGCAGTTGTATGCACACGTATCGACTGCCGAGAAACGGAAGGGCGCAGCTCCGACGTTAAAGCGTACGAGTTACGCCCTTACGTTTCTCGGCTGCCGATATCACGAGAGACTATTACCGAGCACGTCGTTCTCTCATTGCGAATGAGCGCCCGGGGGCGTCGGCGAGCCGCGTGAGAGTGACCGGCGAAACTGAAAATCGTAGGTGCGATTTAACAACCTGTAACGGCTCGTCCGAGTGAAACGAATCACTCGACACACGCCTCCCGCTCGATGACTCACCCGTTTCAGCGCAAGTAAGCCGTGCCCTATATTAACTCCGCAAAATCGCTAGAAACGAAATCAGGGAATAGAATAAAAAATCTTCAAAATGACTGACGAATTATTATCGAGTTCGTATTATCTTTGTGACGGATTTTGTCAAAAATGTATTTAAAAAAAACAAAAGCAACGATTAACGAGTAATGAGGAGAGTTACGAGAGTATTTTAGTCCCTTCAGGTATTTATCACATATTGTTTGTTAAATTTAATTTGTCAAACAAATATTTTATTCAACAGCAAATTATTATCCGCAGTGCGAGACATTGTAGGTCAATTTTTAATAATCTTCCGTGTCAATGTTTTTACCAGCTTTCCGAGAGAAACTTCGATACGCAAAATATTAATTTCACGACAACAAATGCAAGATCAAAATTTATATCTAACGAGCCACTTGTTGTGAATTTCGTTAACTCCTCCGTTCCATTCGCGTCTAACTCTATCGCGGTCTTCGCTTTCCCGCTGCGCCTTTTCTCAATTTCACCCACGGAATAATAAATCTGCCGCTCGTCCATTAATCTTTATCCGCGCTTTCATCTTTATCTCCGCCGCCGGAGCAGCCGTGGCTAAACGTGCATCTGGTCCACACGCGATACACTGCAAAGGAGATCGGGTAAGCGAAACGCATCGCAACGTGCCCGGAGTTGAAAAGATCTCTCTATACCGCAGGGTGGTGCACGGAGTGGAAGCATATTGCGAGGAATGGCGCATCGGCGGGACGTGTACCCTAGCCTCATGCCAGTGACGATGTATGCCTCGCCGACGCGCCGGCCAAGCCGACCGAGGACGTTGGGTCATGCAAATTTATCAATTTAGTACTCCGACCCACTCGACAGCCAGGCCAGGGCAAATTTGTGCCCGCGCCTTCGTTCGTTAGAATTGCATCGACGGTGATTCCCCGCCCGTAACTGTGCGGCGCATTACGCAGTCGCAAATTCATGCCTCGACACAGGACGCCCGAATTCAGCTGAAATTACAAAATCCGCTCGATTTTTTAATGATTATTTTTTTAAAATAAAAATTCGGTTTTACCGATATTAATACTGTTTACAAATCAATTACAGACATTGTTAGTGATTGAATATTTTAATACTGGGGACAGTATAAGTTCGAAAGATCTTTATAAAATAGTACCATCTCGGTAATAAATAGTTCTATCCGACGCAGAAAGCCCGAATTCAGCTGAAACTAAAAAAATTCGTTCATGTTTTTTTTTTTGACTATTGTTTTTTACACGAAAATTCGGTATTTTTTATGTTCATACTATATTCACAATTCAATCATAGACATTTTTAGGAATCAAACATTTTAATACTCGTGATAATACAAGTTCGAACACTTTTTTGATAAAATATAATTATCTCGGTAATAAATAGTACCATCATCCTTGAATAAATTTTGAAACAGTTACAAAATTTAAAAAAAATTGATATATAATTTTCAAAAGCAACTGCGTAACCTCAAAAAAAAAAATTCTTTTCAATTTTGACTGTCACCATTTCGTACGGAGTTACTCGTTTCCGGACCATCTTTCGGGCCTTTGAGTCTACATTCTTTGAGCTCTGAGGCAGAGTCACTGCCCTTCCTTCCATCTCAAGTTTCTCACGGAGGCTTGCATAGCTTGCGTAGCTGTGTGTATAGACGTGTCACCTGTATAAAAAAAAAGATAACTGGTGCCCATTCACCGACGAGAGTGAGATCACCCTTCGAGCTTCTTCACTCCGAGCGCACCGCGCTCTCTGCAAGCATAATGTGCACCGTCGTCTCTCCTCTCTTATGAGCATATATTCGTAAGAGTCTTCGCTTGATACTCTTGCCTAGCTTAGCCTAGCACTTCTCTCCTCGCTTATTCCATATCTTTTCATTGAAAAAAACACTGCCCGAGGGCCAGACGTGTACATAAGAACGGTTCGTACCTCGTTCCCTCGGGTAATGGACTTTTTCAGAACGTTCTCGCCGTGTACATAGAACAGACCGCCTTCCCGCGTACCGTCGAGATGGACCGGCCCTTCCGGCTTTTTCGCATGCGGTGATGGATTAACAGCTGCCCAGCGTGTCTCCGCGGAGTTTCGACCTTATCATTCACTCCCAAGTGGGCGTTACACTTCCTTCAAAAAATATACATACACAAGCTCCGGAGCTTCATGAAAAGTTCGCTGGAGAGTTCGTTGCACTCGAATGATGATCCGGTGTCAATTTTCTCAGAAAATCATTTTTGTTATTTTTATTGAGTCATTGTTATTTAATTTTTTTCAGATGCTCCCGATGCTGGACCACCGGGACAGTTACTGGACAACCTGCTTTCGAGATATTCCGTCCATGTTCGTAGGTGAGTTTTGAGCATCTTGTTTGGAAATGCTTGACACGCATTTGTGCGTAAGTGGGCCGTTGGAACGA
The DNA here is from genome assembly GCA_933228735.2 of Amblyteles armatorius. NCBI lineage: Eukaryota > Metazoa > Arthropoda > Insecta > Hymenoptera > Ichneumonidae > Amblyteles > Amblyteles armatorius. Next base: position 21,920,764 of record OW121686.1, on the reverse strand, counting down.
TCGTGTTGAGGGTTAGGTGAGTGCGCGTGGATGGCGCAAGGAGCTGAAAAGAGGCCAAGTCCTTTTTACTTGTCTCTGATGACGACAAAATAAGAATTTGTTTTCCTTTTTTTAGTAGGTTACTTGTTTAGACATCAGATTTATTGAATTACTTGGATAAATATTTCTATGAAAGTTACGATTCATTTCGAGCTTGACACTTTCCAACTGGGCGCTATAATGAGTTTTTTTAAATGAGGTAAATATAAAAATTATCTCGCAAAAATTGTTGGAATAAAAAAAAAGTTTCGAACAAAATTATTAACTCTGCGATTTTGATACAAATTCGGACCCAAAGTTTGCCCATTCTTGATCCTCGCACGGTTTAAATGTTACAAAAATATGGAACAAAAAATCTTTTAAAAAATCCACAGGTGTCTCAAAGTGTGCTTTCTTTGATGGATTGGAAAAAAACGATTACAAAGATCAATTTCGCTCTCGAAGGTGAAAAGATTACACTTTGTTATCAATAAAAAAATGCACGTACTAAAAGTGTTAAATTTTTTATTGATGTGAGTTATTTTTGATTTTTTATTTCTCGCTATTTGCATCGGCTCAGCGTCCAGTATAGTGGAGTAGGTAGAGCTGCGGGTAGACGCGGTCGTTCATACGCGTAACCTTTGAGATGGTTTTGCGTCGCGGTCTGGCGTCTCGCGGCTCGCTACCAGCAGCACAGTCGCGTCTCGGCGTTCTCCTGGCGAACGTTCGCCGCTCCGCTGGTACCGCGCGCGTCGCGTTCACCACTAGGTATCTTTCCCGTCTAAAGGAACCTCACGACAAACCGGAAGTTCGCACGAACCCGTGATTTTAATTATCTCCCGGTTCTCACGTCTTTCGCGTGCAACAATCGACTCGCTCATCGTTAAAACCAAATTACATCGTATCGATAATTAATCATCCAATCACGACAAATTGTGCAAAAGTTACTTCGCGCTTTTAATCGAGACCAACATTTTCAATTAAAAATACATTTCGTCAAATTTCATTCGGTGGAGTTGTAAATTTAACGGTGAGGTGAAATGTGAGGATGACCTTGGATATTCGGATTTAATTGCACGCTCGTGGCTCGGTGAGTCAATCTTCTGTTTATATCGTACGAAATCGAATGATCATCCGATGTAATCGCAGCAATTGAGTTCCGATGAAAAGAAAAACAAATAAAAAATTAATGGGTGTAAAAAAAAATTTTTTGTGAGTCCATTTTTCATCTGGATCGTCGAATTCAATTATTTTTTAATAGTGAATGTAGTGTTAGGAAAAAAAATGGTGGATCAGAACAAGAATATTATTGTTTGCTTTGCGAAGCGTTCGATCCCATTCGATTTCTGATAGCCGGGTGCGATTACAATCTCGATCCAATCCTAATCCCATCATCACGCTCGATCGAACTCATCTAATCCACGAACCTCGGTCGTTTTATGATTTTTTATTTTTCTTTATTATTATAATTTTTTTTTTTCGTAGATCCGTTGATCGTTTTGAACAATCGCGTGATCTAGCAGCGATTGGATTGCCGGACGTTAACTGTATACCGCAGTGGTTAATAGCTACTCTGGTATAGTTTATAGCAGCTATAGCGCGCCTGAGTGTAATATACTAGACACGTAATGTACTCAGACGCACTTATCAAATCGTACAATCTGAACGAATGAAGCTAAATACAGACAGACGTTAACACCAGCTCTTGTCAACACGGAAAAGTTTAAAAATGTTTTTTTCCTCAAATGGTGAAGCGATTTCCAATTATTCAGTTATCAAACTATTTTCCAACGGACTTACGTGAGAAAAATCCGAAAAAATTCAGGACCCATGTTCCATCCCTGGAACATATTTTCAATTTTTTTCAGATTTTTTTGGCCTCTACTTTTTGCCGAAAATTGCATCCATTATTTCTACGAATTTTTCCTTTAATTTTTTTAATCTATCCGCGCTCTGAGGTCGCGTATTTGTGTATCGTAAAAACGTTACGATTTGTGATTTTCGTCGGGCGGCGTAGATGCAACCACCGACCGATTCTAATATAGCAGTAGATCGTGTCCCAAGCCTATGTTGGACACGCAGTGGCAATTCCTCCCCCCCCCCCCCCCCCTCCCCCCCTTTCAGCCTCCCGGTTGACGGAAGACAGCTGACTTTACGAGGCTAATAATAGGCTTCACTTCCAGCATCGTTGCTCCCGCGAGAAACATGCGATTCTGTGTGTACACCGTGGTACACAGAGCAGACTGTTGCACCTACGAGACATCCTGATCGAGACCACCGAGCGATTTTAATTAACGTGCTATATCGCCCTTCCAACTCACTCGAAAAGGAAGCCGCGGGATAGATATCAACCGGTAGATACACCGATCTATTATTAAAGACCGTTAACCACACGCCGGTGTCATTAACAGCCTCGTGATTTATTTCGCGACGATTCCCAGTGTTGTTTAAACGGGAATAATAATTAATAACCGTTTCAGGTGTAATTATAATCGCGATCGTGAGTGGAAAATCAGAACAGACAAAAAATAAAGCTGCATTATGAAATTTTATCTTGACCCACCTTCAGATAACAGCTGCAAAAATGTCTAAACTCAATTTTTCTACTTTTTTATTTGAGTTTTTTTTTTAAATTCATTCATCTCCGTTACTTTTGTGTTTTTGTGTCGTTTTCGTTAGATATTAAGAACAGCGATAATGCTGCCGAGTAAAAAGTGAAAATAGATTTTATGCCGGCCCGCCTATCAATAACACTTTGAAAGCACATTTTTAGAAAATAATTTTTACAATTTTTGTATTTTGTGTATTTGTTTCAATTTCGATTAATTTATCTCCGTTAATATTGTGTCTCTTTCTGTTTTTCAGATATAAAGAACAGCGATAATGTTGTCTTACATGTTACCGACGGGAAACAAGCCACCGCCGGGCGAGCCGTCCCAGAATTGCAGTCGAACGACGAAACTTCCGAGCCGAAACGACCTGTCCCAGCAACAATTTCCGTCGACACTGAGAAATTCGAATACACCGAGGCGAAACATCATTGAGTCGCCGGGCTGCAGAACCATGACGACGACGACCTCGATGACGATGAGCTCGCCGAGTCCACCGTCGAGAATCGAGAACGATACGAACGACGTTAGATACCAGCAGAACGAAACGCGACAAGATAGCCCGAAGCACAACGGTAACGCTGGAATCGTTAATTCGAACATGACGAGTAACACGACGAGTAGTACTACGACGACGAGGAAGTCGACGCTCCACACATCGTCGAGAGTGACGAAGGACGACAGTCTTCACAGTATCGACAGCGAGGCGAGCACGGTCGGCAGCGACAGGAAAAGCAAAATAATCAACGGCGGCAAACACGCCAGTCTGAAGAGGTGAGTCGCTGTCGTTTTATCGCTGAATTTCCATTTTTTTCGTCGGGTCAACGACGACGAATCCACTTTCGGAACGAATTGAGGCATGTGAAATTCTCGCGGTCTCTGATTCCAACCTTCTGGAAGTTGGGTTTTGGTTGATGTTTCAACACCAACCGTAATGTCACCCGTTACATGTGTCTGATAGAAAGTTGATTTACAGTTGAACTTTGCCAAAACAACCCAATTTCCGAGTCTGTCGAGAGCACCGATAACTCCGCTCCGGATTGGAAATCGAGCTGTTTTAGGAAAATTCGACTTTATATCAAACTTCTATTCGACACATATAACGGATATTTTTTTAACATCGTCGAAAAATCGAGCTCTCCAACGTTGGAATCAGAGTTGGTTCGGTGCACCAATCGACCGGTTGGTTCAGGTTGGTTAGAACGCGAATACCACGAAAGGTAACGAAAACTGTATTTGATTTTTCTGCACGGCGCTGACCGTGCATGATTAAAATGAATCCTTGCAGGAAGCTGAATTAATATCCGTGTCGAATAAGAATTTGCATTCAATCGTAGATAGTCCGCAACGCTGAAAAAATTCATTACAGTTTTTATTAGGGACTGAGCCCGGGTTGGGTCAAGGGAACTTGTATCAAATCGTCTTACGAGTACAATCACGAAATGAGTTTTTTTGTTTCTTAATAAAATGCGTTAAAACTTTGCGTACACGCTACACGATACGTTATCCAAACATCTGTGTATTTTAAGTAAGATTTGCCGTCCCTGAACCGAGATTATTTACACGATTATAATGTATCTCCCGTAACGATCACACACGAACGATACGTTTTTCGCTTTACCGTCTAAACGCGATTTATTAAATTAATGATAAATGAGAGTACTTTGGAGGATACGAGTGTTCTACAAAAATGGTGGTGGTTCGGTGTTCAGTTTTCGAGATATCGCGAGTTAAGGAGGAATGTAGTAGCGCTTTATTTACAGTCGAAGCTGGCAGGATTTTAATGTATCTCCTGTAACGATCACGCACGGACGATAAGTTTTTCGCTTTACCGTCTAAACGGGATTTATTCATTTAATGATATACGGGAGTACTTTAAAGAACACGAGTGTACTGAAAAAAAAAAAATGGTAGTGGTTCGGCATTAAGTTTTCGAGATATCGCCAGTTAAGGAGGAATGTGGTAGCGCGTCGTTGGTACGCGCATCCGTCACGCGCAGACCCACTGCGCACCGCGCACCGCCACATTCACCCCCACCACTTCTCCGTGACGGGTACTGCCTCAAGATCGTTACTTGTTTATTTTGCGCTACAACTACGATCAAGATTTTTTCTCTCGTCCGATTAATCCCGAGAACGAAACCAACGAGGACGACGAACAAAAAAAAAAAGTAAAGAAAAGTAAAAGTCACGATAATCTCGGTGAGATCGTTAAAGTTTTAAGCCCTCGTGTAAATTTCGCGGGTGTTGAGGCGCGAGAGTCTCGTAACCCGACGCGAGACGACCCTGACCCGGCAACCGAGCAAACGTCGTAAAAGGATATATATACGGTATATGTATAGTTAATGTACGCGAACCGTGAAAGACACACAAGTATTCTTACAGGAACTCGAGCTGCCCACGCGGTTTAGCGCGCTGCACGTAGCCGGGAGAAGTCCGAGACACTTTAGCATTTATTATTCGCATCTAGCTCCGATGCGCGACGCTGAAACCTTTCACGCTGCGCCGAGTATATACGTAATATATTTAAACAGTTAAATATACGTTTATTATTGTTTCGGTAAATATATATATATATATATATAAGATAGTTTTTTATTCGCAGCTAGTAGGTAAATTTATTTAGAGGCAGTTCAAACTTCCTCCGCAAGTTTGTCGCATCCTACGCAATGGTTGCAGGATTAAAAAAAAAATTCTATAGATATTTATTGGTTTTTGATGAAAAAAAATTCCATAAATTTCAATATTTCAATAACGCAAACTATATTGATGCTGTTCAAAAATCGTCCGGTTTATATTGTGATCGAACCAGCTATCCCTTTTTTGTATCTAAAAATCTCTATCTATATTTATCTACACCTACGTTATTGCTGCGTAACTCTTCGGGAAGATATTACCGAATGAAATCGAACGAGTTTCTTCTGTTCTTTGCAACAAGAAAAATTGAACTCATTATGACTTAATTTACTGCGCGACGAGACAGAGCTGTAAAAAAAAATTAACAAACAGAAGTCGAAGAAGATGAAAAACTGTATGATGAATGAAAAGAAAGTTCGAAAGAGAGGAGCGGATAGGAGCGCGCGCGGAATTCGAAGCAACGTTGATTTAAAGTCCGTGATACTATTTTAAGTAACACGAATCGCGAACGTCCGAAGATCAGTGTTGGTTTCGTGCTGGTGTTAGTCGTGCAGTATGTAGGCACCTTGACAGTGAACGTGCGGGGCGCGCGTTCCGATACCCACGCTCCACGCGATCTCGGCATAGCCGCACGCACTCTTATAGTAAAAAAAAAAAAAACTTCCCCGACGACGAATCTTTCTGATGCACAAAAAAGAAAAAGGTTGCGCAATTACACGCACTTCCATCGTGGCCTTTCAATTAACATGATTCTTACGCCAATTAGCGATTAATTAAACCCAATGAACCTTCAGATATATATTGTTAATTGATCGGAAGACGTCTACAGTAGAACCCCGTTTATCGGAGGTAATGCGGGGAGAGCGTACTTCGGATAAGCGAACACCCGGATAACACGGATGACATACTCAATTGAAACTTTTACTACTATTATATATTTAAAAAATAACACACCACTTCATATGAACATAAACTTAATAAGACACAGCAACGAGTACAACTTTAAGTATGCAACTATGTAGCGGTTACAGACTCCTCCGCGTGCGGACGTGCTGCTTTATCCTTTTTATCCGAGTTTTCCGTATTATCCGAGCCTGCACCGCGGTTAACGCGGAGGGCTCGTATGAGTTGGGTGCTTCGGCTAACGCGGATGCTCGGATAATCGAAGGTCGGATAAGCGCGGTTCTACTGTATAGCGCTGAAACTCCCGGTCTCGTGTCGAGTATAATATGGATTATTGATGGATCAACGGTTTATTAACCTCCCTTCAAGCTCACGTGATTGGTGCCATTACGTTTTTATATTTAGTTTTTTTTTACAACGAGATGACAATCTACTCGAGCTTATACGTTTCTATATCGATAATTGAAATTAAACGCTCGATAATGTATCGATAATTGAAATTAGATGATCGATAATTTATCGATAATTGAAATTAAATGATCGATATTGTGAAGAGTCTATTTAAATGTGATTTCCAGATATAATTTATTGATTCTGACAATCGAAATAGATCGATAAATTGTAGCTACTGATATGCTAATATCTAAGTGATTACACATAGTTGTTAGCCAAGGATAATTATTTATTTGTTCTTTTACTCCATTTTCTTACCACGTGGCATGTACATATGCATCGTCGATCTATGACTTTGAGAAAGTGGGATATGGGTATATAGCTCAATAGAGATACCTAAGAGTGTCCTGCTGCCAAGAGGTAACTGCGTACACATCTATTTTCGGTTGTGAAACATCGCCCGAGAAAGATCGCCCGCTACAATATCACTGGCCCGGATTTATAAACTCGGACAAATATAAATAAATACGCGAAATCCAGGGCTCTCGATAAATTGAAGAAACACAAAAGCAAAACCTTAGTCACGCCGCGGTGGCCGGTTCTTCCGGTTCGATTCATTCTCGAAAAAAAATAAATGGAAAATAAATTTTGAAAAAACCTCTACCGTTTGAAGAACGTTGAAAAATACCGGAGGTTAAATAAATTCCATGCTATTTACCGAACGATCTGCAAAGTATCATCCGACACTATGAACGAAGAGAAATCTCTTCGTTCCAACTATATCCGTGAGTTTCATCAGAGCGTTCTTTACTTTTTTATTTTTATTATTTCCCTCGTCGAACGAAAGAGGAGATGATATTGTCACGAGACGCCGGGATAATGCAATGTGGAAAGTCGGTCGCGGGCGCAGATGCCAGCGTCTCGTTATCCCTCAGCGCGCACAACCGGTAGATTCATCGAGGATCGCAGCTCTTGTTATGCAGTCCTCATACACTATCCCGAGTGCCGGACAGTTTGTTCATTCCACTTGTAACTCCGCGAAGAGTTATAGTTGCACTCTTATCCGGCTACTCCACTCGCCTACTGACCCAACTAACTACCGTGCATCCTTTAAATTCTAAGCCCCCCTCCCCCAACCCCCCCATATTTGCATCGTGACACAAAGCCGACTCGACGCTGGAATTTCTCAATATGTCACACGCGGAGTCGCGACCCGCGAAGGATACATTGTCACGCGATTCTTGCTCTATAGCCCGAACGTCGCGTGGCCCCTGCACTGTAAGTAGTCGCGCGAATAATTCCTCCGCAGACCAAATCGATTTTTTTAATCGCTATTGTAATTTTTGGGAACATGGCAATTTTTTTATTTTTCGTGATTTTAAAAATATTTAGTCATTCAGAACCAAAGAATGCGAGTGCAAATTAATATTTGATCGACAGTTGGTTAAAAAAAAAGAGGGGAAGCTATGGCTGGAAGTTTATCGATGAAAGTTTGTATGACGCATGCGCATACTGCTTTTGTTGACGTTCAGATAAAATGTGTGCTCTGGACGGAGGCGGGCTTGATAAGACGATAAACTGCATTTTTTTATGAGCTCGACGACATGCAAATTTTATTTATCGATAAGAAAATTTAAAAAAAATTTATCGTAAATGGTGAGAAAAGAAACGTTAACGACAAAGTAGTACCGCAGTGCCAATATCGCAGCTCACATTTTCGCGGATAGGCCCGAAGGTTTTTTTCGTTATTTTTTTATCGAAGCGATAGACTCGGATTGTATCTTCGACCGTGGAGATTAAGCCGGAGACGATACGGTCAACGCAATCGGGAGAAAGAGTCGAGCAGAAGCCCGGAGCGGATAAGCAGGGAAGAGGGTCGATAGCGAGAGCTCCGATGTGGCGAAGTCCAGACGGCCTCGAGCCCGACCTGCCCCAACCCCTAATCCGGCCAAGCACGTCGGCAACCCCCGAAAGGCGCCATGTCCACCCACTTTTCTCAGCTCCCCGTCAGACTCACCGGTGTGGCCGCTCTTCGGCCCTCACCCTCTTGACCTCCAGTCCTTTTATTTTCACCAAACTGTGTCCGCTTAATTGCAATTAATTTTTCATTCTATTTATAAATATACTCTCTCAATATCCTCTCATTTTATCCAACGAAAATAAACCGAATGGTTGTCAAAAAAATTGTTTAAAAAATCACTGCAACCGATATAGTTTTTTCGTCGGATTTTTCCTTGAGCCATCGAAGAGAAAACGAGGTAGCACTACAAATTTCTTAAACATGTGATTTTTATCACTTTTTCAACCGATTGATTGCGGTCGATCTACTGTTCGAAAAATTCGCAACGTACAATATAAATGTCGCTCGTACGTGAGAAGTTGAATAAATGTAACGTGCGTCTAAAATTTCGTGCAAATGGACCGTCCGTCGATGGTCTGTTTTTTTTTCGTCTGAAAATATTTGCGATAGCCGGGCACTGCTGCAGCGTCGGTGTCCGCGGTTGTCCGTGTGTGCGAGTGGGCGGCGTTGTGTGTCCCGAGGGCCTCACCTTGAGACGAGTTCTCCCAGTCGAGGACCGGCGTCGGAGTGTTCTCCGGCGAATTGCGACTTTGCGCACACGTTTGTACGTATCGTTGCACGTGCTCCCTTGGGTGCATGCGACTCGCTGGAAAGGCCGGTATGCAGGCCGGTGCACAGCTCCGTCGACGGCGGAGTTGAGGCTTCGAAGTAGTTGCTAAATTGGTTAATTACCGGCCAATCTACTCGCTGGGCTAACTACTCGACGATTCACTGATCAGGATGCACCGCTCTGTTTCGTCACTGAACTGTATACGGTTCAAACTCGATCTTATACCTATATATAATACCAACGCTCAAGACACACGATGAAAACAGCCACTGTCGGACAGTTCCGAGCAGTTAGCGAATTGATTAATTACCGGACAATTTATAGTCGTGAAACTTACATCCAATTCGGCTCTTGGCGATTATTAAACTGACGATGTGTTTGTTCAAATTTAAGTTTAAGCGGAAAAATGGATATCACGAAATACTTACCCCAAAATTTTTTTCGTTCTGTACTTTGTAAACAAATCTTGATATTGATGTTTTGTTAAGAACAGATTGTTCAAAAAATACTTTTTTTGGTACAAAGGGTTGATAATTGTAGGAAAATAAATTTACAGTTTATTTGAACTCAAAAAAGTTTCTCACGCTCGTTCGATAGGTCTTATTGGAATTACGAGTAAAAACTAAATTATCTCTCTTCCGGTCAATCCACCCGCCTGTTTATTGCAGCGTCTACCGCGATACCCGTTACAACCTACCGTCTGTATCCCTCAGTGAGTCAACCAGCCATTAGCCTATCTGCCTGCCCAACGATATCGAACTATTATTAACCGCGATGACGATACCGTTTAGCAGCATTTTTTTTATTTCTTCATGGACATAAGATTCATTGATGCAAATGAAATCAGCCGGAGCGCTTCTTCAATCAATGTAATTTCAAAGTGGATTTACGGTTCGAAGTAAACCTATCTAATAATAAATTGTCCATTATTTAAAGTGCATTAAATAAACTAAAAAAAAAACTCCCGCGCGGCTTTGACTGCTATACAGACTTGACTTTCAGGACTCGTAGAGAAAACCTCTCGGGGCGCCTATACAAGAACCTGTGACCTCTCTCAGACGGCCCAGACACTTTACGATCTAACACGCTATCCGTTTCGATCTTCTGCGCGCGTTCAACATTTTACTCGATTTATGTATTCCACAATGTTCGCGACGTACGTTTCCCCGGAGTGCTGCGACTCTCGACCCCCCCAACCCCCTTTCGGAAGTGCACATTGACTAATGTATTTATGCAAATAAATACGTTTTATGCGACTTGGGATAAAATTAATTGGGAATACGGTAGAGCGGTTAAAAAATAAAATAAAAATCATGAAAAAATAATGGTCCATATTCACCACTTCTATCCTATATAATCTTTGCACAAACGATATGGTGAAAAATAATACCAACCAGCGTAATACGAAGATTTAAAAAAAAAATCCTTTGCGTAAGTCTATCAGTTTTTATTTTTATTTATTTGTTTCCTTGTGCCAATTAAACGAAAGAGAGCGACATTATTTTTTTTTCGGGTAATAAATGGGAAATGCCGATGACTCATGCCCGTGCGCGATACGCATCGGTGTGTGAGGATAATCGCATTGAAGTCGCCGAATTAATTGCCATCGGAGTTTTGGGCAGCGGAGAGAAAACGTCAGATGGAATCATCCGTTGCCACCGTTCTCTCCGGGGAATCGGATTAAGCATTGCCCAACTGTCGGTTGTTATAAGGGGAGAACGCAATGTTGTAACGATTATTTCACTAAAAGGTCGACTGTTCTACGTAAATAATGGAAAAGGTTTATTTTCATTCGATTTTTCCGAAATTTGATTCGCAACATTTATCCAATTAATTCGGGTCGAAATGTTACAAATTTTCCTTCCACGAAACTGAAGTAAAATAATATTGTGGATCGCAGGAGCCGAGCCGTCCATTTGCAAAATTACCATTGTTGAATTTTTTATTTGAATTAACCATCATTTCAATGTTTCAAATTTTCATAATTATACACTTTAAAAAAATTATTTTTCAGTTATAACCGAGCTAAAAATAATTTCAAAAAAATGAACTTTTACGACTTTTATTTTGCAAATGAACAAACAACAATAGGAGAATAAACCTTGTGCCACAAAGTTGAAACAATAAAACGAAAAACGGATGGAGTTTTTCCTGCGCAGATTGCAGTAATGAAAAGACCTGTGAAAAGGATGAATACAAGTATAAGCGGTATGCGCGGAAAGAGGATCAAAGCGCGGGTGCGTGGGAGTGCGTGTGAAAGAGAGTCAGAGACGAGCTGACTGGCTCTCGAGAGTGTTACGTCAGAGACCTCGGAACGATGACACATCCATCCCGTGCGGCGTTGTACCACAACAAGGATTTCGTACCCGCGTTCTGGCGCGCACACATGTAACGCGCTAACCTGTTATGTTCTCTTCCTCTTTCGTTCTCTCTTTCTGTAAACGCGGTACGGCAACGTGACTCCGGCCTCGCGATACGGATAAACCGCCACCAGATGCCAGCATCACACTGGCTCTTTGTTCCCCCCGGTTACCGTAGGTCGATGCACAGACCGAGCGAGACTCCGGCGATATCCGAGGCGATGATACACCATTTCACATCGGTAAAAAAGTTTCCCCTTTTTAATATAAATTAAATCAATCGTTATTTTATGTAACGAATAAAATAAAAACTTGGGATTCTGGGTTCATAACTTGAAGCGATGATAAATCAATGCACGTTGGTAAAAAAACAAATTTATAAATAAAATCAATCGGTATTTTATAAGTTCGTAGTTTTATATGATAAATTAAATAAAAACTTGGGATGTAGTTCATAACTCGAAATGATGATAGATCATTTCGGGTCGGTAAGAAAGTTTCCTATTAACAAATAGAACCAATCGTAACTTTGTAAATCCGTAATTTTATTGTCGTGATAAATTAAGTTGAACGATAGGATTGTGGGATTAAAAACTTGAAGCGATGAGATTCTAAATTAATGAATTAATCATTTTTACATAGTGTTAGATTGATTTTTAGCTTTCTCTGGGAGCAGGCGAAGAACTAATACAGTCGTCGCGTTTCTCGACGAATCATAGACGTAACTAGATACACCTGTCGCTCGATCGAGCAGACTAGGCGGAACGCCTCGTTGCACTCGATGTATAAATTATTGATTATATCGTCGGTTTGACTCCGGAAGGGTGTATGTCATCGTAGGTGTTTGTACACAATACGATATGTTCTCGGCTGGTTTTGTCATCGATATGCTGTTATGGTTCGTGCAATATTCACAGACCTATAAATCCATAAATCCCGAACTGCTTCATTTTCGATACCAATTTTAACTTTTGGTTCGTACAATATTTACAAACCTATCAATTCATAAATCCTGAATTCCTTCATGTCCGATACCAATTTTAAGTTTGATTAACAAAAATGACCGTTTTGAAATAATTTTTTATTAAATAATTTATTGTTTTAATTTCATCGTTGATGAATTTGATTGATTGTTTGATTTTTTTGGTAACCTACCTTAGAAAGTATTAAGATACGTGTGTTTGTGTCTGTGTGTCGGCGAGGGCGACTTTACGGTAACTCTAGAAGCGATACAAGGCATTACATATTTCGATAACCGCAGCGGTACTTGCGGTCGTAGAATATTCTACGGTCGTGCTGTCACGCGATAGGAAATTGAGGTTTGGGATCGTATTTTTGCAGCGAGATGATGCCGTGCTATATAGCGTCACCCGGCATGGGGTCACGTCTTCGCAGACCCGAGACAAGACATCCGGATGTACGAGTATCTCCTCTCAACACCAACGAGTCTTCTGTAAAGTTATCCAAAAATAATCCAACGAAAAAAAATAACATTCAGTTAATTAATTTACAAAATTTTAATATTATTTATATTTTTATCCATGGGGTATAAATTTAGCAAAAATCAGTTGTTGTAAATATAAAAATGAACGTTGAAACAAGTGAATGAATTATTTTATTTACGAAGTTGACAACCACTGGCTGAAGTATCGAACAAAAAGATTTATATCGTGGCATCGACGACGGCGCTTTCTAAACTGTAAACCCGGCACAACCTTCGACGACTTCCATCGAGGATATTGTGTATTGTTTCGTTACAGGTTCACGGTTTAATAGTCACCTATCGATAGATGCTAATTTTTTTTATTCATTTTTTAGGGTCTCCTTCGGCTCCAGTAAAGGGTCGATGGTCGAGACACTCGTATACGAAACCCCGGTCCAAGAGGAACCTGAAATGAATCATTTCATGGACCACAACGGACGACTACCAGCTCCTATGATACCCGTGCCAGACACCGAGTAAGTACAATCAACAAGTTTACCAACATTTTTTTTAAACACACACAATAACGATGATGCAATAGCTCCGAAGTTATGCGAACTAACGGTACGGATGGAGGTCGAAAAATGCAACATCGAGGCTCGACTATACTACATTGCATTGTTATTTAATTACATTTTTTATCGGTTTTTTTTTTACCGCTCCAAAAAACTGTAGCGAAGTGGGATTATCCATTTACGCGCGGGGAACTTTTTGTCGAATTTTTTATCTCAGCGTCGCACTAGAGTATCAATATTTCGAAAACGACTCGACGAATCATTACGAAATTTTCACCACAGCCTCGGTGAACTAATGTATCTGTTTGAAAATTTTTTCAAATTTTTTTCGAACCTCGATCCAAAGTAATATCTCATTTATTTATTCTCAAGAGATCCGTCCACGTTTGAAATCCTGAAGGTAGTCGGAGCGATACAGACCCGCCAAACGTGAGTTTTAGAGAAAATTTCGAGCACTTCTCGATGGGATAAAAATCTTTAAAAAATCAAGTATATGGGAGATGCTGCAAGGATTGTTTTTGTGAAACAATAATTCCAATTTGTCATTAACTAATTGAAGACAAAAGTCATTATTCAACAAATTACCCCGCAACTTAACAATTATTTTTATCGTCTATTTCTCAATAACATTTTGGAATTATTATTGCCTAAAAACAGTATTTACAGCCCCTCCCAAATGGTTGATTATTATCAAATTTTTATCCCATCGAGAAATGTTTGAATTTTTTGCTGACACTCACGTTTCTCGGGACTGTACCGTTTCGACAAGCTTAATAGGCGTTCCGACCCACTTTGTGAATTAAAAGTCTTCCGCTAATGCTCACCATCCCTCGGATCGTATCCTCGCGTGAGCATCCCTCAATAACAACTGTGTCATTAGAGACCCAGAAAAGAAAAATAGAAAAAAACATGAATAATGTGTAACGCTATAGATCGTGCAAGTGTAACAGAGAACGTGACGTTCGGACATAAAATTCCACCCACGCACGTGCGTGTCTTGCACAGAGCAAACGGCAGCAACAGAAGCACTCGCCAGTACGTGCTATCGGAGGTGCCTAGAGGAGTCGCTTCTTTCCTGACGTCATTCGGCACACCTAGTACCGAAATAACGAGCGTTGCTTTCTGACCGACGGAAAAAGCGAGTCTGCAATCATTTAACGAGGGCAAACAGGATCTCCGGACGTGTTGCGCTTTAAAGTACAATTTACGCGTTACAACTTCCGCTATGTTTTCTATCTCTATAATTCACCGAACGTAATTTGAGCTGAAACATTTCTGAGAACTAAATGTCGTCTAATTCAGCGTTACTGAGATAAGTTTTTATTTATTTCTATTTATTTTGAGCGTATTCGTAAGATCGTATTGCCATTTGCGGTAGCGCGGGGGTGTTTGATGTAAAAGAAAACAAAATACCTCTAGTGAGTCAGTAGCCTCGTATTTGGATAAACTGACCTTGACTGAGTGGTATAAATTGAACGCTTGAACTGCGAGAGAGACTCGCGATGACCTAAGCTCTCAATAATTTACGATCTAGCGAAGAATCCGACAGACTTTTATCGCTCGTCTTCACAATCGAGTTTGTGCGTCGAATCGAGCGTGTCAAGTCGCTAATCTAGTTAGAGTCCAGACTATTATATTTTCGTCGGCGAGACAATTTCGTCGGCTGGCCCGACCGGTTGTAATCGACTTCCGAAATGATTGGTTCGATTTTTTTTTACTAACGAGTAATATGGAACGGAAGTCACTCGAAGAGATTAAATTTTTATTTTTTATTTTTCATTTTCAATGTTTATTTTTTTTAGGAACCTCGAAGCCATTTCCGTTTAAATCGGAAACTCGTTTTGATATTAGTTCCTCGAATGGCTCCCTCCCGTCAAAGCGGCTCGAAAGAGCACGTCCACGTGACGCGCACTCGGCAGCTCGGAGCGTAAACGCAAGCCGGTATTACGAGATGAGCGATTACGTATTCGGAACGGCGCGTGCCACCCAGTTAACCGGATCAAGCACGATAATCGCTTGGACCCGTTAACGTTTTACAGCGGCAACGTCACATGTTTTTTTTCTTTGAACATATGAAAATTTTTAGCAATACATATGATTAAGCCTCTTTTTGTCATAATTTTTTTTAAGTTCGATGTAAATTTATCTGGGTTGATCAGATTGATCGTTTCCGCAGGATTAATCGGCCGGGAAAATTATGAGTTTTTTTTGTTTGCTTTGGAGCAATATTTCTTTATTATTTTCCCGTGAATCCCGAGAGAGCGGGCGTGGTCGTCGAAGAAATATAGCGTCTACCGAGGGAGAATTCGAGCGAGCATCATGACGCCATCCGATGGCGTAAAACCGTCTTTCAAGATTATCGATTAAAGGAGACGAGCCGATAAGATTACTCGAAGATTACTGCGAGGTAACACGAAGCCCTCTCTCTGCAACTCGGAGCGCGGAAATCCTCCGATGCTCGCTCGATTGGCGCCCCGTGGAGTCAATTACTAATCGGGCAATCGAGTCTCGAGAGATCGTCTCCGATTCTCCATGCCCCTTGACCTTGACCCACTGAATTGTCGTCGCTAACAGAACAAAAAAATCTAACTCGGATACTCAAAAATTTGGTTCGAAAAAAAAAAAAAAAAAATTATATTCCTCACAGTAAGAACCTTGAAATTTGTTCGTGCAACAAGTAATCGATATCGGCCGAGACGAGCTCCAATAAATTGAAAATTATATGTATATATTTCTTTATGTATAAATATCTTCGTAATTTTCCCTTTGTGTTTAACTTACTCGATGTGCTTCTTTATTCTTCTCTCTCGGGGTAGCCCACAAAAATAAACTTCGCTACTTTCCCCGCCGAGTAACTCGACTCTCCGCTCTCGTTCTCCGCAAGGCTAATTCACGGACGGCCCACGATCCGGTCGTATCGCTCTGTTGCAAGAACTATTATTAGATTTTTCGTATCGAAAGAGTTAGGTACGCGTGCCACCCGCCTTTATACGCGCGTTCGGTTAGTTATTCTTTCTCTCGTAACACGTCTATTGCCGTCCTTCTGCGCTGCGATGCTCGGGTGGATCCTACGCCAACTCATTCCCCCGAAGACCGCAACACTTTACGTTTATCCGCCTCGTCCTCACCCTCCAAACATCCGAGATGCGACGACGGTTAACCAAATTTAACGGAGTCAAAACACATCCCAATACACAGACAAATTTTTCAATTAAAAAAATCTTTCCCGATTTAAGAGCAAATTTACCATGAAAAATTATCCCTTCAGATTTATTTTTTCATCCCCAATGCAATTTATGCAACGAACACGGTCTGATATAAAAATTACTTTATTTTTATTCCCAATTAAATAAATATATTTTTGTCTTATCAGCAATGGGAAGGGAAGGTCAGTATCGAAAGGGTTTTTATTTGAATAAGTCTCTTGAACCCAAGTAGTCGCAACACTTAACGCTTATCTGTCTCGTCCGCCCCCTCGAAACATCCAAAGGGCGACGACGTTACTAGACTTAATTTAAAGGAGTA
The DNA here is from genome assembly GCA_933228735.2 of Amblyteles armatorius. NCBI lineage: Eukaryota > Metazoa > Arthropoda > Insecta > Hymenoptera > Ichneumonidae > Amblyteles > Amblyteles armatorius. Next base: position 21,903,692 of record OW121686.1, on the reverse strand, counting down.
AAAACATATCCCCATACGCGGATAAATTTTTGAGTAAAAAAAAGTTTCTCGTCTTGAAAGAAAATTTACCATGAGAAATTAACCCTTTCCGATTAATTTTTCATTCACTATGCAATTTATGAAACGTATGCAATCTAATATAAACATTTATTTATCTAAATTTGATATTCACAATTTTTGCACAAATAAAATAAATGTACTTGCGAGTTGTTCGTTACGGGACTATTGGGAGGGTTGTTATTTTATTACGTCTCTGGAACCCAAGTACCCGCAGGTACAACAGTTCCGTCCAACCGCCTTTGTTGCTCTCCACCTGCGGCGCGCGAATCGACCTGGTTAGGGATTTTCCTTCGGTCTCTGGGGCAGGTCGCACATAGCTGCGCAGTTCGCGAACGCTCTCGCGTGCAGGCAAATTATTGCGATGGCAGCACAATCGTCGTGGTTGGCGCGCCGATATGGCATCGCCCTCGCGTTCTTCGTAAAAGTTCGGTCGTTATCGGCCGGCGAAGCGAACCCGAGCCGAACGCAGGCGTGGTGCGAGGCCCCACGAGCCCGTAAAACTACGCGACTGCTTTTAGTATAGTCGGGCCCGGTTTCGGCTCGACAGTGCGTTCTCCCGTCACTCACCGGACAGTCAGTCACAGCGAACGTCCGAGCCTCATTCAAGCTCTGATCTACGTGTATTTTACGAAACAATTTTTCTACAAAACAAAACAAAAAACTCCGGTGTTCGATGAATCGTTATAAATAGACCGATAAACCGCGACGAAAAAGAAACAAGCTTAGATCGCGATATCGCCGGCTGTTCTCTAGGAGCGTCGAAACTAGAGTTCCTCGACAATCAGGTCGCGCTCGAACGACGAGAGAAAAAAAACACCGGCGGTGAAGACACGATTCACGTGTGTGATCGTAATCCGGAATTTTTTTTCGTTTCGTACCAAAACCGCGCGCGCAAGTTCGGGATAAAGCGTCGAGTGAAAGGGAGAGTGACCGAGCATTCGTGGAGAAGTGGATATAACGGATCAAACTTACAACGGACTACGAAAAAATTTACAATTGAAAAACATCGCCCGAGAACTTTGCAGGTAAATAGCTAAAGAGAATATCTATAATTTAAACTCGTAAATGTAAATTATTCGAAGAATATATTTGTGTACTTCGAATCGTATGTACGATTGTGGGAAAACTGGACTGTAGATAAGTATCGTGAAAGGCAAGTGACGAAAGGTATTCTGGACATTTTTCGAATGTTATTTCGTCGTCCCTCGAAACGTTCCTTTCTTTCGGGAACACGGCCATGCCACAGCCGTTCAAAGCTATACTATGGACAGCAGGTATATTCTACCTTTCCCATCGCTAGCGTCCTCGCCGGACCGTCCATCCGTTCCGGCCGCTGGTAGTTTAAAAAAAAAGCGAAATAAAAAAAACGAAGTTCGAGCGCTCGAGTGTTCTCGAGCTCGAGTACCGCGCGTACACATGTAGAGTTACAGACACACACACACATACACAGAGAGGTCGTGTACTTCGGTGCTCTCGAGAGTGCGAAATAATCCGGCAACTCGCCGTCGTGGGAGACTCGATGATTATTCCCAGTTCTCACTCTCCGCCACTCGTTCCATCGTTAATTGCAGTTGGAAAGTTTAATCGAAGTAGGCGGGGTATGAATTATAATTAAGACGCAAAGTAAATGGCGAACTTGTCGCTTTTTTTTCGGAGAAAATATTGCAGGTATAGATTTTTCATGCGATTTGCGTAGACATCGGTCTCAGAGGGGAAAGTTACCGAAGCCTTTGGGCAGCAGTTCCGAGAAACACTTTATTGTGGCAGAGGCATGGCGTGACGACGAAACGCTCAGTTTGAGAACTCTTTATAGGTGCAATTAGAACGTTCGTTGTTTCGGCTACTGTATTTACCATTAGGGTGCCCCGAGGTTTAATACTCGGAAAAAAAAACATTGAACGAGGAGCCGCGAGAAATTTAGGGGGAAAACGTTGGCGTGGGGTTAAAGAGTTTGAACTTGCATTCGAGGTTAATTTTTACAACTGTTTTTTTTCTGCCGCTAGCGTTTAAAATTTGGAAAAGAAACATTTTGCTAGGGTCAGGTAGGATAAAAAAAAAAAAAACAATGTCAACATTGAGGACAATTTAATTTGGTCAACATTTTTTCAGCTTCTCGACTTTTATTTTTTTAATTTTATTCTATATATGGATATATCTTTTAATGGCTTCATCGTCTTCTCTTTCTCGCAAGCGACGGTGGACTGACTTAATCGCTCCACAGCGAGCTCCCGGCGAGTAGAAGAAACGGTCAGTGAGACTCGGCAAATACGCTCGAGGGATGCCCCGGCTACGCTAGTTTCTCCCGGTTGCCATGGCTGCGCGCCATCTTGACACACGTTATTCGAGCATCCTCCCTCTTTACAGTATCCTCCGATCTGTCCATTCGTTCACTACCTACGCAGGATACAACCCTTCGCGACGCAATTCATCGAGATTAATCGAGATAGAATATCCATTAGATAGACACATTGATCCACTTCCGCAACGAAGCGGCTGTCGAGTCAATAAAAAAACCAACAACTTGCCGTTACCTCTCGAAGTAGACCATAATAATGCATTTGCAGTCGTAGGGCTCTACTCGCCGATACATTTTAGCACCATAATGTAAATAACACATATAGACGTATAATCGTTATTTTTCCAAACTCGAATTCGCGTAGACAATTTTACAACATGAATATTATCCTACATCTTTTTTAAACGACCCAACAAAGTCGCGCTAACTGCTTTAAATAAAAAAAAACAAAGTGTAAAAAATGAACGTATAAGGAAATTGCTCCAGTTCCATAAAAACGTCAACCGTGAAGGCTTCATGAATTTTTCAATCAGCCTTAATTCAATATATCATCGACCGAATCGATAATAAGCTCGTGCAAAAATGCTCTCACGTTCGATCGATTACCGGCCCGGTCGTTCGGTATGGCGTGTTTATGGCCAGTATGAAGCCATTCGTGGTCATTGGTGACCGAGTAGCCTGCGTGGAAGAGATGCTTGTCGGGCCACTGTATAGCGCGGCGACAGTATATCGAGCCGTCGCTGATGTCCACGCACGTATGGGCACGTCACGTCGGTATACTGAAACTCCATATCTGGCGCATTAGCTGAGAGCAAATAGCCTCGGAATGTTTCGTACTTCGTACAAAATAGTAGGCGATATAAAATTACGTTGGAGGGAGCGCGGTACGCACGAGTCCGAGGCATGATCCAATACTTAAAATAATAATAATAATAATAATTGGTACGATATGGGGATTCGGGTTACCCGTCGCAGTGCGTACTTCTCCGAGCGGCTGTTCCCTTCGTTCGTGGACGAGCTGCGAGCTCGAACGGCAGCGCTGTGCGGTATTTAAAGTGGAGTGTTCTTCGGAGGACTCCACGACACTGCACGTGGGCTTAGCTCGCATTTGCGGCCTTGCGAGGAAAGCGTCTGGTTCTCTTCAACTGGCCGAGTAGCGCCAGGAATATAGATTGTTTCATAACGAACTTCCACGCATTAATTTGCGAGAATTAGCTTACATGTCTACGAGCCGACGGATGACATTACTCTGCCTACGAATGTCGTACGGTCTCATTAATGTGTGGAACCCGGAGGGGAGAACATTTTTGCGCTCCAATTACCGAACGGGATTCGACTGAGGTGTTGGGAATTTTTTTATCCGCAGATTAAGACCCTCTCTATGCGTGTGCCAAAGGGCAAAGTGATTCGTCGAAGGACAACTGAGATAAAAATTAGAACGAAAAGCTACGAAACATTTTTAAACGTCAAACATTTTTCAAACAATTTTCCAACGTCGTCAGTTTCGAGTTAAGAAATAAAATTAACTAAAATGAAACGGGGTGTGGGGATTTTTTTGTAGGTTGGTGAAGACTGCCTCTCGGTTCGTGCCAAAGGTCGAAGTACTGCGTCGAAGGACAACGGAGATAAAAATACGAACGAAAAGTAACGAAAAACGTTGAAACGTTCAGCCTTTAAAAAAAGCTTGCCAACGTTGTCAGGTTCGAATTGAAAGATAAAATTATCTAAAATAGAATGAGCTGTTGGGATTTTTTAGGAGGTAGGTAGAGAGCGTCTGTCGACTTGTGCCAAAGGGCAAGTTGATTCGTCTGAGGGAACGTTGAGTTTGAGCTTGCCGGGATGCCGGCTTGATTTGCAAGATCGCTTTAAAGTGGGTGTAGCGCGGTCGGAGGACGAGAATGCATTTGCATCTTCAGAGCGCGATGCATTCAGTCAGTCAGTCGGTCCGACTGCGGCAGCGGCGCTCCGCTGTGGAAACAAAGGGTCGACCTCTTATCCCGAGCGGTTAGTCGACAACGACGACGTCGACGACGACGCCCGCAACTCGCAACTCGCCTCGGTAGACGCAACGGCGCCGCTCAACGTACGGCGTCGGGGCTGCCGGTGAGGGCTTCGCCGAGTGGAGGGTGATCGATGTCATTGTTCGCAAATATCACCCCCGACCCCCTCGGAGTCGGGGTCTACACCCACTATAGTCGATCTCCTCGTACGTACGTGCACCTCGTATTATAACCGGCGGAGGGTTGTGTAATTTCCCTCGCGAGGGGGTTGCTCGAGCTGCTGTACCGAGCGGCGTTCACTCGTAGGGGAAGCGTCACTCCGGAAGAACGTTTGATGAACCCCCGAAGTAAGTGGGTTAGAATGTCGCTAATGGACCCCTTGGCAATCAACTCCAAAACACACATGTCCGATAATAATAATAATATTATTCGACATAAGGGCCGTTTGACAATTAGAGTTCGAATTATTTGAAGATTTTTTTCAATATTATGTGGTGACTCCGAAAACTATTTTTTTTAAAAATCAATTGGTGACTCCAAATACTGTCCTACAAGGTTCAATGAGTTTTGATGATTGTTTCTAAAATAGTCCCGAAATAACTGACAGCGATATTATTTTCTTACGGATTCGACCCGCAGTATTGTTGGTTTGTCAGACACGAGTACAGCGGAAATGAAAGTTCTAAAAACCTTACGGATTCGAGATACTCGAAAAATTAATTGGAGTATGAAAAAAATACTTGGGCTTCGACTTAATTTTTTAAAGAAATAAGCATGTTATTAGTAGTGATGGCAATTTTTTTATGGTCAAAGGGACGGAAGCCGCGTTTGACTGTGTTTGTAAAAAAATTTTTAATCTCAACTCCTGCGAGGTCGGACAGTCTTTAAAAATAAACAAATATCCATCGGGATCCGAGCGTCGATGACGGGGCAACACCCACAGTATCGATAATACCTATCGCCAGATGAGAATCTTCGCTCGGGCTCCCGTAGTAGCCGATGATGTCACTCGTGGCTGCGTCAAGGTCTCCAATCGGAGATACTCGAGTTTGTGTGTACAGTCGGATGGGCGATGACGTCACACTCCGACTAAGCAATACATAATGTAACATTGAGCGCGACACACGTATAATGAATTGCAATGTTGTATTCTACACCTATGTACATATCTTTGGAGGCGAGTGGGAATTTCTGTTATTATTATTATTTTTTATCCAAACGTCACTTTAACTGTCGCTGCTGTTCAGTCGGCTTGCGCCTCTCGGAGTAGATCCGGAATACGTAAACATAATGTTACGAGCTTCCACGATGCCCAACCACGGAGCAGTCGAGCGAGGTGATAATTCCGCAGAGGCTAAAATTCCACCGGCAGAATTTCTAATGTTCGTATAACGTTCTACCGTAAAACTGGGATATTGCGTAAAAAATTAAACCTGCAACTGCACACGTTGGTCATTCGAGCTCACGCCATTTTCTATGTGGTTCGAGAGTTAAATTAATCATTTCTATATCAATTCTACTATACGGGCAAATTCTTCGAAATGGTTGAATGTCAGCTATAGGCAACATTTTGTAATAGATACATTTTCGTTCGTGGAATGTAATTTATTCCATTCTATGGGTACGGTTCCAGCGTTAAAATACATAGCAACTTAATAATTTTTTTCAATTGAAATAATAATAATTGTACACTGTAAAAATAAATTGTATATTTAATATACTGGAACTTGAAATCTGCTAACAGTACTCACATTAATTAAACATTAATGTACTTTGCTTGTAAAATAAAAATACCGGATATTAAAATTACAAATCTTTTGCTCGAAATTTACAAAAATGTTCATGAAAAATACAAATTTTACTGTACATTTGCAACGCACATGTGTTTGAAATTTCAGAAACGGTTTATGTAAAAAAGCTTCCGATACTGTTCATTAATTTTCAAACAAATTTTTTTTACAGTATAGGTATAAAAGTTCGTAGTGAAAATGGTCGATGTTTATTGTGCAACGTTGGTTCTTTCGAGTAACTGTGCTCCAAGATTTCTCAGGATGCGCTCCGGCCGTCTCCTCGAATTACTTTAGATATCGTGCGAGGCTATAAAATTTCCGGGGTGTCGGGTGTCCCGACGAATTCGCGGAATTAATCAATGACGGATTAGATTCTCATCCCGAGCTCGCGAGAGATTGATCAAAGACGAGGCACGCACAAACGAGGCTCTTCGGCAAATAGAAGATAAAGCCAGCGCGCACGCAACTCGCGCCCGAGTCAGTCTTGTGCAGAGATAAGTTCGCATTTGTATTCCGGGTGTCGCACACAACGAACAAGCTTTGGGTCGTCGCACACCCGATGCCCATCAGGGGACACTCCACCCAAACGTACAACTGTACTTTCAGTCGCGTGAGGAGAATTACGAATTCGCGATTACCACGTGCCGATACCGCGAATATCCGCTCTGCTTATAAGCGAACTCGGACAGAAATTTAATTATTCGAGCCCGCGAAGATGACACCGCATACCTTTGCCTGGCAGTAAAATACAACGGTAAAATTTTGACCAGTGAGTAGAGGCACAGAAAAAAAAATGGGTCCACATGGAATTTTCCATTTGAAAGAATTGACGTAGAATTGACGAATTTTTGTATTTCATTAAATCTCTGAATCTTTAAATCGTACAATTATTTGTAATCGTAATTTGACATAGAATCGACGAATTTTCATATTACTTAAAATCTTTAAATCGTAACGTTCCTTACCCGAGTATTTCTTGCAATACTTATTTTGGTTTTCTTGCATCATTTTACAAAAAAAAAAAAAAAAATTGAAAAAAATTTTTTGCCGATGGTTTTTTTCGTCGTTCACCGTGGACCCCCGAAATTTCGAAGTGATCGCTGACTCGAGGGACAGATGCTCGCCGAGCGTGGTGCCACATTGACCTTATACAGTCCGAGGAACCGTGGCAAATTCCTGCGTTCCGTGGTTGAGCACCCCCCGTCGAACTCAATCTGAAATTCACCCCTCTCGTTCGGGGCGCGCCGTTGGGGTGCAAAACTAAACCTTCCGCACTGGCTTTCACCCGGGCTGTGCACGTACGAGCACACACACACACGCTGACTTTACCACGGGCAATCGCTCCATTCTGAGGGATAATTTTCCCTCTGGCCGCCGCCGCCGACGAGCAGAGCCCGTTTACTGGTTCCTCGTCACCCTCTGTACACATTTTCCGTCGGCAAGCATCGACGATACTCTACCGTCGAACAATCTTCAGAGCATATGTAATGAATTTAATTATTTCACCCTCGCAAACCCTTCGTCGCTCATTCAATATACTCCAAGCAGTTTTAGGCAAGAAAACTTGTTGAAAGTCGGATCGAAAATTATTTTGCATTTTGCATTGATAATCAGAAAAAGGGTTCGAGCTAAAAAAAAAAAAAAACTGTGCGTCATGAGGGAAGGAAAAATGATCCGGGAAAGAAATTCGAACAGCTCGCGCTGCCATTAATTATCGTCAGGGAGCGCGATGAAATTCGCCAGCGATTCGCGAGGAGGAAAGAGGAAAGAGAAATAGAGTTGCAAGGCTCGTTTCCTCTGTTCGCTCAAGCCATTGGCAATACGCCACTCTCCGTCTCGCATTCGTCGTGCAACACGTGAGTGGAACATAATGCCGTGGCCCGGTGGTAAATTGCCACGAGGGAATTAATGAAACAAGCAGCAAAAAAAAATTGCAAAAAAATAATACAAAAGAAGTTGTGGAGAGAAAAGTAGAGCAGACTTAAACTGATGTAATAACGAAAGCGCTCGGAAATAGCGTGCGATTATATTTCAATGTGACGTTCGCGACGGAAGCTCGTGAGTTTTGAGAAAAACAGAAGAAAAAGGAGGGAAAAAAATAATAAATTGTAACGTGTTTATTTCTGGCGCTCTTCGTCACCTAGAACTGTGCCAATCTTCGATATTCAGGCACGACACTCAGTTTACTCAAAAACCAAAAAAATACGCCAGTTTCTGTTCGTTCCTTTTTTTGTATTAATAAAAAAATTTATTCACAAAAATGTTATTCATTTAATTGTTATTCGCAATTTCGTTCAGTCTGTTGCACTTTATTTTTCGCTTGTAAAATAACTGAATGTAAATGTGATCGTACCGCTGAAGTTTATCGACCTCCGGTCCGTTCCCGAGACAATTGGATCACAGCAATATTCGCACGGTGTAATATAAATTACGTCGAATTTTCCCTCAGTCTGTACACCTCTGTCCGCGTTCCGAAGACGCCGGACCCACGCCGGGAAGAATCTCTCTCTCGTCATCCCGTTTAGTAATACTTTGCGTAGGCGAACCGCAGAGTCTCTCAGGCTTCAGATTCGTGGGGTCAAGTGGCTTATCTGCGCGTGAATTACACACCGGGATGAGAAACACTGCGGAGCGAATTCGTCAGAATTAAGACCGCTTCCTGGCATTTAATTTTATAGTTCTCGGACGAACGGTCACAGACTTTTTTACCGGGCCTCTACAGAATCCCCTTTCTTCGGTCACAGTCACACACGCGAATCACCTATCGCAGCGGTCGTTAAAAATTTAATCGGCTTTATCCATTCCCGTGATAGTTCGAAGAAACATTCAAATCTTCATTAACCCGAGACGAGCGCACAAATGGGCCTGATAGAGCATTCAGCATTTATCTCGTAGAGCCTGTGATTTCTATAGCGGTTGATACATCAAAGTTGCACCTTCGCCATTTTGTTGTTTACATCCTGACGTATCGATTTCGCTACGAAGAAGATGAAAACAAATCATTCCCGGCGGAGAAATAGCGCGATGAAGACGGGGGTGGAAAATCCGTTACCGCAAGGCCATTAAGTGAAATAAATCTTTATTGGGTCAGGTGTGTTATAAATCACTGTCCGACTTGTTTTTTATTATTTTATTTTTTTCCTCTCCTTTTAATATGAAAATATGTTCCCATTGATAAACACGCACGTGCCGGAACGATTATTAACGCCTCTCCGACGATGATAATCAGAATTGAAGTCTATGCCGGAGCGTGGGCAGCGCCGGTGTGCACGATGTGTGTTTCTTCGCGGTAACCGTCAGCATATGTGCAGCTTCTCGGACGATTAGACTCGACGCCTGGTTCGCAATTCTAGCTGGCTGTCAAGACGGGTGTGTGACCCGATCTGCGACGATTAATCGATTATACTCGTTTGGAGTACTCAATCCCGCACGATCCGCATCGCAACCGTCCGTGCTTATTCGAGCGTGTCACGTTAGATGTCATTTGAAATTATTAACTCCAAGCTCGCTCGTAACGTGATACACTCGAATGTCTCGAACTGCTACCGAGGATCACAGTTTGATATGTGCATTGAGGGAATTTTCTTTTATAATTAAAACTGGCGTTTTATTGATTTTCACTAATGTTCGTATTTTTATATCCGGCCCCATCGATCGTAGGAATTAGCAGCTGGAACGTACAACCGACTGCAGATACATAAGACTCGGATAGAATATTAAAAAATTGCTCGCTCTATCAAGATTTCTTTATGCAATAAATGTTAATAATTATTACATTTACATCAATATTTTATTTTGTTCTTCCTTGAATAAAAATCATTTTCAATTCGAATATAGTTTCAATCATTTTTTTTATCCGAAGAATTTTGTTGACTTTTTTTATTGTCGTGCTGTAAAATGAAATTTTATCTTTTATTGTGTCTCAAGCTTCAATTAGTAACTTCCATCTTCGCGTCCGTATCTTTTATCCGCGTGCGTTGTAACGGACGCAATTGCCCAGACGTTGCTTTAATCCGACGAGGTTTATTGGACGATTAAGAACAATAATTTACCTCTCGCTCCCGAGTCGAATGGATTAAGAGGTAGGCCGCGAGCTTCCGTCCGGGCGAGGAACAAAAAAAATCAGTGAAGCTGCGTATCTGTCGATGCGTGCTGGAGTGCGTGACGGCAATCACGAGCGAAAAGAACTTCTCTTTCGCGGTAGACACGCGATGAGGCGTGGCGAGTTTTTAATGAGTGTCGAATCGTTAAACTCAGCCTGGCGACTATCTCGAGCTCGCACCGTCGTCTCTCGCGTACATTGCGGTAGCTCACAGCTCGCGCATCCGTCAAAATGTCTCTAAAATAATTAAAAAAAAGGAAACAAAAAAAATGCAAGTGTTGCAAAATATATTGACCTATTACAGTACCCTTATTTAAGGTATTCCTTGCGAATAGCGTTTACTTCGCATAAGTTTCGGCGAAACGAGAGGGAATTGCAAACACTTCTAGATGGTATACAAATCTGAAAAAAATCAAGCATATTAACGGTGCTCAAAAGATTAATTTTGCATAAAAATAACTCCAAAACGTTTTTGACAAATTGATGAAAAATAACATTGTTCGCCAAATCACATCATTCGCAAGGTCTACCTTAAGACAAGCAAAAAAAGTGCTGAAAAAAAAAAGAACAAAAGTAACATTTTTAGCCATCGTTAGCTCCGATGTGATTAATTCGGCGACAGCTCCCTGAACATAGTGAATGGGCTCAAACCTTCCATAATTAATTAAACAAAAAAAAAAAGAAAGTGAATATGTGCTCTTTTCATGACACGAATGAATTAGAACGTCCCATCGCGAGGACGAGAGACAGAAAAGCAGAGTGGTCGTAGCATTGATGAGAATAGAAGTAACAAAGGAAGCGAGCTTCGTCGAGTGTCATAAAGCAGTGGGGTAACTGTATAGTACATGTGGGTTTCCGTGTATGGAGCACGGAGAGAGAAAACCAAAGGCGGAGGGAAAGAGCGCGGCTGCTGGGCGCCACGCTGCCCAGATCGATGCACCTCGTTTGTTCGCCACGACCTACCTTCCTCCCACATCGCCCTCTCTCGATCCGTATAATTTTTTTTCTCTCCTCTCCATTCTACCTCGTTCGCCCGAGTTTTCTCCGCAAAATCTTTCACCAAACACTCGAGATTTAAATCCCACGGGAACCGCCTTCGAGACTTCGAAGTATTGAATTCGAGTGACTTTTTTTTTAAGTTTCGCATAAGTTTGATAAAATTTAAAAAATTCGTTTACTGAAACGATCGAGAATCTAATTTTAGTTTTTTGTTTGTCTTACAGTGAAGGCAGGGAAAAGGTGCGCGTAGCGTTTCTGGGACCGACGCCATCGCCCGCGACGCCCGGTGTTCTTCTTCTCGAGCCGCTGTTACCCTCGGGTCACCTCATAGACGGAATGTCGGCGAGTCCAGCGGAACTCCTCACCACGCACACCGAGCACACGTCGCCTGCCTACCACGCGCAGATCAGGTAAAAATTTTACGTAATTTCGATTACCAATAAGGTAAACGGCTCAGTTTCCGCCACTGTCCCAGTTACCGCCATCGAACACAATTTATAGTAATAATAAAGACAGGTTTTGTTTAATACAAAAGAACTCGACGTCATGTTGAAGAGCGAATTTTACTCTTGATTAATGCCGCAATACGCATATTTTTTGATAAAATGTTCCATTTAACAGTTGAAAATGGCAGAAACTGGGCCGTTTACCTTATCGGTTAAAATGTCGTTAAACTGGAGTCAAAAATTCAGCTTCAATTTAAAGATTAAAAAAACGTAACGACATGAAGGTCGAATTCGATATCGAACTTCCGGGGTTTTTTTGCCTGATTCGAGCAAGAAATTTTTTTGCTTATTGATGAAAACATATTCATGATTGCTTCGATTTAACCGTAGCTGATCGTTCCTCGCTCGCCGCTCTCCCCTTTATCGAGTTACGAAATACTATATTATTAATATTCCCGGTGGCGATTATTGACGAGAGGCGAGAGGCTGCCGACGATGTAACGGTCCACCCTACCAACGGAATAATAATTAGCCGTCGTGCTCGCCATTCGCGCGTCCCCGCTTCGACCTTAATGGGCCGGAAGTGACGTTACCCTTTGCACAGGTCCGTCAGCCTCTGCGCTCCCGGCGAGTTTATTTTCGCCTTGTATTTCGTTCATTCGACGAACCTTTTTGCGTACTCTAGAAAATTCAAGTCTATACTCTTTCATTTAAAAAAAAAATATTTTTTTTGTGGATCGATGTGTTGTATTATTTTTAAAAAATATTTCTATGAAAAATTCATCTTTAAAAGTGAAGCGCAAAAATGCACGAATATAGATATCGTTCCAAAGAGATAAGATTTTTTTTCTTGCCGCTTTTACTTCCGCCTCTGTGCCGTTTCAGCCGACTGGTCGATTCTTAGCTCGAGAAATGCAAAAATTTAGTTATAATGCTTTTCTTTTCTTCAAAGCACGTTGCCGGTGCCGATAGGCTTATCTCCAAACGTTACGGGCACCGCCTCGAAGCTTTAACTTCACGCTCGGCGGTGTAGAGAACGTTCGCCAATTTGCAGTTAACCAACTCTCCAGTACACAGATTCGTTCCGGGTAGTTGTGTCGGCACGAGATTGACTGCGAAGTTTAGCGTGAACGGGTGGAAGGGAAAAAAAGTTCCGCCAACGAGTCGCGAGCAATAACAAGGAGATAAAATTCCGATTATTTTTCGACGTTGTTCCTTATAGAGCGTTTTAGATTATACATTTAAAAAGACATTTTTCATTTCATTAAAAAAAATGGCCTAAATACCTACGGAAACGTGTTCTCCGTTGAAAACTGAGCGAACTTTCCCTTTACCAAAATTTCGTAGAGTGCATACTTCCCAAACTGCGATCAGTTCAAGTTCCAGCCAATGAGGCAGCGCGGACGACAGTAGCGCCCTCTGCCGCTCCGTCCCATTGGCTGGAAGTTCGACGACTCGTAATTCGAAAACGGTGCACTTTACGAAAAAAATTCAAAGAGTTAATTTGCTCTAGATTGAAGCCTTGACACAAACCCACAATTCTTTTCGGTCCCAAATATGGTACGCTTGATGAAAAAAATAATCCGTATCATCAACCAACATTTTTCATTTCGTATTCCAACTGAGAACTGAGCAATGGAGACAAATAGATAAATGAGCCACGCTCGTTATTATCCATGAACCGAATGTCTCTCGGAACTTCCTGCGTTCCACGAAAACCGTGCCAAGAACGTCGTTCGCCACCTGAATACTTCTCTGTATCTGTACTATATATATAACATCTAGGAAAACTGTATAAACAGCGGCAAAGTTTGAACTATACGTATATTCGTTTTGGCATCGACGAAATCTAGCGTCGGACTGTGAGAACATCGCTGCGACGATATACCGACGTATGCACAGTGAGCGTCAGCAGGTGCAGCTGCCGGTGTCTCCGCTGCTCGTCGTCGACAACGAGCGTCCTCGGTCCGTTCTACGATGCAACGTGCGCACTAGCGCTAGGCGGAACGAAGCCAGAAGCAGGCACCTTAGCGTGCGAGCGAACGAGAGAGGGAGAGCCAGAGAGGGAGAGGAGAGGATGAAGGATCGATATAGCGTGGGTGGGATGTGCAGAGGCGCTGCAAGCGAGAACCAGCCATCAGTCGTGCCGTCGGAGCTGCATCGGCGAACGCGCGCTCCTCCGCTTAATAGTCCTCCTCAGAACAAGATTCAAATCAATCTAACGGCAAAATAAAAAAATAAATAAAAAACAATAAATAAATAAAATTTGGAGAAATAAATATATTTTTTACTTGAAAATATAGTTTGATATTTTACGTTGAAACCATAATATTTTATGAAAATTTGATAACATTGCCAATCATGAATGACAATTTTCGAATGACTCGTGCTGCGTGAGGTGTTGGAGATGATTCGCGGTTTCAAGGTGAATGCCGCGAGTGGGCACTGAGTGAGAAATGAAGTAACTTCGAGGGCAAAAAATCGGGAGGATATTTGGGGAGTTCCGATTTTTATTTTTTTTCCTTCATTTCTTTTTATGACGGTTTTCGATGGAAAGGTGTGAAGGGGTTGGGGAGAAATTTATCGAGACTGTCCGGTATCTTCGAGTGGATTGCTCAGCTTGATCTGGCTGCTGCGTAGTGCCGAGGTTGAATGGATCGGTCCAACCTAACCCTGGACTCGACCTACTAGCGCACATCCAGCATTGACTGGATTGTTTTTTTTCGTATTTTTTACTTCCTCGCTCTACGTGACATTCGCGGTTTTCCATATTATTAACGTCGCACGTACGACACCTCAAATTACATCTAAGATTTTCTTCATGTAATTTAATAATTATTATCATATTTAATTTTTTTTTTGTAACAAAAAAATTTAAATAGTGTTTTTTATTTTTGGGAATGAAATCTTCCACTTTTATTTGAACGTAATTAGACAATTTTAGCATCACTCCGGAGAATAGAATAAATAGATTACGTCGTATTTTGCAACAAATGCAGTTTTAACGAGATAATTTGTAGGCGAACCTAATTTATTAAAATTAACTGCAAGTCGATAGCGCCGAGTTGGTGCGAGTTCCGAGAGTTAACGCACTCGACTTGCACTTGTTTGACGTCGACGGAGACAGAAAGATAGAGAGGAACCGGTGCCAAAGATAGTCCAAGAGAAACGAAAGGAATCGTCGGAGACCGTGACCTGCCCCAGCGTCGAGTGTCGAGTTCGACCGGCTTCCGCAAGCGTTACAGGTCGCTTAGACGACTCTCGTATCGTGGTTTCATTCTTACAATCGTTTTTAATCAGTCTTTCACGGTATCCGGGCCACGCGACTCGAAATAAGAAAAAAAACAATCGTTATATCGTCTGAAATCAGACGAAATCGTTGGGTTTTTAACGATCGATGATGAACTGATAAGAAAATAAAAATCACTTGTCACGGTTTCCGGAAAAAATGATCGACTAACATTATCGTGATTGTAGATCACGATTTTTTTAAGGCCAGATTTTCCCCTCATGGAAAAAAACAATGACCGAGAAACAATAACGTCTCTCTCCGGTGAAACTTAAACGGCTTAAATTATTTTAATTTCTGATGCAAAATATAAATTTTTGCGTGATAACAAAAAATAGGTTTTCAAAAGATCGAATCTGGCACTAATTAAAAAAAAAAAATTCCTTGTAAATGACAATGAGACTGCAGGATATTTAAATGAGTTAAACTGGACGGACGTCCAAGTTCGAACAGGATACAATTTTGCGCGGTAGGGGGCGTGATATTGATAAAAAGAATAATAATAATTCGCGGTCTCGATTGTGTTTAGTCAATATAATGAATTCAGAGATTAAACCGTTGGAATCTCGATGTCGGTATATAGTTATATAACCATTGAATTAATCTCATTAGCTTACGTGAATTGCAGTGCGGGTTTGCCGGGGCCGTTTGATAATACGCACGAGCACGCGCATGTGCTCACCCTACGCGTGGCGACTGCGCCAGCGAGTCCGACGGTGTCACTGTGGTTCTCGCCGCGTTTACCCCGCTGGCCCACATTTATATTGCAGAACAGAGAAGGATGCTTTGCGACCTTGTGGCCCCCATAGTCAACCATCAGTCGAGCCAGGCTGAAAACAATAAATGCGAAAAAAAAGAAACCAAATTTCAATAAATTTATGAAAAATTATGATTGTTTTGCAATTAATAAGAAAAGTGTGTTTACGTGTGTATAGTTAAAAACTGACTTTAAACTACGCGTTTACAAATCGTCACCATAAATAACATTTGTCCTTCCTAAAAACAACTGAATTCAATGAAACATACGACAGTAGTTTGCTGACTATATCGGCTTTAAGTTCGCGGAAGTTCTTTCAACATGTTCCAATGCAAAATATAGCGAACAGTCTATAGAACGACGGGCGAATCGTCTGAAAATGTCAAGCTTTGGCATTAAAGCCCACCGTTCGCATTTCAAAAGGTTTCCACTGCTTGAATTGCATTTAAAAATGTAAAAAAATATATAACAAAATCATGGTTCGTGCAGTTCGCATCAATAGCTCTTTCCAATGAATTAGGACGCGATAACAGCTCCGATTCAGTGTCGAACTTTCACGTTTCGCAAATTAATTATACACGCTTCGAAGTTCGTTGCCGAAGTTTAACTGATAAATATCTCATCGCTTATCCGTTGAATTTCGTTCGGCGATAATCCGTCCGGTACGAGCGAGTGAGGAGTCTGTGCTCCGCGGCTCGAAGGCGCGTGTTTTCGTTTAACGCGAATTAACATCGATTAGCGGCCGCAGACACTGCAGTCGATTTATTACCCTCAATACAATACTCAAAGAACTTAGCGAGCTCGGGTTGATTAGGCCTGCGAAGCTTCGAAATGTAAAGAAAAAAAAAATACAAAAAAAGGTAAAAACCTCGGGGCTGAATTAACGCGACTTCGAACGAGGACTCATTAGCGAAGGAATGAAATAAAAGTAAAACCGTCTCGCGGAAGCCGTATCGCTGAGACGTATATAAATGAAAACGAATCGATAATAGAATACCGTGGCACTGGCACTGCCGCTCTGCTGCATGTCTACCGGCTGTTTGCTGACTATTCTCGGACCCTGTTGAATTGAAAAAAACAAGATAGAAAATAAAAATTGAACCCATCAGCAACGTCATTACTAATGATGGATTGAAACGGCGATAAACACGAATAAAATTCTCGTTCAATAAATAGGCTCAATATGTGTCACATTTATTCGAAAAAAATATATATATGTATACATGTGTGCTTAATTAAGGAAATTAAAAAAGTTTTATTACCGATGTGACTCTTAGATGAAAAATCGATGAAAGTTTGTAAAATAGCTATAAAGGTAATACGCGGGACGGTGCGATTGTCGTCGAGGGTGTCGAGGGTTGTCGTAAATGGGTCAGGGCTGCCCTGAGAGAACCTTTAGGGGAGAAAGTAGGCTGATGCTTCTGTACGACCCTTATCGACGCTAGCCGATAGCAGTGATACTTAGTTTTGCGATTGTTCTGTCGTCCCAAAATCGCTATCAAGTCCACGAATGCTTTTAAAACAAATCATAATTGATTACTAAAATTTTCAGTCGACGTAAATAATTAAGTCCATTGAAGGCTCGAAGTAAACTCATCGATAAATAATATCTTCAACCCTTCAAAATTAAAGAAGATGAAAATGTCGTTCTAAATTCAGATGCTGCATTATTTTTATAGTTAAAAATGGTTTATACTTTTTATTTTATGCTTTATTAAAAAAAATGTCTGGCTATATTTTTAAAAAAATTATACAGTTAAGAATTGATGTTGAAAAAATATAAAATCCTGAAAGTTAAAGAGTAGTTGATTTTTCGTGTCTTAGGAGCGTCGAAGCACAAAAAAAAGCACGTCGCTTTCCGGACGTCATACGTCCGAATTCTTTCGCTTCTGTTAGACCTATCGGACGGAAATAGCCCGGAGAAATAGTCGGATAGCTCGAGTCTGACGAGCAGTCGGCTGCCGGATCCCTCGCTCGTTGGATGGTCTTTCCTCGCGGCTCCAGTAATAATTAGAAATCTTCGGATCACCACCAGACAGCTCAATTACTCTTTATTTTTTCCTCATTTTCTCGCACAGATACGAATCAGCGCTTAACGTATAATCGCTTCGGAGCTCCGACTTTTTGCTTATCTGCGTTCGCCGAGTGGAAAAGTGTCCGAGAAAAACGACCGTGAAATAATGGAAAGTCCGTTCAGAACTCTCGGCAGAGTTTCGACATCGCGTCATGGGCGCCCCCTGTGTCATAGCGAAAATAAGTCTGGACTGAAATAAACTCGCGAAAGCTTCGTCCATCTAGCCGCGACCACCCGCCTGGAGCATTTCGAAAATAATATATTCAATCTAAAAAAAAAAATAATCGAAAAACACGACGATAAAAATAATTCGAAGTTCGATCTACAAGTTGCGCGAAAAGAAGTAACTAAAACAAAAACGAACACTGCAATATTTTTTCGAGTGTAAAAAAGGAATTCCAGTAACAATGTTAATATCTACAACGACAGTGGGAAGTTCGACGAAAAATCGTAGATAGCATGGAGCGAGGTATGGAACGTTGCAGATATTAAAGTGATCGTGTCCGACGAATTTGACGAGGAATTTTCGTGTCTGCGTCGAGAATTCGAAAAATGTCGACGACACACGGAGGTCACGTTTACTACGTGATCAAGGTGCCGAAAGACACCGATGGCGAGGAGAGGTAAACATTTTAAACGAATACAGTTAATAAAATTTAATTGAACAAAAATTTATAACATTATCGATTGTATGAAACAGGAAGAAGTTGCATCTGAAGGACTTCGGGTGAATGACCAATTTGAACTCTTACAGTCCAGACTCTTGTGTGCGTTAATGGTTTTCTTAATTGCAATCCTCCAACGAAGTTTGACCTCCTTTTACACAAGTAAAATTAAAAAATTAAAAAGAATTGAATGGACTGAATTATTCTCAAGACTTATAAGTCGTAGAGCAGAAGAGTAATAAAGTTTTGCTCTCGTAAAGTTTTACCTCAACTAGGCGCCCTTAAACTCGTTTCAGAACGGCTTTTCGTCGCTTCAACGAGTGAAGGGTTAAATAATTAAAAAATATAAAAAATTAATTTTTTTCTTTAATGGACTGTGATTTGCTTTCGTGATGCACCTGAATAGCCGCGTCAAACTCTTCTCAAACTATACCTCTCCCCCGCTCCAACAATAAGGAGTCATCCGACGTCAGCATTATTTTCTAGAGGCAAAACCAAAGCCTTTCCAACGGTGCTGCCTACAGCTATTACGATGCAACCTGGAGCGAACATTGCTCTCTCAGCTGGTTAAAGTTTGAAGCCTTCATGGATCGAGTCTCTTGGTCTATTCTCATTCTCTCCGCTGACACAGCGATTGTCGTGTATTATCCAACCTCTACCCATACAGATATTTATTTTAATTTTTTGTTACATACCTACATCGTTTACTGTTCTCCGAGCCTGAACCAATTTTTCTATAAGCATTTCTTACTCACTAAAAATCAATACGGAGATAACAAAAATATCTCTCACGTGCGGGTGAAAGTTACGACGCTATCGATGAGAGATAAAAAAAAATCTTGATAACTCGTTTAAATTTTATTTTATGAGTGCCCAATAGAAAAAAATATATGCAGAGTATATTGAAGATATATCATTGAAATATGGGATACATTTTCGACGACAATTTGTGCGCAACGTCCTTTTACATGTTAAATGGTCAGAGATACGCCCTTCCGTTTCTCAGCTGTCGGTAAATTTAATTTCCGCGAGGAAGCACAGAATCAGCAAGCCACGGCAACAAAGGCAGCGGAGTGAACCTTTAGTGAAAACAAAAAAAAAACGTGTGCAGCATGAAAGGACAAAAAGAGAGTCTGCAAAGCGAGTAAGGTAGAAGCCTTATTTTTTTTTTTAGGAGGCACTTTCGCAGTGCAGCCTCTATCTTCCGCCTTTCCATTTCACGTTTTTCATGATAATCTTTCGACCCACGGTACTCTTAGGGACGCATATTAAACAAGGTACAATGCAGTTTTCTTTGAATATTGCGAGTGCAGTCCAAAATGTCGTAACTTCGGCCAGCGAAGTTATTAACGCAGATGGCAAAATGCCAAAATAGTTTCGGGTTCTCAGTTTCACCGTAGCTCTCCTCCTGCATCACTCTCTCCCTCATTTTACGCTTTTGTCCCACGATCCGCGGAAGGAAAGTTTCTCACGTCCATCGCGAGAGAAAATTTTAATACGCAACCTCCAAAGCCAGATTTTCGTTGCCGACAATTTTTCGAAGTCTACTTTCTTCGATCTTATCCTCATTAAATTTGTCTTCGAAACTATGCAAGATGTGTCTTATCATGCCCTCGAAGACATGCGAATTTCTATTATATCATAAAAGCCACGAAAGTATTTAAAAATGCGAATTTTCAATGGTAGAGACCTGTTTTACCTACGAACAACGTTAGTCGCTGTATCATCCAAACGACTCGACGAATCGTTACAAAATTTTTATGGTATCCTCAGCAAGTTGTCACCTTCGTTTGAGAATTTTTTCAGATTTTTCGTTCAAAACTCCTTCCGTGCAAAATTTTTTTTACACCGTGAAAAATATTGGTTCCTTAACAGGGTTAGAAGGAAATCTAAACTGCGTTTCCCTTTTTCATTCGTCAGATCATAATCGTCTGAAAATTTTCCGGTTGAAATCTGCTCGTGGCTTACTCCGAGCTTTCCCGCTACAATTTTTTAAGATCGTACGTTCGATCCCCTCGGCTTATTGGAGGTACCAATACACGCCCGCTCTATGCATCATTGTGTGTGGAATGCCCTCACCCAGCAGAGCACTCTAGCAGTGTCCGCCCGGCGTTTTCCCTCGGCGACTTATCGGCCTCGCCGCTCCCAGTTGCACAGCATCCGCCGCAGCGTACCGCATCGAGGAATACATTTTTCTATTCTCTACACGTAGAGCAGTAGCGAACCGGAGCACGAGACGGAACGAGATAAGACCTTCGGTATCTATCCTATTTATTTATCGATTCGCTGAGCAGCGCCGACGGATTTATCCAGGTGAATGTAGGAATGAGGTAAAGACGAAGCTCGTAAAAAAAAAAAACAAAAAAAACCAAGAAAGAAACCTCTCGGCGCTGTAGTCGACGGCTCTGCAGAGTGGACAGAGTCGAGGAAAAAGTCGTACCGATGTTGCAAGGAAACAAAATAGAATGAACCGAGTGGAAGCGATGCGGTCGATCGAGACTTCCGATAGAATTTAGTCTCGTTCCGTTCTTCGCCTTCTGGCCTCGTACCACGGTTTCTTCCTCACCTTTTTTTTCCTCTCCTCGAGCTTTTTGTGCTATCGAAATGACTCTGTCATGAACGACCGGAAATACGCTGTCGACTCGCGGCTCGAGCTGTGATATTGGCAGGTTAAAGGATGAAGAGCGCGGAGCAGAAAAAGAATGATGAGAAAAGAAATTGCAGATTTCCTCCTCATCGGCTGTTCTACATCCCATGTATTTTTTTTCCCGCGGATAATTAATCCGTCGCTCATCTCACTTCCGGTTTGATATTTCGTACTCAAGTATCGGCGCCGGAAGCGACGGAAGTAAGATTTTTTTTTTTACGTCAAAATTGTTCGAATAACGGGTTATCGTTTAATTTGTACCTGCAATAACGCTGGAGATCGTGAGATACATAACGGTGATAATAAGTAAGAGCTAACGCGATGGGAATTGGAATCGACGGGAATGAGCGTGAGCACAAGTTATTTTGTACTTACGCACGGACGTAGAACGCCGCTGCCGATGCCGATGTTGCCGCTGGTTGTATCAGGCAATTAGACTCGATTCAATGCCGGGGTAATGTCACGGTCGTTAGGGAGCGATCACCGTGTATGTGCGCGCTCCGGGCTCTCACGTAACTTATCGTATGCACTATACCCGCTCGGTTAACGAGTCGCGCCCACGATTAAATGACAACCTCATTTCCTCGACACGATTGTAGTGATTTACTTTTACATCACGAAAAAATCAAAAGTAAGATGAAACAAAAAAAAAACATTAATGCAAATCACACGGTGGAGAAAATGAGGGTAATTGAGAAACCCACGAGGGAAGGGCATTAAGTTAATGCAATTTCATTCGGGCCGGTGGTAAACGTCATTCGTGATTTCCTCTCACAGCCACATTTCATATTTCATTCACATTATTGAAAAATACGATTTATCGATGTGTTGTTATTGTTAATAATAAATTAGCCCTTCGAAGCCCAGTCGTACATCTCAGTGTCATTACGCCACATTGAATTGGTTTTCATTATTTTCTAAATTCTCGAAACAAAACAATTTTTTTTTTAAAGGATCGACGGATGCTCAAAAATTGGGCCAAAGATTGGAATTTTTATTTTATTTATTGGAATAGATAGATTAGAATATCGCCAATTGATATCCGACGTGCCTTATCAGCGATTCTTCATTATCGAGCTTATCGGCTTTAGTTTTAGCGATAGCGGACGAGGAATTCCGTAATAAATATCTCGTTTTGATTTTGTGATTCCAGCACGGACAGCGGATGGGACAATCCGTTCAGGCCGGACGGCGACCTGTCACGCGAGGCGGACGAGATCGTGGAGTTGATAAAGGGCGGCAAGCCCATAACTCCGACCCCGGGTCAGAACGCACCGCCGTTGCCTGGATGCGAAGCTACGGGTAAGGCGATCGACGGAGATCTGCTAGATTCGAGTACGAGCCCCTTGCTGAACGCTAGCGCCAATTCGACGGGTCGTCCCGGTGGTGACGCGGGCCGCGTTAACCAGGGGAACGGAAACGCTCACGGCACACCGGGAAAGCCGGGAAACGCTAACTCAGCTACGAAGCAACAGCCCGTCAACGAGAAGGTGACCCAACGTCATTTCCATTATCCGCTAACGAATCGACCTGTGAAATAAACCCGAGAAAACACGGCCCGCGGAAAAGGTGCACGTCAAAAATAAACAATGAAATACGGCATTTTTTTCATTAAGAATCTGCTATTTCATAAAAAAAATAATAAGAAATAAATGAATAAAATTAATTAAATTAAATATGATAAAAAATACTCCACATCAATCGCATTGTATCAGCAAGAAAACTTTTTTTCGTTTTTTTTTTTTTTTTTTCGTAGACATTGAGCATGCGATCGCTAATTCTATCTCTATATCTCTTGAATCGTTGACGCATCATCTGTGACGCTGTGCGTTGTGACGAGACATAGCGATCAGCAACCCCCAACACACACACATAAAGACACACACACACACACTCATATTTGGCGCTACAATAGCTATTAAGTGGATATCGTTTCACTGATGCCTAGAAATTGAAAAAAAAAAAAAAATTCTAACTAGAAATGTTAGATCTAATTTAACGGTCGAATATACAGAAAATAAAGTTTGGCATTCGTGACTCGATTTATACATATATCTCTGCTCGTATCTCACTTTAAACGCAGCTAATTGGAATATTTGAAACAAGTTTGAAGACGCTGACTTTGGAGTGAAACACGAATAAGGGCTTTCAATTTTAAGTATATTTTTAATTACTTCGGCTATGAAACAAAATTAATGGGAGATTGTTATTCGGTACTTGATTAATTATATTTTATTTATAATCTATCATGACGATGGACCTTCAAATCGTAGATAAAATAAATGAGTAACTAAGCTCCCTACTATGGCAGCAAAAACGAAAACCATAAAGCATGAAGCTGAAATTGGCAAAAATATTTAAAGGATGAACTTTGATATATCTGGTTTGATTTGTTTTTTGTTGTGCAGATGGGCCAAGCGACGACGGCGACCGTCGAAGTCGGCAGAGTTACAGCCCAGGGTCCGGGTGACGCGTCGCAGGTCGAGCACGTTACCCTCAAAAAGAAACCGAAGTGCAAGTGTTGCGTACTCCAGTAACGCGAGGGATATTACGTTGGACGGGGCGCCTGAACGATAATAATAATATTTCAAGCGTCGTCGCGACACGACGAGACTCCTGCCAGTGGCGATCCGGATATCCGGTTGTACGTTCGCGAAAGAGAAAATGAAGATGAAGAAGAAGGTGAAGGGGATGAAGAAAATTACGAAGCTGCCAGGAAGGTCAACGGGGAGACGCGTTATCTCGATGATAATCAAACTCGTCACCCTGGACTCTCGTGACACCGGGTTTGTGCTCGTCCACAAAGCGGCCCACGAGAAATCGCGAAAATTAAATCAAACCTCATCGAACGAAACTCGTCTCCCCTCGCAAGATTTCACAATCGTCCGAACAAAATGAGCATAAAATTAAACGATTCGAAGATCTTTGAGTCACGAGTTCGAACTACAGAAAAATGTTTTTTAAAAACGGTTTTCTTGATTAATCTGAACAATCGGTGGGATTAAAAAAAAAGGGACGACGAAAAGAATCTGCGAAAATGTGGGGAGACGAGAAATAGGGCAGTTGCATAAATATTCTTCGATCTATATCGATTCAAGACAAGAGTATTAAAAAAAAATCTGAACGTAAGAATTAAGTTTTAATAGCTAGTAAATTAATTTTTTAATTGTGAATGACAAAGCAAATCTATGTAACTACCCTGTCAGTTGGTTGAGAGAATCGTGTAAAGAAAAAAGGGAATGGCAGAGAAACCGAAAAGGGATCAAACCTCGCTATCGCGTAGACGCGCTCGCGCGCGCGCCAGAGTCTCCGAGCATGAGCATGAAAGAGAGAGAGATTCGAGCGTGACGAAGCTGCAATAACAGAGACAATTATCGCGCGCTCATATAAGTGATATATTAAGTTCCGCGACCGAGCGAATAAAAAAAAACAGGGGCGTGAAACTACGAGGGCGATAACGCGAAAAAACAAGATGAAAAATAAGATGACGAAGAAGAAAAAAAAACTAAAATATATTATTAAAAGTATATTGTAGATACAGAATGGTAGCTATATAGCTTATATGCTTTTACTATTGTGGCTATTACTGTTAAGATTGTCGTGATTGGAGCGCAGACGGATGTTTGAGCCTATAGCGCAATGCGGGAACTGATTAAAAAAAACAATTCACACCTTCAATTAATATCCCTTCGAGAATGAATATGGATTGAACAAATATGATCGATAAACATCGAAGGTATCGAATGATATTCCTTGCATTGTTGTATCAGGCATCAAACATAAACGCAACCTTATACAGATTTGAGGCGAGGCGTCGCGTCGACGACGTTGTTGGTGCGGAAAGAAATATTACCATTACCTTTGCGCGTTGTTGTTTCAAGCCCCGACTATCTCGAGATCATGCTGCTGCGTCGATGCTCTACAAACACTACTGATAAGACCTCGGCAAAAACAGCTATTAGTGTTTAAAAAAGTCTATTTAATGTGTTATTTTTTAGATCCAAGAGATATTTTTTAATCGACCCTTTGAAGCTCTATCTTTCAAACTATTCGATGAATCATTGTGAAATTGGTATCGTATGCTTTTTTTTGCTTCGAAGGGTTAAAAAAAAGAAGAGAAAAGCGTAATTTCGGAAGCGCGAGAATAAAAGATAAAGTTATCATCAAGTTTGTTGTTATAGCACGCTTCGTCAATTTTTATAATTATTCGAGCAATCAAAACGTCGAATTAACATATTTTGAATAGATTTTTTTTTTAGATTCTAATAGGCTTTCTTTTTGCTGGTGGTTCGCAGCTACGCACGCCGACAGCAGCTTGCAAGGGCGATGCGCGTCCCGGCCGGCGTAAAGATTCAGGATTTTACCCCCAGCGAATTGTAAATATTAATAGAATTTGGCGTAATAAACATCTGCGATCAGATAAACATTAAAAGACGAACGAGATTTCATCGAGGTCGATTGTCGCATGAAAATTATCTCGATCCCCGTCGATGACATTCGTGTCTTTTAACAGTTATTTTTTCGTGGGTAAATCGTGACGGCGATGCGTCATCGAGGCTTTCGAAAAATGCAAATTCAATTTCTTTCTTTCAAATCTACAAAAATAAATTTGTACGCAGCTACGAGAAAAAAAATTGTCGTTTGCATTTTTCACAGCCTCGATCGCCGCCGTGTGCACAAAATAATGTAAAATGCATAATTTTAATGTAAAAAAAGACGAAAAACGACCAACGGGATTTCGATCGTCCATTAACGTTGTTTTAACTATCTTTTAATATTTTATTATTTTTAACGATGTGATTTGTTCGCCGCAGCGCGTACACCTTTTACAGAATAGTATATATAGTATATACATATATAAATATATATTACTATTTATTTTTACCTTGTTTACTCGTCAATCTTATACACACTATGATCTCCGTCCGGAGCCTCCGGCGGATCGAAGTTGCAAACTATATTTTATAATTCGCAGGCGCAGCTACGCGTCGCAATCAATTCATTATGTATAGATAAAATTTATCATTATACAAAGTTTGAACGTGACTGGTTTGTAACTACCGTTGTTGAGTATTCGTATTTATACACGCGAAAGCCGAAACCCGGTATTTCCCGAATTGTTCTTTTTTTTAATGTTTCGTGAAGATAATTTTGAGAAATTTTCTCGGTTTGAAATCCGTGAAATCGATCTTCCCGTGGGTCATGCGAGTCACGAAGAACGTGGAATGATGTACGCTCGTATAATAGAATTTTATTGTAAGTATATCGTTGAAATCCTGAATGTTTACCTGCTTATACAATCCTTCGAAGCCCGACTTTTTTTAAATTTAATTTTGCGTCGAAAATGAAAATACATGTTGTCGCTCTTGGCACCGATTAAAAAGAAAAAAACAAACAAACAAAAAATCATGAAACAGCATTAACAAATTTGTTAAGCCAATAAATAAAATATTATCGATGAAAAAAAGTCGTTTCGTATCTCGTTCGAAAATCAGAAATGATTTGCCAATGTTTTTTCGATTCGTCGTGTTAGCTAGAACATGTACGTTAGCCCCTATGCTTAGAATGTCGTTCGACAACCGATTTGCAAGAAACGACAATTCGTTCGATAACGAATTGTCATTTCGACAATGCGTTGCGTTTGTTTTCAAATGCGGGAAGAGCCCGCAGCTTTGCGACTCGACGAATCTCCAAGGTCTTCTCGACACTCTTGAAAAAAAACCCAGTCCATAAACCCTGCGAAAGACCTTAGTTTCGTTGAGAAATTAGTCGGATGACCCGCGCGTTATAATATTTCCTAAGGCGATGAGAACTCCGTGCTTAGCAACCCTGGCGGCTTTCGAAAGGTGTTCACTAAATTAAAAAAAAAAAAAAAAAAATTCCCCGTCCATAAACCCTGTGTAAGACCTTCGTTCCATCGAAAAGTATGCCGGCTCGTAGTGTCGCAATTCTTTATAACTTTCTCCTAAGACGTGCTTTGCAACCCTGACGAATTCTCGAAGAATGTCTTGGCTACACTCTAAAAGAAATTCCCCGTCCATAAACCCCGTCGAACCCCACGTTTTGTCAAAAGTAGGTCAGCTCTTAGGGTTGCAATACGTTATGTATATTTTTTTTAAGGCGATGTGAGCCTTACCACTCCGACGCATTTTCGAAGGAGGTCTTCACTACGCTATAAAAAATATTCTGTGGAAGACGCCCGTTTCGTCGAAAAGATAGCCGGCTCGTAGGTTGGCAATAGATTACATATGGCAATTGCTGATATTTCAGAACCTTGAATACAAAAATGAAGTATACAAGACAATAGGAGAAAGTTTGTCTTAAATTGTTCAAACGAAACGTTTATTATAAAAAAGTAATAAAAGCAAACGAAAAGTATAAATTTATAAAATATATCTATATATATACAAATATGAGTTTAAAAGTTATGAACAAGATATTTCCTCGAAGCTATAACTACACTAAAAGTCGATTCATAAAAATACGTGCGAGGGAGGTCTAAAACCGTTCAAAGTTTTTGGATCTGAAAACACAACAAAAAAAAAAATACAAGTAACAAACGAATTTCATCTTTTTTTTTTCAAAGTAAAAAATTTACCCACCATTCATTGCCTCGGATTGAAGCCATGATTTTGTCGTTTCGTTCTTTGGCAAAAGCTTTCATCCTCGGAGTCTTCACTGAAACGCAAACGAAAAACACCGTTTAAAAAAAATAAGAAAAAAAAGAAAGAAAAGTGGCACTATAAAAAAAACGATTACTTACGTTTCGGCCTGGTAATGTGGGTTACGAATGTTGTACTCCCTCGGGACCGCCGAACGTTTCCGCTTTCCCCGTTGAGCCTCGAACGCGATTCTGCGAGCTACCCTGGCCTCGTATTCAGCATCCCCTACAGGATCCCAGGACTGTTCGCCATACGGTCCAAAAACGTCGGGAGGCGCGACAACCGGAGGAGCGATGCTTTGACCGGGGCGCCGGCCCGCAGATGCATTCGCACTAGCGGCCTGCCTTATCGCGAGGTCTCGCATTAAATTCTGCAGCACCATCGGCTCAGATCCATTGACGTTCTGGCTATATTAGAAAACGACAACAATTTAAAAAATATACAATATATAAATCGAACACTGCAAAGAAAGAATTTGTTGTCCCAACCGGAAGCTAATTTGGTTGGGCCAAGCAATTCACTTGTCGTCCTCAGGAACCGATTTGCTCGCTGAACCGATAATTCCTTCACGCAATCAATTAATTGGCTGGCCCAACCGAATTTTTTTCAGCTAACGGCAAAGCACAGAACACAAGGACAAAAGTAATGAGGAATCACTTAGAAACCAGAGATCGGCACAGTTAATTCGAGAACACCGCACATAGATCTGGGCCAATTTGAGAAAATCTTGCTTTTTTAAACGATCCGTCCACTCAGCTTAATGTATAAGAGCGTGTAACTTTTGTAATATTCACAATATCGGTGTGGCACTTCAGCAGTCATGTTGGTCACATTCTGGCGTTTCGATTGCACTACAACTGAACTAAAAAATGTTGTTCTTTGAGTGGCGTTACGATGAAGACGTTGCGGTGACAAATAAACATTGGCCTATATGAAGAAATCGTTGTGAAAACATTTTAAAAAGGTAATTCAGCCATACCGATCTCCGTGTCGAGCAGAAAAACGAAGGAGAAGTCTGGAGAGAAAATTAGAAGTGAAGTTACGAAACGGAGCACGATACTCACCACTCCATGACTCGAACTGAATAGAGGGCCCTTGACCCGCGAGGCCACCAACTCGACGTTGCTGGATGGAAATCGGTGTTTGGGAAGGGCTCGAGAACCCCCTCTCCGGATCTTCTTAAAACTTCTCCTCGACAGCTTCGACTTCCTCATCCCCGTTTTTCACGATTTCCTCGGAAAGATTTCTCGTCGACTACCTGTTCGTCGTTCCGACCGATCCGTGTCTTCAAATTTCCCCACCAGTAGTTCCGGGAATCGCAACCACCTGCAAAAGGTTGCGGGTCCAAAAACATTTTGTCACCAGTCTTCTCGAGCCTGTATTTTTCATCGTCGACCGCGAACAAATTTACTTTACGGAAACGCTCGCCAGAAGCGAAAGAGAGAAATTTAGTTCGTTCTGTCGCGATTCCCAAGTAAGTTCGTACTTAAGTTGAGAATCGAGTGCGAACTTTATTTCACACTTAAGTTCGAACACATACTTGAGTTCAAGCCTAAATTTCTAACTTACGTTCGTACTTCCAACCCTTTGCTCGGCCCATCGCCAGCAATCGTAAATCTTACGAACGAAAGGCAGCGAAATTTCAATAAAAAAAATTCCCTCTCCTCACTTTCGCGACTTTAAGGCAGTCTGTTAATAAAAACAGAGCGATCCTCTCGTAAATAACGCCGAAGCGGTTTCATTTACGAGAGGATCGGGAAAAGCGAGAGCCATTAAATGCCGAAGCCCGCTCCGTCAAAACAAAAAATTTGTTCTTCTTGTCGCGATTGCCAAGTAAGTTCGTACTTAAGTTGAAACTTGAGTGCGAGCTTCATTTCATACTGAAGATCGCACTTCGGCACATACTTAAGTTCAAGACCAACTTAAAACTCGATTTCACGCTTACATTTGTACGTAAGCTTCAAACAAAGTTCCAAGCTCGGTCCGAACTTGAGTCCGGACGTGAGATCGGACTTCCGACTGTTTGCTCGACCTGTCGCCAGTAATCCCAAATCCCACGAACGAATAGCACCGAAATTATAAAAAAAATAGAAAAAAAAATCTCCGCGCCTCACTTTTGTGACATTAAGGAACTCCGTTAAAAGCGCCCCGGCTTTATTTATGAGAGGATCGAGAAAAGCAAGGACCATTAAATGCCGAACCATGATCCAACAATAGGGTTCGTCCTAGGATCTACGATCGAGGCAGCCTACAGGGCGCCGACGATCGTGAAATGTTCCCCGACAACAATGGCCCACCTTATCCTCGATTTTACGACCGTCGCTGCGCAGCGTCGCCTCTATATATATATATATGTATATGTACGTATCCGTTACGCGAACCGATACCTGGTACCGAGAAGCAGCGAAATGTACACTAGACGATTGTCTCCGAGCCAGGCAATAGCACGAACCTCACCTAAAAGGAGTTATAATGCAATTAAAGTTATAAGTTAATTTTCAGGATTATCGCTACTTTATACGTACACGGGTTTGGGAAAAAGGCGCGCACTACCGTAGAATCGTGACGCGCTCGTCGAGTGTTGTCTATACAACACTCTATAGGCGTGCCACGTCTCGTTTTATTTATCGTTTCTATTATTATACGACTGTTTGCCTATACAACTATTCAATTAAACGAGAAACGTTCACCCAACACTGCCTCCGACTTCCAGTGCAATTTCGCGCGTCCTACGCCGTCGGGCGAAACATCACTTTATCGTCAGGCTCGATGCCTGTAACTATTTATTTTTGTATTTTTTTTTTCAATTTGATTTTTTTTCTGTTTACTCTGATGTAATGCAAAAAAGGTAATTAGAGACGCTTTCACGCGAATGAGAGAATTCAAGAACGCGGATTCTTCCTCCTACGCGAGTTCTAAAGGACACCCTCGAACCTGTTATTCTGTTCGATGCGTCATTAGATCCGCAGAGAAAAAATTCCCTATCTGTCGATCAAGCTTCGATCGATGAAAACACACGATCGATGATACATCGGTGAAACATTTCATTGTTTCACCTTTTTCTTTACTTCTTCAATATACATTTTTTTTATAAATCCTTTGAATAGCGATTTTATATTGTTCGGTGGATTTTTCGGTGCCGGTACGAAAGTAAATAAAGAGAAAGCGATATTAAAGTCTACGGGATATGTTTAAAAAAAAAAAATAATAATCGCTTTGCGAATGGATAGGTCAGTTACCTCCCATATTTCACAAAATATAGTTTCTGATATCGGCGCACAATATTGAATCTACACATTGGTAACACGAGACGAGGTTTGCGCAAAACAGTCTATCTTTTCTTACAGTTGTCGTCATCATTTTTTTTTTCTATAAATAAATAGACATCTTCATCAAAGTCCGCCCATCTTCACAACGACTTCTCTTCGCGGATTCTCCGCAACCATTTTTTCATATTTAATTACTCCTCTCGATCGGAGAGAAGAGAAAAAAAAATAATACTTATATTAAACGCTATCGCAGACGATAATTATTTCTCCCTAAGAACAAACCCTCATCCGCGAAGATGCAAGATAGAAGCGAATAAATAAAAATGGTCCATTGTTTCGGCCGAGACAGGTGGCCGATCGACGTGCGAACCTTGGACCGCTACCGTTGAACGAGGAATGTGGGTTCGGTAAACGTTCGAACAGTTGAGAGCAAGCGGTGCAAAGGCACCAACACAAAGTGGATGCATGGTGGCACAGGTGGAAATGTCAACGTCGCAGCGGGAGAAAGAGAGTCGGTCGAATATAGTCGAGAACCGAGAGAAAGAACACGAAACGCATCCTATTAAAGGTTCAGAGATCATATTGCGCCCGTGCGCCCTCAAACGGATCCGATCCGATCACTCGTGACGACGTTGGCCTTTGGCTGTGATACCGAGAGTACGGAGACAATAAATTTTCGCGGTAAGCCGAACGTTATATCGTAGGTATAAATAATTGCGTCCATGTAGGGACGGAGAGCCCGCTTTTGCTCACAGAAGAACCGCCACGGATTCGCCGATGCGCGCACGAAACATTTAGCGTCGATAATGAGACTTCTCTCCAGTCGTTCCTTTATTTTTTTCTTCTTTTTTTCTTTTTTTTTTCAACCTTTCTCCGATCAATCCGTTCGGACGTTGGCACGTGGATCAGACCGCGGCCGACCGACTGACTGACTGGCCGAACGAACAGTGCCCAATGCGCGGTGAGATCGATCTCCAATCGACCATCTATTTTCTCACCCTCTTGGAAATAAATTCGATAAACGATCTCGACACTTTCCGACGCCGCGTCCAATCGAGATCGCCATGTGGATTACCGAGCCGATCCTCCGGGTTGAATCTCCCTTGTTAACCCCTTCGCTCACGAACCGATTGCATCCTGGAAATGAATCGTTGGGACGGCTTTCGGATAGATCGAATGACATCGATTTTGCCGGATAGCATCTTGATACTTCGTACGGGGACGGCTATATTTTTTTGCCATCCGCGAGGGGAATTATTGCAATGGCGAATTTATTTCTGTGCCGGTGGGGATTCGGTAGGGTGGCGCAGCCCCCGAACGGTTGTCCCCCGATGATTATCCCCCGAAAAGAGTTACGCCCGAAACGCGAAGCCCCTGAAAATTTAAACCCTAAAACGCATATCCCCCGAAAAATTAAGCACCAAAACGTTACTTTATAAAAATATTGCGGCCCCTTGATCACGAATGTGGCGTTCATTTTACTCCCAATCCAATATTTTCCATTTAAATGCCAAAACTACGATTTTTCGTGCATAAAATCGAGACTTTCAATGTCGCACTGTACTTTAGCCCCAAAAAGCCCAGCGGATTCGTATTCAGCGGGAGAAGATACGTCGAAACACGTGGCAGTTCTGGTTTACCCTAAAAATAATCGTAGAAAATGACGGAGACGTTATCGTGTCTCGAAGTGAAGCTGAAACAACCATAGCCGTTGTCGACGATCGATGACGATTTTTTTTTTTTTCTTCCTGGAGAAAAACGATCGCCTTTAAGGATTACCGATCCTACTTACTCACCCGGATTATCCGGACCGGAGACCTCGAGATGCTCCTCCGATGACCAGTCGACCAGCGGACTGGAAGGATTAGGAATTTTTCGAAATCTCGATGAAGCTTCTTACGCGCAGATACACAACGATCGACCTCGCAGCGATTCTCGGGTAACTGATCGTAATTCCTCTACATCGCTTCCGCGTTTTACAACGCATACAGAAAATTTCATTCGTCCGTCACGAATGATAGAATTGTCGCGATAGAAAGATAGTTTCGCAATCGATTTTTTTCACCCTCAAATTGTAACATTTTCCCCAAAAAAGAAATCTCCCTGTGGAGGAAGCTTTATCTACTCGCGAACCTTTCTTCCCTTTCTCACACAAAAATCTTTCCGAGTAAAGAAAAAAACATCGTCGACACCCAATGCGGAATTTCCCAATTTGCAGTCCATTATACGCACGGATCTGCGTCCAGTTCTGCACCTGCCTCTTAGAACGTGCGAAGTGTCGGTTCGCCATGCGCATGCGTGTCACTCGGGCGATATGCGATTGTGCATATAATTGAGACGTTCGCATCTGATGTACCCTCCTCCGAACAAAGTTCACGGGGGATTGTTACTTTTATTTATTCGTCTTTTTGTCTTCTTCCTTTTAGTGTATCTTCTTTTGCCGCCGAAAGAGAACGGCACCGATCGTACGTGACGAGGATCGTGCGAGCCCTTTCTCGAGGTCTCGCAGTCTCGCAGATTCGAGCGATCCACAGTCGCGCGGAGCGCGGGGGGGAGGGAGAGTATTTCAATTGGCAAGCGACGCCGATATATCGCACGATCTCTGCACACATGTCCCTCCCCTTAGGACCGTGCGATACGTTCGCGTGCGATCGTCGCCGGGGAACGTCGCGATCCCCGCGATTCCGTAAACACGTTGTGCCACACGAGGCCCGCACATCGTCAACCACCGTACGCTATATAAAGCCGCTGCGTCGCCGAAGGCAGAAGCTACCAGGGATCCCGCGAGAGTACCGCGCTCATACCCACGGCACTCCGCACCGGCATGCCATTTGAAGTGACGATCGAACAAAAGTGATTGCCGTGTGACCCCTCCGTAATGGAACGTCGCGTTACAACGGCAAGTACGCTGCTACGTCGTTAATTAATAAACGAATTGATAAACGAATAATGAGGAATACGCGTTTCTCGCTTCCTCGTAGAGATCGAGCGTGTCATGCTTCTTCTCTGCGACGTTGTGTCGCCGAGTGCGGTGGAGCAAGTCGTGGGAATTTACCTCCCGATCGGTATTTCGATATAGACGAAATTTCAAGAAAATTTCGTTTCAATTAATTAGTTCACTGAGAGAATTTACAAAAATTGATTGAATGGTTGCTTTTTTTAAATCAAAATTAGTTCGCTTGATGAATTCGATTTTATTTTGATAAATTGGATCCGCGTAGCATTGAGATGTCATATCGCGACTGTTTAGGAGATGTTGTACATTAACGAGGTGGCGGAGATGACATTTCCGTGCTTTGAAGGGGTTGAACACTTTACCGGTCAGACTGTTTATCAATGAACCGAAATGAAACTGAAATCTTAAAGTTGGTATGTTTTATCGAACAAACCGATGAGTGAGAATTTTTCTGTGAATCGGAAAGGCTTGCGTGACTGAAAAACAGTGTATTTTTCGTAATTAACTTTGCACGAATAAATCATCAAGGAGGTGAAGAAAAATTATTTGTTTATTTACGTTTCATTTTTGAGTAATTTCGTATACACCGTCGTGTAAAATGTCGTCAGTTATTTCCTTCATCTTATCTCGTATTGCGAGCCCAGCAATTCTTCGATGACATTTGTCCCAAAATAATTCATCAAGTCGCTGTACAATCTATTGTTTTTTTAATTCGTCATACTCGTTGATATATTGCTGTGCGTCCTTTGACCAGAATCCCCGCCGGCTCGAGCGACCATTCGGTAAGCGAATTACATAAGCCCAACAAAAGCCTTAAATTCCACTCATACGTAACGAGACTCGGGGTACGCAGGCCCGAGGGCTCTCCTCTCATTCGAAATTATCGTTAAAGTCATCGGTGAAAGTGTTCGATAGATCATGCCGGAGCTCGCAAAGAATTCCCTCTTCATCACTCGCTGTACTCGTCGATCGTTACCCGAGTGAATGTTCAATTTATCCTGGATTGCGGAACAAGTGCGTCGCTAGTCATAAACATCGCCACCGATCCGTCTATGTTCATGAGACACAAGTCGTAACGAAAAAAAAAAAAATTTAGGTGGTATTTTTTACGCTGCTCTGTGGATCGGTCTGTCTGGCCGAAAAGTTGGCCCCCAATCAGAAGGCTCCGCTGTTCGCCAAGGGATCCGGTGGCTTGGCGTTGAAGGCCCCGTTCGAGGGTGGAAACGGGCCTGCCGATGTCGGACAGCGAAGAGTTCAGAATCCTGCTCCTCCGGCGGCACCTTCAGGCGCGTCGTCCCGAGTCGACGGCGTCGTCAGGGAGGAGACCGAAGAGTTGAAAGAGGTCGATGGACAACTGGTCAGAGTCGTCAAGGGTAGCTTCGGTTACGACAGTCCCGAAGGACTTCCCATCTCTGTCAAGTGAGTTCATCAGAGTCTTACTTTCCGCCATGTGAATGAAGTTCAGGTTAAAAAAAAAATCGCTTTCGGTAACTCCGAAACATTCGACTAAATCCATATTTCCGCACCTTTGTCTTCGGCGTAGCAGAAGTATACCCAGAATGCATATATTTTAACTTCTTTGTAGTAAAATCGATACGTCAGGATGTGGACCAGATGGTCGTCGAGGTGCGCGAGAGCGGGGTAGAACGGACCAGGTCCTCCACTTGAAATAAGTCTGCTCGTTTTTGTCCCTCGAAAAAATTGGTGAAAATAGTCCGTTTTGCCTCGGTGTTCCGTTCTGCCTCCCTCTCTCCTGCCATACCGATATATTCAGTCTGGGGTCTACCAGACCCACTTGTGGTCTTGTAACAATGTAATTGTCGTTAAATTCCTTTTCGCAACGATTGCAACTAGTTACAATTAAATTTGACCTTGAGCTAAGACCGACAGATCGACGGCAATTATATTTCCATCGGTATCACCCGAAAAAAAGCAGAAAAATCTATGTTAAAGGTACGTCGCCGACGAGAACGGTAACCATGCGAGTTTCACTTTTGGTACGGGTACGCCCGGTGGTGGTTCTCGACCACCCGGAGGTCAAGGGGGCAAAAAACCGAGCTTGACGCCGGGCGGACCCGGAGCGACTTCCCTGGGCCCTGGAGGAAAAACCGGACCTGACGGACGACACGGAGGCGGAACCGGAAACGGAGGTCGCCACGGCCCCGGAGGTGGCACAGGCGGAGGCAGCACTTACTTGCCCCCCACCACGAAAGTCGACAGGAGCTATCTTCCACCGAATTAATACTAATATCGTCGAATAGATGAGAGAAAAATAAAAATTAACAAATCGATTATTATAAATATTTATCTCAGTGATCTCGCAACTACACTGCCGCCGTGCAAAAGAAGCTTTTTTTACCATAGGTCAAAGTATAAACGAAGACGAAGAAAAACAAGTGGCACGGAAGATCGAGGTGGGATCGACCATAAGAGGGAGGGAAAATAGGGTCATTGAAAAAAATGCCAAGTGACGTTAGATCACCTGTTGGTCTTTTATTCACGAGCGTGAAATGCCTTAATAGTACATACAGACAATTCCCGTAGCGCTTTGACTAGGCCGAACAACTTCAACCGTCATTATACGACCATACTACTATAAATTTTGTGTTAAAAAAAAAAATCATGTAGGGGTTTTTTCATCGATCCCATATCTGTGCAATCGTAATAGATTCCTTTGGTGGATGTAATCGAGCTAAGAAATGGATGCTTTTACATCACTGGCGCTGCCGCGCTAATCGCGAGGTAAATATACGAGTTTGGTATTCAGGAGCCGCGGTAAGTGCTGTAGCCGAATGGATTCAACAGCAGAGGCAGGTGGTAGTGCTCCTGAGAATTCTTTATGTCGAAGATGATCTCGACTATCGGGTACAAGGCTGGTGTCCTCGTTGGGAGAAAATAATTCTCGACGTCGAAACGGATCTTGTAACGATCAACGGTGAAGACGGGACTTCCGGATTCGAGGAGATCCTCGCAACGACCGTTCGCCGTCGTTGTGCTGAAAATTTAATTTATACTTCAAGACGAAAAAGAATTAGGGTATCGTTATTCAATCTACATAATATTTTCATTGAAACTTGGACATGAAAATTTGTTATTTTGATACTTTATAATATTTTTTTAAATATCAAAAACTTTTTTTTGTCGTCAAATGTGATGCAGGTTTTCTCATGCCTAAATTTCAATTTACTGAAAAACTTGCCTGGAATTTAGTAAAGTCCACTGGTTGTCCCGAAATTTGTACAAGCTCACCGGCAAATTACCAACCGGAAGTCCCTTGGTGGTGTCGAGAACGTGAGTAGTGATGGGAGGTTTTTGCTCCGTCATCTTTGTGTCTGCTCTATCGTAATCGACGTTTCGTCATTTGTTATCAATTATCATACTGATATTTGCGATGCGAAGAAAAGAAATATTGGAGAGATTCGTTTACCTGGCTAATATCCTCTGATTTGCGATCTTCCTCTTGACGTGTCCGCCGAGCGCTTTCGATTCATTCAACGAAGATGAACGACGCGTGTAAACACCACTGACAATCCGGTCCCGACTGTAATATCTCAAAGGTCAGGGCGCAGATTTATTGCACAGCTATCTCCCTTACTTTCGCTATCTTCATTTACCGGCCTCGTGATATTGCAGCTCGGTCAACAGTGTAGGGATCTATAAAAAAAAAACTGCACATCTTCGTTCGCCCAGTCACATTCGCAATATACGTTCGATCAATGAGAAAAATCTTTCCGCGTACTTGTTTCTCGAAGACGTAAAACAAAGCCCAAATATTCGTGGAAAAAAAACGTAACAAATATTCGTGACAAAAAACTCTTCGTAACTTCGATCAGAATCATTTTATTAAAAATACTCCAACACAACAATTTTTCATTGGTAAAAATATCGTTAAAGTTTCTCGTATCTCTTTGTTACACTATTTACATATACGTAGTAACTTTTTTTTAATATACTTTTTCCATGTACTACGTACCTCGAATAAAACTTAACATTAACTTATGAAAATTTACGGTAATAATAGACTGTGGTGCTATTTAGCTTTAATAAACGGAAATTGAATGAATTATTTTGCTTTAATAGTCGTCGATGCATTTAAGTTGAATCCGTTGGATCGAATCGTGAGACAGAAATTGCTTCCGACGTAAAAGGCCTCTGACGATCAAGAAGTTATTCTTTTTGTGTAACTCAGGCTCAATTGTCCGAGCCGCGATAAGTCGTGTAACCGAATGGACTGAGTAGCACGGGTATGTGATAATTTCCCGTTGGATTTTTCACGTCGAATACTATCTCGATAAACGGATACATAGTTTCTATGCGTCGGAGAGTGAAATACTTGTCCACGTCGAAATGCATTTTGTAACGACCCGCGGTGAAGTTGCATTTGCTGCTGTCGACGAGGTCGATGCAACGGCCGGTCGGCGATGTGTTGCTAAAACGTAAAAAACAAAAAATTATTTCCCTACTAAAATATTCATTTGGAGATCGAAGAATGCAACGATAAAAAATGGAAAGAAAATGAGCGAAATGAGCGAACAATATAAAGAGACGATTCTCACCTCTCATTGAGGAAAGTCCATCGCCCGTCCATGAGTTTGTAGAGGCTAACTTGTAACCCACCGACCGGAAGTCCTTTACTCATGTCCATTACGTGAGTGGAGATGCAAGGTTTCTTGCTAACTTCCGTCGTTGTCGCAGATTTCTATTTCAGAGAAATAAAATATACGATTGATCAAACGACAGAACTTTGAATCGCTCGCTTGAGTTAAGTGTAACTTTTTCTTTGCAGAAACGCACCACAGAAACGAAAAGAATGTTTATGGCTATTGAGTACACGAAACTTTTGTCACGAAAGAGAATCTCGAAAGCTGATGTCATACCTGAGCGGAAGATTGCTGGCTGGTGCTAGCAACAGCCGCGTAAGGATTTTTTTGTTGCGACCCGTTGTTAACGTAACGTTCCGGCTTTATCAAGACTTCGCCCTGACCTCCGAATTTCCGTTTCGCCATCACAAGCCCCGGAAGAGTGTTGCCCTTAATATTTCTCAGAAGGTATTGCGTGCCAGGCCGAATAGTGACTGTCTTGCCGCTGCCGAGTTGAAACGTTTTTGTCTGCCCGGACGAGCTCGGAACAGCGTGGAAGGACGAACCTGCGAAATTTATCGTGGAAGGCTTCGACCCGCTGTTCAAGTGTTGGTAAGAATGTTCAATTTTGCACAAACGGGTCGGCGAAACTTCGGACTCGCTCCCTGCTTCGCTCGAATCTCCCTCCTGATAGTGAAAAAACAAAAGATTGCAATTAAATTCATAGAAAAATTGTTCACGACGAAGTTCGCAGTTGAAACTGTTGAAATTCGAACGGGAGACAATTACCGCCGAGGATTTGAAGCAACGTTCCTTGACGTCCTCGGGATCGTTCATCTCGATGCCGTGGTCGGCGATTGTGGTCATCGAAGGGTCATTTCCGCTCTCTTCGATCACTCCGTCCTCCGAGGTAACAACCATCTCCAGCTCGACGTCGGCGTGATCGTCCCCACCGTCGAGATACTCGCCCTGAACGTGAGCCATCGCCTCTGCGAGTGCGTCTCGGCAATTTTCGTCCTGTTGAAAGTTTAAAAGACAAATGTACAATCATGTTTTCACGGCTTCATCGAATTGAAGGGCTCTTCAATTTTGTTTTAATTAAACAATGGTGCTGTATTCTCACCTGTCTCTCAACTTTTATCTTCTTATCAACCGGCATGGGATCATCCTCGTCCAGGGAGGCTTGCTCCAGGCTCACGTCCTCGTAATCTTCCCCGTCGTCTTGCCCCGCGTCCTCCTCTTCATCCCTATTACAACGGGCCTCTTCCATGTAGTCCTCGTCGATGTCCAATCTCTCGACGACGTACTCGAACTCTTCGTTGTCGTCTTCTACCTCTCGATTGCCATCTTTATCAACGATGTGTACCTAGAAAATTGCAAAGCAGATTATCGTAACAGTAAATATTTCGAACGGTTGTTTGCGGAAAAAATAAAATGACAAAAATAAGAACGTACACCATCGACATCGCTCTCCGCTGTGTAGCCAGCTTCGATCTCTTCCATCTTCACGTCGCTTGCTTGCTGTAAGATTGCGTAGCTCTGCTGGGTCAGGGCGGCTCTCTGATGTTTCATCGTACACGTGTGCTTCAGCAAAGAGAGACGATGCGCATGCAGATTCTTATTGCAGTAGGTACAGAATGCCCGAGTTTCCTGAAAGGGAACCGAGGTCAGCCATCCTGAAAAAAAAAAAAAAAAACAAAAGAATAAACGAGTCATTATCTTCGAGTTGCAATTGTCTTCTCGTATTTATATTTTTACTCTCATAAAATCTGCAATCGGAAAGTCGCATAAAATTGCCATTTCACAGCATTAATTCCAAAAATGATAGACCGATAGATCGTGTCGTTTATTCGTGTACGAGACTACTCGGTCGGTAACAAAACTGTAATCCAAATTGCCGACCAGCCGCGGGTTCGGGCGGATGCAACGGTGTACCGCATTACCTTAAGAAGATATGAAACGTGCTCGGGTAAGAAGAGATGCAACTAACGACGCTCATGGCGAACTGAGAGAGAAACACCGAGAATCTGTTTCACATAACCTTAATGAAAAATTTTATGAGAGGTGTCGTTTGTGCGTCTTTTTTTTTTGTAAATTAAAAAGGCGTTTAACGCTCACGGATTGTTAAGATATTAAAGAAAAATAAAAAAAAATTCAAGTGCGTTGTTTGGGCATAAAAAAAGTACTCCGAGGGTAAAAAAGTGGTACTTAAAACAGTGCCGAAACTCCCGCGCTTTCGTTTATGGTAAATAACATCTTCAAAAAATTGTTCAGGGCCTGCCAATCGCTTGTTACATTCCTGAAGTAGAAACGCGTACCCGAGCGTCACTTGCAATGTTTTATGGTGCAAAAACCCTGTTCGCAACAAAGTCACGCGTGGCTTTATTTATTTTTATTCTTCATTTAATCCTTGCTAGATTCAATGGTGCCATTATTACCTCTGAAATCGGGCATCTGTTCCCACTCCTTGCGGTAGCGTTGGGTGTAAACCCGTGTCTTGGCGTGGCTTACTTTACCGGTCGGCGTGAGACGAGGTCCATTGAACATTTCGCTGCATAGGACCGTCTGAGGGCTCGTTATCAAACCGTCCGGAATTTTGTTATCCATAGTTCGGCACCTGTACGAACAGTTTAACACACGAAAATGTCCCGAAACTCGTAACACTAAATAACTAAATAGTTTTTTCGCTCGCGCGAGAGTGGGGGTGAGAGGGATCACGGTGGTTCTCGAATCTTGATAACTCTGCCTAGCCTAGTACCGGAGCTAACTCCCTAGCAATGGCAGAACGGAATCATCGTCCTTTCTTCTCCGTGAAGTGGAGGCTTGGCCACGCGTCACAGGGCTGTACCTGCTTCGGGAGCCCCGACCCGTACCAAATTTATCACAGCAATCTATTTTTCAAACTTCTACGGCACTCTTTTGATACAAATTTGCATTTTTTTCTTATTAATGCAATACGGATTGAACAAAAGCTTTATGACGCGTTCTATGACACAGTTATTGTTAGAATGTTGAGACAAAACTTTCGTGTACGGACCACCGAACGTCTGTTCGTCACTGTTCTCTTCCCCCAGACTGTAATAAATATGGCGAATGAAATCGATGTGCTCGCGCACGCGAGCTGATGCGCGCGCACATGGCGGCAAATTCAAGCGCCACAACTTGAAAGCATTGATCCACGAGCAACAATAACATTATCTATACTGTACGACTGTATACGCTCTAACAATTACTTTTTCGTACACAAAATACTATTATAGACACCCGTCAACTCGACTTTAATTGTCATTATGTATTTTTTTTCTGCTCTATACGTACGGTCACAAGCGAAAGTTTGAACTAGAAAATCATACTTATTCGTGAATTTCATTGGACGATTTTGTCGAGCAAAGCAATTTTATTCGTCGGTTGCGGTCAGCATGTTTCTTTCGGAAGCTGCGAACATTTTTCCAGCTATATTTACATTATCAAGATATCCGTAATAAATTTCTTTGTAAAAACACTCGTAAACGTTTAATTTCTGTTGTTCATCGAAGGATAATGTAGCTCAATATTATCCCCGAGCTTCGTCGAAAAACCATCGGGCGTTCGATGTTAAATTTTCTCTTGGAATCGTAAGCATGGTTCACATGCCATTTTGCGAACATCAGTTCCGTGCACTGTGCATTAACGCTGTACACACGTATATGTATGCGAAAAGTGTCATCGCATGACGTCAGGATTCCAAAGCATTTGAAGGTTACGGTTTGACAGAACAT
The DNA here is from genome assembly GCA_933228735.2 of Amblyteles armatorius. Classification (NCBI taxonomy): domain Eukaryota; kingdom Metazoa; phylum Arthropoda; class Insecta; order Hymenoptera; family Ichneumonidae; genus Amblyteles; species Amblyteles armatorius. The sequence goes on along the minus strand of OW121686.1, from coordinate 21,861,342 downwards.
CGTTAAAGTTTATGCGCAAGAAATATCGTCGGATCAATCGTCCCAGATATCCGGGCTGGTACTCGGATAATTCGAGGCACGTGTCCCGATATCCCGACGTTTGTTTCATTCGCTGTCCCCGCCTCTGCGTCAGTGGAGTCGCTAATTTTTCGTGGTGGGAAAAAAAAAGCGAACGTTCGTCCCGAACCCCACAGTCTCCGACGAGGAAGATAAGTCATATTGAGTTTTTAAGATGGCATCTGGCACGATGTTACAGGTAATAATGAAAACACGTTGATGTTGGAAGTATCGTTCGAAGAGGTAATCGAGATATCGAGACATCTTTTTTCGTTGTTTGTTGTTGCTCCAATGTAGAGAGCCATCGACATGGTGACCAGGGCCACCGAAGAGGATCGCAACAAAAACTACGAGGAAGCTTTGAAGCTCTACGAAAACTCCGTAGAATATTTTCTCCACTCGATCAAATGTAAACAAACAAAAAAAATTCTCATTAAATATTATTTTTTAAGTATAAAAAAAAATGTATACATTAAAAAAATATTTTGCTCAGACGAGGCGCAGGGCGACAGAGCCAAGGAGAGCATACGGCAAAAGTGTCTGCAGTATCTCGACAGAGCGGAGAAGCTCAAGGCTTACCTGAAAAAGGGCAAAAAGAAACCTGTCAAAGATGGCGACGATAATTCTAAGAGCGAAGACAAGAAGAGCGACAGTGGAGACAGCGACGACGGAAGCGACCCCGAGAAGAAGAAGCTTCAAACTAAATTGGCTGGCGCTATCGTCCTCGAAAGACCTAACATCAAGTGGAGCGACGTAGCCGGATTGGATCTTGCTAAGGAGGCGCTGAAAGAAGCTGTTATCTTGCCTATACGCTTTCCACACTTTTTCACTGGGAAAAGAATACCGTGGAAGGGAATTCTTCTGTTCGGAGTGAGTATTGTCACTTTCCGGATGTAGTTTGCAATTATAGATATTTATCTAAACATAAAATATATGTATACTAGCAGGTTGGTAAGGCGGAGTGCTTCCCTCTCAAGCTATAGACTACGGAATTTAGAAATCGGGAATTTAGATTTTCAGTGATTTACCGGAAACACGTTGCTTTCGTTTTGAAAATTCATTTGTTGAACTCTATGCAAAAATCGCAGTTTTAAACCCACATTTTTCACACCTCATGAAGTAAAACTTTGAATGATGCTCGTGCAAAAAAGTTTCATTCCATTAGTATTGTAATGTACTATTTTCGACCGGAAATAACGTCATACCAGAATTGTACGTCTTTGCCAATTTGAAAATCTGATCTAGAGATTAGGTGAACTTCCGGTCTAAAACCGGAAGTTGACCCAATCGGAAATGATGTATTTCCGGTGTTACAATTTCCTGTTGCTAATTTCTAACAACCTGCTAGTTACATATAATACCATTAATTGTAATATCATTGGTCTACTGGCAGAAGGGCGTATGCCCTTCATATGCCCTTGTAATATAAAATTTATGTACGGCTCGAATTCTTCCAATTTATGTCAATCTTTATTATTTTATTTCAAATTTTAGCCCCCGGGTACCGGAAAGTCCTATCTAGCAAAGGCTGTAGCAACCGAAGCTAACAATTCGAATTTTTTATCCGTGTCATCGTCCGATTTGGTTAGCAAGTGGCTTGGCGAGTCCGAGAAACTCGTTAAAAATTTGTTCGATCTTGCCCGCCAGAAAAAGCCGGCTATAATATTCATAGACGAGGTTGATTCATTGTGTTCGTCCCGTTCGGACAACGAGTCGGAGTCGGCTCGTAGAATAAAGACCGAGTTTCTCGTACAGATGCAGGGTACGTATTAACAATTTTTCATAAAAAATACGAACCCGAACGTATCCGATAACGGTACTTAAAAATAAGTTACCTGCGATTTTTATCTTGTTTGACTGAAAATAAAAGTATATTTTCAGGCGTCGGTACGGACAACGAAGGTATCCTCGTTCTCGGCGCCACGAATATTCCGTGGGTTCTCGATTCAGCTATCAGAAGACGTTTCGAGAAGAGAATTTACATCGGTCTACCCGAGGAACACGCGAGAGTTACGATGTTCAAGCTTCACCTCGGCAACACAGCGCATTCTCTGACCGAAGACGATTTCAGAACGTTAGCCGCCAATACCGAAGGATATTCCGGTGCGGACATAAGCATCATCGTTCGCGATGCTCTCATGCAACCCGTGCGGCTTGTACAGACCGCAACGCATTTCAAAACGATTCGGGGACCTTCGCCGAAAGACAGGAGCATAATTGTCGATGACTTACTCACACCGTGCTCGCCCGGCGACCCGGGAGCTATGGAAATGAATTGGATGGACGTCGACGGCGACAAGCTCTACGAACCACCCGTAACGATGGTAAATATCGGATACATTTTCACCCTTAAAATAAATTCATAAAAAAAATTATCTACCAATCACTTTTGCAACTTTTCTGCGGTGTAGAAACACATGATGAAGTCTCTATCGACAACCCGTCCGACCGTCAATCAGGACGACATGGCGAAATTGGAGAAATTCAAGGAAGACTTCGGTCAAGAAGGTTGAAAAAAAAAAACCTCAGACATACGAAGTTTGCAAATTTTTCCCCACATTGCTTAAGAGGACGGTATTGTTTTTTCCGATGAGTCAAGTTATGTAATTTGAATATATGCTATGAAATTGAACAAAAAAATGAAGCGAAGTATAAAAAAGAAAGAAAAAAAATGGAGTTCTACGCTTGCCCACCCGCTCTCAGAACGTACGTCACCGTAAAATCTTTATGTCCATACCGTTATTATCTACATGTACTGTACGATGCATATACATATATATATTTATCGAGAATCAGGCACGATTGAGTATATTTTTTTATCATTTTTTTTTCTCTTAACTTTCTTAACCAATCGTGCGTTTTTCTCAACTTTCGTACGGATTTTCCCGACTAACGAATAATAGTAAGAAAAAAAAAATTGCATAAAAATTAATATAACTTCCACGTCCACGGGATTTGTCGTTGTTGCAGGCAATATTTCCGAGCGATTAACAGAACTTAATATTCATATTAGTTTATTTGCTTTTACTCTCCGCGCGAGCCGTTCGATTTTCATTTTCAACGCCTGAACACTCGTACGAAGAGCTCGAAGTTTTTCGAGTCACTTTTCGACTCACTTGTCATCGTCGAGCCCATAAAACTAAGTCTTGAACTTGTTTTAACTAACCCCAGTGATTTGACTTGCCGACGAATGTAAAAAAAAGAACAGATTTAGTATACATATTACATAAATATAAAAAAAATGCGAGACCGCAATGTACATGTAAAACTATGTGTTATATCGATAGGCCAGAAACACACACCAATCTTCTCATGTAAATTGTTTTTATGGTTAACTAAATAAATCACAAGCTATACAGTGGTTCGACATTAAGATTTTTTTTGACGGTTTAGATTTACAGAGGTTCATCGGGGCAAAAAAAATCATATTCAAAACTAGGACAAACAGTTAATATATACCGTGCAGGGTGTGTATATATAAATACATATATATATATCACAGGAACACAAAATTGCAGAGAGAATAAATAAACCCTGAGTATCGCTTCACGCGGAATTTTTTCGCAAAAAATCCGAATCCATGTAGACAACAGTTATGGTGATATCGTCCCGAAATACTCGAACGACGTCGCTCGGTAATGTTAAAAATTGAGATAGTTTGTTGTGATCTATGCCGTGATCGGTACCGCCGAGGGAATTTCGCAGCAGATGCGTCGCCGCGTTACCGTCCAACGGCCTCTTTCTCAAGCTGTCTTTGCGCTGCAGAAGCATATCGTTAATTTCCGACAACTTCATGTTAGGATTCGGAAGCGTGACGGGACTGAAAGTCATTTTTCCGCTCATATGCTCGGCTACGAGGTGAACAGCTTCGAGAGGCGAAACTAAGTCCCAGAGGCCGTCGCTGGCTAGGATGAGAAATTTATCGGTTGATTTCAGTCTGTGATAGATTACGTCCGGGCGGGCAGACAGGTACGGTGGGGTGTGATAATTCGGCGGTACCGCAGCTTCGCCCAGATACGGTATTACCACTTCGCTCATTAATTCCTTGCTCCATTTGTACCGGAAATCACCGAGCGCACGGAGAGGGGCTAATTGACCTAATAATCGCTCCATCTTTATAACCGTTGATCTTTCCGCTGGTGGATGCTCCGACAGTATCCTCTCGACTTCGGCCCGGTTGTCCGTGTTGTGCTGCACCGTCATCAACTTCGCTGACCAGCCTTCGTCTTCTGCAGGGGTAAAAGTTACTGCATTGGTCACAGTCTTTGTACACATTTTCAAACGATTTTTTTTTTTTTTTTTTATTGTGAATAAAATTTTATTTTGTTGGTTCGTTAATTTAGTTACCCGAGTGTACGCCAAGCACGGCCTGACAATCGCCGACCCCGGCGACGTGAAGATGCGGTCCATCGATGTGAGCGACAACGGCAACGGCGCCGGACATGGCGACGGACAACGTTCTCGCGGCATCCTTACTTCTCAATTTATTCAAAGCTTCGTTCGACAAGTCGTTGTCGAGTCGAAGAAATGCATTCTCCAGGGCGGTTTCCATTTGAAAATCCGACGAGGACTTTTGCTCTACGAGATCTCGGAGTAAAGCTACGAAACTTTGTTTGTACAGACTCTTGATGCCCGATACGAATTCCAACTTGTCGTTGTAACGCTCCAATATCCGTAGATTCTCCTCCATATGGAAGGAACTGATATACTCGGTCAGTATCTTGGGTGGCAAAAGGCACGCGGATATATAGTGAAACAGTCGCTTTGCCAGTACCTGGGCACAAGCGCTGCCTCCATGGCCATCGAATATACCCAACAGTAAACCTGTGTGAATAAGAATTCTATTGCGATTGTCACAATTCATCAACTATATTCGAAAGCTGTGTAAAATACAAAATCGAGCGCTGAATTTTCTTCTATGTAATTGATAAGCGCATATTCATGGTGACTGAAAAATTTCAAGAAATCCAAGGTCCATTTACTACAACTGAATGATCCAAATTTCATGGGCAAAGAAGCTACACAGTACAAGAGGCTAGCTTGTTTTGCAAATATTGTTTGTTCTCAATGTATGTAAATTATGTCTGCGTGTTAATTTTACTGTTTTTCAATACAGTTGAACTGATATGAAATAAATTGTACGTTTGCAAGATCCAATTGCAAGTTGGGCAATAAATATTTGTAAAATCTTTCCAGTTTTTTCTACTATGTACATTACGTTGAGGTAAAATTTCATAAAATTTCCACCCAGCACTCGTTAGAAGCATGTCAAGATAAAAAATGTATACTCGGCAAAAAAAATATTTTTTTAGTCTTGCCGTTGCAGCTTATTATGTGCGAATGGAATATTATTGCTGCAGTAAAGTTTGACTTTGTTTAATGCAATTTCAATGGCAATGCCTAGAAAAACAATTTCAGTCTAGGCAACAGTGTGAGAATTATGTTAAACAAATCTCAAATCGCAGGTACCTTACCGTTTGTCAAAAGACATTTCGCCTCCGATCGAGTATCTTCTATGGGATTATTGCTGGCCAATTGATTTGATTCATATGACTTGACTGAACCGGGTTCGTCAAATTCTTTGGTGAATTCGTTGACTCTCAGAATTCTTGTTACCTGTGTTAACGAAAGAAACATTAACACATCTATCGTCCAGGAACTCTTTTGGATTGCCCAATTTTTTATTTTTACCTCTTGAGGTGTGAGTCGCGACGACGAGGCGTACAGTCTCGCGATCAACTTTTCCTTGTCGTTGTATCCGCAACGACCGATTCTCGTGCAATCGTAGCTTTTTACGAAGCGATTGATGCCACAGCGAAGTACCATCCTAGCGCATGAGATGTAACGAGGACTAATCTACTCGTCGCTCGAACTAAGTTGTCGAGTTGTTATCGCACCGGTTCCGTTTACTTCTGTTAATAATACAACACATGCTTCCGCTCTCGTAGGTTAGAAAGATCATCACCGGCGTTCGTTCACATTGAAAGTTAACAAAGCGTTAAAGATCGATGACCATTGTCGTCTCGATGTTTCAAACATTGTGTGTATTCAGTGACGATACACAGTGCTTGCCATTGTGTCGTGAAACATTATTCGTTTTTTTTTTAGTCGATTAGCAACGCGAGTGGAAGAAGAGGTAGGGTATCATTTACGCCAAATTCTTTATGGTCAAAAAGTAACTAGGTTGAAGAAACACCATGAATCAAAATCTTATATACTATAGATGGCGCTGTGAGGCTGCTTTGAACCGAATAAAGCTGGAGGGCGAGAGAGATAGCATCAGTGGCACTCTCGGCGGAGTGAGAGAGACACGCTGCGAAGAGCATGTGAAACACCTCCTTTCCCGTCCGTCCCGCGCTCAGTCGGTATCTAAAACTGTAATGAACTTCTCTCAGCATAGTCCGTCAAAAGAAAAAGCTCATCGGAAGTTGACATTATTTCAGCTTCCGAGGAGATTTTTCTTTTTTTTCATGGACGGTCAAAAGAAAAAGCTTATCGGAAGTGGACATCATATCGGCTTCCAAGGAGATTTTTCTTTTGACCGTACATGCCAAAATCCGTGACAGAAATTGATTACGGTTTTTCCGATCGAAAAATAAGATTTTCAAACGGGAAATGTTGAGAATACCTCCGGGAAAATGATATCTCGCAATATTATCAAATCGTGTAGATGCATTTCAGCGCATAGAGCTTATAAATGCGATTTGGATTATAGTGAGGGATAGTGATAGGCAAGATTCATTTCCAACGTGTTATTTATTGCAAGCGAGCTTGAGAAAGTAGCTATGATCTCTAATACATTGTAAATAATATTGTCAGACTAAAAAAAAAAAAAATAATACGATCTCTACGATCACGCACGATCGCACGCTATACTAGCGTGGACACGAAAGGCGTTTACACGGTACTGTTAAGAGCGATTTTTGCCATCTTGAATCACGTGAACATTTATCATTTATCGCAATAATAATATATATATAGGTACTAATAATGTATGTACACAAGTGGCGGAGGGATTGGGGTTTCGTGGAGAAATATATTGTTATTAAATAATTTTTTTTTTCAATGTTTCTTAAAACTTCGAATATCTCGTAATAATAGCCTACGAATTAATGGAACGTTTCTTCATTCTTTTATATAAAATTAGATCCGGAGCACCATTTTGTGTTTTTGTTTTGTTTTTTTCATCATTCGAATAGTTTAGAATTAGCTTTTATTTATATACAAACTCGCGCCGAGTCTCTTGTCGCATCGTGCGATCACAACGCGTATTTCATACGCGCCTTTTATCGAACACGACACATTTCTTTAACGCGTGTCTTTCGACTCGTGCGGCTCCGCGTAGCACGTTAAACCATGGAGAAACGAGGAACAGAAAACTGACTATTATATCGCGAAATTTCGTGCCAATCGATAATGAAAAATTACAATAGATCGGTAAAATACGCTGAGTAGCTATGACGAGGTTACAGTTTCTTTTTTTTTTTACAATTGAAAAATATTATAATTCACCGAGTTTCGTACGAAAGTTGCTGTGACGTCCATCGCGAGACTCTTGTAACTGCAATAAGTATTTCATTACTGAGCCCAAAAATCAGGAGAACGTCGCTTAATGAAATACGACGAATATGCATGGAAAAAAAAAAAATCAAAATTCGTACTTCAGAGAGAATAAATTTTTGAATTTGGGAAAAAATCGACGGTGGTCCGAAATTTCGCTTAGCTGACCACGGAGGCACGAGAATTCACGTGTATCTTCGAGCGTCCTTGGTCCGATAGAGTAAGTAAGATCACAAGCGTCTTGGGGCTATCCCCTTCGAGAGTCGCCCCGGGTTAGAATATACGTAAAACATAAACATTTTTTTCTTCTTCGTATTCTTATAGCTAATCATCGTCGTTGTTATCTTTTTTCTCCTTTCGTTCACGTGTAACTGTTTGGCTGCAACATTTTTTGTGTGAGTGTATGTATAGTAGCGTGCAATTTCTTCCCTTAATGATAAAGAGTAACTAATTTATATTTACAATTTCGTTTAGCTCATTTCGTGTAGCATTTTTTAACCGCGAGAACACGTACATATTCGGTTAGGTTTTTTTTATCCCTTATATATTCTTATATATCACATGTATATAAGAAGGCACCACGCGGCAATGAGGCTCGATAAAAGCTCGGACGTATTCCAGAGTTCATTATTCTTTTTGCTCTACAATCACTCGAAGTTTCGTTTCAAAATTTATCTTGAGAATCGACTTCATGACGTAAAAAAAATCGCAGCGAAAAAGTAAAATTTATTGCACAATATTGCACTCGATCTCGAGTGTGGACAATACAAAAAAATTGCTATCAACGAACACCATCGATAAAAAGTTCACGATTAATTGTACATGATTAATTAAGACATATATTAAAATTTTGATTCTCTTTTTGAAAATTCTGAATAAATAATATAAAATTTTCTCTCCTACTAAAATTTTTTTTCTTCAATATTCGATTTTCATTATGCGTTGCCGTCGATTCTCAATATTTCGTAATTTCCGTCACCGGGAGGAGACGGGTAACTGGTTCATAGATATATCGTGGACGACGCGAGCTTTACAAGGACTAGGCACTTAGTTCGATCTAAACAGGACTTCACTTTCCACTTTTCGAGATATCGAGAATTTTCTTTAGCGCTTCTCGTAACTCGAACAGTTTTCTTTTCTTTCCCAAATAAAAAAAAACGATATTTTTTTCACTAGTTTATCGCTTCTTTGAGAGCGGCCAATTGTTCCTCGCCCAGTTTGACTTTGTCCTGAATCTCACGACCATCCATTATCAATTTGGCTTTCATGTTAATGAAGTGCTGATAGTCGGCGTATTCTTCGTCGTTCAGGTACTTGGCCAGTATAGCGGATACGTTTACGCTGCGTTTGTCAATGTTGCTTTTCAACGTCTTGGCCTCTTCCAGCTGGTCTATCAGTTTGTCTCGTTTCGACTCGAGGATTTTCTGCAAATTTAAAAAAACACATTTTTCATTAGTCAATTAATTCTTATCACAATAAAAATATTGTAAGTTAAAATTTACAGAGAAATTTTATCATTGTAAGAACGAAGACACAAACTTCTTACCCTTTCTGGATGATCAGCTGCCATTCCGTAGAGTGCATTTTCAGCCCTAGCCAATCGTCCGCTCAATCCGAGAAGAAGACTCGTTATTTTGCCGACTTCCTCGACGTGCAATCGGTACTTCGATGCTTCCGCCGGACGAGCAATTGCGGATACTCGCGTTGCCACGCGAGCACCAAGAGCTTCGTTCATTTCACCCTCTTCGCGGACTGCTTCCTGCTCTGCCCTGAGCACTACGACTTTTTTGTCCAACCTGAGTACGAGTTCTTCCTGAAATTATGCAGAGTCGTATTGCAAATTAGCAAGGGCAATAGAAAATACACCATTACATTTTGTTCAATGACCTCTGGGAATGCCCGATTCAATGAAGCATGTTTTTCGAAAAGTTTTAATGAATGTAACGTATGGAAGTGTTGTAAATACAGTTTAAAAAAATTCTCGATCGCACATTTCAACTGTCCGAAGGATGTATTGGAAATGTCGCGACGATTCGTCGTTACCTTTTTCTGCCTGAGATCAAGATTGTCGTTGGGCCCATTGGTTGAATTAGCGACTGCCGAATTGTCCGAACTGGCCGAGATGTCCTCGTCGGTTACGTCCCGTGAGTATCTGGTGAGGAACCTGGCTTTGCCTTCGGAGGTGGTGAAGTAAGCGGAAGTTGCTGAAAGAGGGCTGCTCGGATCTGTCGTTGACAACGGGGTCGTAGGTGTCGATGGCATTGTTTCGTTTCTGAAACGAAAAAATACAACACATGAACCAAACAATTTAAGATTTTTAAAAATAATAATAAAATAAAAAATAAAAAATAGCGGCCCGTATAAATTATCAAGATAGCACTGTTCTGGAGAGACTCGCGATTACGTCAACCGTTGGCGTGAGTCATCGAGCAAGCGTGAATCAATAGGCATGTCGTGGCGACGGCGACGACCAAAAGGAAATAAGAAAAGAATTACTCGGACAATCACACGTTAAATTAATCCGTAGGCAATAAAAATACCGATAAAAAATTCAAGGAGACCCACGAGACGTCTTTTAGAGTGTTAAATACTATGTTCGAAAATTAAATTCGAGCTCGTACTCGAGATTATTAATTTGACCCCGATAGACCACCCAACTGTGGAGAATTCAATGACGTAAAATAAAAATAGATCAGTCAGTTAAATTTTTAATTCAAAGAAATTAAAGCTTGGACCTACTCTCAGCTCCATGAGACGGTGAAAACTCGCTATAGATATAACTTCGACCGAATAATACGAGTGGCCTATTCACGCGACGATTCGCACGCAACTATCTACGAACTCTTCGACTCCGAAGTGGCTTAGGACGTATAAACCCGGCGTCCCTCCTCGAGTTCCTACTCGTTGACAATATCATTTATGGGCAAGAGTTGAGCAATTCCCCCTTCGTTGTGTGTACCGAGCACTTTCACTCGCCTTGAACGCGAGCCCCGCGTGCACAAGTATCCTCCACGCGTGATTCAATCTCGAATTCTAACGGATATTAACATTTCAGTCCCTCAACAATTTCGAAAAAAAGAAAGAAGAAAGAAGACAACTATTTTTTTAATTCACGACAGATCCACACCGCCGGTAGGGATTTGTCAGTGATGAAAAATTGGGTTCCGTTGCGCGAGCAGCCGCATCGTCAATTTTTTATTTTGTTGTCAAAAGCGCGGCAGATTAAAAAGAATCTAATTATATTCCGTTATCTTGTTAACTAATGTCCGGTCGTGTAATTAATGCCCGGTAATTTTCGACGACTGGCTCACGCAATACATTAAGGCGCGTGTCCGAAGCCCTTTAAAACCAAATATGCAAGAGCCTAAATACCGAGGAAGAGGAAGAAGAAAAAAAACTGTGAAGATGGAAGGAAATGGGAGTCGTGTACAAAAATATCGATAATTACATTCAATCGTTAGTCAGGCCAGGAGAAAATCTATGCACGAAGCGTGCGCGATCGTGGCCGCGAAGGGGAATGATTGAACGTAGAGAAGAAAGAAAGCAAGAAGGAAAAAAAAGGACGTCACGCGATGTCTTCGGAAGCGTGAGCGGTGCTAACGGGTTGTCGCCGGTAAAAGTATATGCGTACCGATGTCCATTCTTCGAGCGTCGCGTGAATTTATGGGGCACAGGTTATTCAGACATTTTATTGCTTTCAAAATACACGGCACGTCTCTTTTATCATTTATCGAACGCCTGACGGGCGGTAATGCACGCTTACAGTCCACCGATACACCTTTCTCGAGAAAAGTCAGTTGCACAAATAAAATACCCGGAAATTTGCAAAAAAGGTCACATACAAATAGGAAATTAATATTCTGGTTTGAAAACTGAGCAAACTTTCCGCTTAGATAATTTTTTTGTCATGTACCGTTACTAAGATACGAGCTGATAAAGCTTTCAGCCAATAAAACTGCTGGGTGCAGGTGGCACCATCTGTTGGTTCTCGCTCATTGGCTGGAAACTTTGACTGTTCGTAACTCGAAAACTATAGATTGTACAAAGTTGCGACAAAGGAAAAGTTGACTCCGTTTTTAACGTAGAATAAGATCGGACGTAGATCCCGTATTTTTTCCCAAATCGTTGGACATCGTTTCCGTAACATGGCAATGGGTCTTACGGTGTGTTGTACTTACTTCGCATCATCCTCGGTTTCGGTGTCGACGGAGATGACCGAATTCGAACCGTCCAACGAGGGTGGTCGTCTCGGACGGGGTTGCAAAGTTGCTTCGACCCTGAAGAGACCTGACACATAGTCGGTAGGCTTTTTGTGTTCCGGTGCCGGTACTGTGAAGACAAACACAACAAAAAAATTACTAAATCATTCAACACAAAGATTATTAATGTAACAGATAGATCGATAAATGATTGATTCAAGTCATGAACCTCGATTGACAAAAATCGCATATAAATTCATAAGAATTGTTCAATCATTATTCAAGGTTGTTTTTTTTTCTATGGGACAATAACGAAGCTTTGAGATATGCAAAGTGGTGCAAGGGTGCATCGAACTCGCCCGCGTTTGATGCAGCCGTAGAGGTAATCTAATAAACGCGTAGCAGCGAGGCCGTTGATCGTGTTAACGCTTATTAAATCGAAAGGTCGACGCTCCGGACCGCTGGCCACTGGCTTCTCGATTCTCTTTTACTCTCGTAGCCTGAGAATCCTACGCATGGATACTTACGCGTGTTACTACACTGTATAGCATTTTGCTTTCAACGAGCTCAATTTAAAGCCACAACTTCATGTTATCGTTAATTTCAGCATGAATCCTTGCGTTGTTACATAAATTTTGCGTGTAGCACGACTTCGAAAAAAGCAAAAGCAGTTGAAAAACAGCAACTTCAATTGAAAATATTCCATAACGCTTATTATCCGGAAGTTAACGAATAAAAACTTTTCTTAAAAATATTTCTTTTCCCTTTTTTCCGACAAGATATGCGATTTATCCTTTGGTACAGTAGAAGATTTAAAGAGGTTCATAAAATCCTTAGAACGTGTACTAATCTCTACCCACGGCGTCAAGTCTGTCCAATTCCGCTATCGATTATCTCGACTCGCATATATTTCTCGCTAACTCGTGTCTACCCGCATTACCGGCTTGTACACCTGCTCGTAATTTTAATTCATAATAAAAGAAAAAAAACGAAGGTGGCTTGTGTAACGCTACGCGGGTGAAGGAGAAGCCAATGAAAAATAACCCACCGAGAATCGGTACAAGTTTGTCGTTCGGTCCCAGCTGACTCGCGAGATCCCGGCTGAGTTCCTCGCACTCTATTTCCTCCGGTAATTTTCTCCTGGGTTCCGGAACAACTTCCTCGTCGACCATATCCTTGCAGTCCCCGGAGTCCTCCTCGTCGAAAATTTCCGTCTGGGACGAAGCGTCGCTGGTCGCAGCGTTGACCCTCAGGACGATTTCCGTTCTCTGCACCATGGTCAACCCCTCGATGCCCGGCTGGGGCGAAACGCACGGCGAGCTCTTCCCGTCGACCGGCGAATATCTCGGCGAAGTCGACGACGACGATGACGATGAAATTTTCGAGGCGCTCGAGACCGACGAGGATCTCGATCTCGATGATGAATTTCTTCTGAAACTCGCTATCGATCCTTCCGTTTGGCTCGATCTAGCTCTCGGAGAGTTCAAGCCCGGCCAGCTGTTCTCCGTCTGCGATGGGCTCGAGACTTTCCGCCTCGAGCTGGGCTGGGCACCCTCGAGTTCCCGATGAAGCTTGACAGGCTGCTCGTTGGCGTAACTCTGATTGCCGAAAGATAATTTTTGCGGCGAAGACCTCGGAGACGGTACGGTAGGATCGTTCGACGATCTCGTGGAGTTCGAACTCGAGCTCGAACAACTGCCGGATCTCCTGGGCACGGCACCTCGTGGATTTCTCAACGAAGCCCCCGGACTCTCGGCGCCTCGGACGAACGAGTCCGGCGACCTTGGCGGCGAGCTCATCGGCACCGGCGGTTTTTCCGCGTAAGCGTCGTTCACCCGAGAATTCGAAATCTCTTTCTGACTTTCCGTGATGGCACTGGTGCTGTTGGTAATGCTGGTATTGTTGAGGCTGACGTTGCTGCTGCTCGTGCTCGCGTTCATTCTCTTCTCGGCCAGGGCGTTCCGTCGATTCAGCAACTCAACGTTCCTGGACGTCATCTCGATGGTCGCGCTTCTTTCCCGATAGAAATCTTCGATTCCTTGATTCGAGGCTTCGCCACCGGTCAGCGGACGATTCGGGCTGCCGACCGGTTCGCAGCTCGCCGCTAGTTTTCTTCGCTCTCGCTCCAGCTGACGATTCCTGTCGTTCAGAACCTGAACGCTCTGCGGCGAGAGTCTCTCCTTGTAGTCCAGGCGCTTGTCCTGAGCGTTCCGGGCCTGATCCTGGCAATCGTTGTTGTTTATTATGTTGTTGTTGTTGCTCTCCGAACGCGACCGATTCTCCGTTGCCTGAAGCTTCTTCGTCAACTCGTGAGAGAGTTTGCCCATCACCTCGGTCGAGTGGACGGAGTTTCTTTCCTCGATGCGCTGGTGGAGGGCGTCGACGCTGTGTGACTTTGGCAGATCGGTTGATTGGAGAGAATTCTGAGACTGATGAGGGGGATGACTGTGCTGATGGTGGAGCTGAGAGGGATGATGAGGCGTCACGCGAAGAAGGACCGGGTCGTCGTGTTCCCGGGACGTCGCCGAGTGCTGCTGTTGCCAATCCTCCAGGCGGGCCGTCGGCGACATTGTGCGCTTGTAACTACCCTCGCTGTCCGGGGCTCCGCGCTCACGACGGTATGCCAGGTACGAGGCTTTCGACTGACTCCTGTAATCAGAGAAAAATTGTTTGAGATAACATTTTTGTGAACTGGCTATTTTCGAAAGAAATATTTTCTACTTTCTAATCTAAAGATATACGAAAAATTTTAAGTACAGTCATTCATTATAGATAAAGTTTTTGGACGGCAGTGTCATCGTGAACTTTTAGTATTCGTCGTAAATTTTTGAAATTTTTTCATCGGTCTCACGCTAGCTCACGACTATACGGTAATTACATTCAATTACACCAGAATTTCTGAGCAATTGATCGCCGATCCGATCGGTCATTAGTCGGTTATTAAAAAGAAATAACGATTTTAAAAAACCATACGGAGCTCAACCGTACACATGAGATCCCGTCAGATGTTTATCGGCTTGAAATATCCTCGAGCGAAGGTATGCCGTTTGCGATCGTATAAATACATTGAAACGTAAAAAAAAAAAAAAAAAAAAAAAATGAAAATAAAAATAAAAATTATATAAATTGAGACGGACCGAGAGAGATACGTTGGCGATTATTTTCAACGATAGTTGTACGTCGAATGCGTTAACCAGTTACGCAATAATTGATTCCATTACCGTTCAATCTGTGCAGTTTTCTCGTCGCAGTGGGTTCGCGTGTGGTTACTCGATCGAGCGGAACGAACAGTTCTAACACAAATCCTACTCCATTTCACTCTCTGTGCCATGTGTCTCGGCGCTAGGCCATTACTATCTATCGTTCTATCTTCGCGAGGCTCGGCCTCGGCGCCTTGCATGTTCTATAAAGTATACGGTCATCGTCGCGGAGAAGGAACGACCGACAATGAAGCACTTGTGTACTCTTATCTACCCGCGATTAGCTACTATTAGTCCTCCTCGACTTGTCGCCGGGACAACCTTCTCTTGTTCTTCTCTTACATTTTATTACTCTCGATCTAACGATGTGTACCCCTTTGGTACGCCGTACCGATGCCGATTACCGATAGTTTAGATGTTCACTTTAATGTGCAATATAAAACCGGCACCTCCGAGATTTCGTCTGTTACGGTAATGCAGCTTTAAACTACATTTTGTATGCGTTCCAAAGTCCTTTTTAGGATCGGGGAATTCGAGTCCTTTCACCTTTGCGACGAATGGCGAAAGACTAATTCATGGATCAGTGTCTTGAGCCGCACAGCGTCGGAAAATTCGTGCCCCGTTTTAGGTTTTGCAGACATGGAAAAGAGATTTTTTTTCTTTTTAGAAAAAATCGTTGAGGGATTTAGAAAAGATTGGAAAACATTATTCCGGAACTCATCGAGTATACTACAAAAGTTTGTTAATGTTTCGTCGAGCCGTTCAAAAGATACGGTACTTTCAACGCATATGGACTTATCGTCGGCTTATCGTCGACCGGAAATCGAAAGCTTTGCACAGTTTTGGCTCGTACCGGTGTGAGTTTTTTTTTTGCACCGTTCTGTCAATATTTGAGGTATGTTGGCATAGCGGTCTGGTGATATTTGTGGGTTTCTATCTGAGTTTTGCAAAACCAAATTTTTTATTTTATTTTTTCTAACGTATAGGAACTCGTTAAAAGGGGAAAAGATCCATTGCCGAGCATCTTTGTTCGGCTTGGTAGGTGTAACAATGCTTTTTTTATCTTCGTACCAGTGGAGTGGGTGTGATTAATCACGAGCTGCGACATTGATCGATCGACTCGTTGATTGCAACCTACAGGGGATCCGCTCTCGAGTTCCGATTTGGCTGTTGCGGATGTGAAACTCGTTTTTATCCGATTGTGGGTAAGTTCAAACGATCCTTAATGATCTGTGGACTCCGGTTGATCCACAGCTTGATGGCCAAGAATTACGGTCGATAAAAATTGATGACAAAAATTGATCTTTTTTTAAATACGAGTCAAATATTATTTCCTGACCATCGATAGAAATAGGTGAGTTGATTTAAGGGGGCTCGAACAAAAGCAGACTTTGTCTGATCGGCACGAGCCTCATCTACTTGCTCGCGCAAGTGACCGCGGGGGAAACAGATGAAGAGGCTCGTTCGCATGCCTTACCGGAGGAGTCATCGACTCCGGTCACGTTCACGCGCCGAAGAGAGGCGACAACCCGACTTAGCAAACGACTTCGCCAACGTGTTTAGTATACTGCGGGTGAAGACATGACGAGAAGACAGAACGGAGCGAAAAAAAAAAAATGGTACATCCCGGAAACGCAGCGAAACGAGTGACTTCCCGCTACGAGAGCTAATAAGCGACACGCGCGTTCCTCAAGTCTCAGATGCCACGCTGCGTTATTGCTACCGTTGGTCACCGCCCCGTGCGATCTCCAGTCGAGAATGAGATGGAATTTAATGGAAAAAGAGAAAAAAATTATATAGATGAACATTTTATTCTGTATGCCGTCTCGCCGGTGTTCGAGGCTGAACTCCCCCTGGAAACGCTCCAGAATAAAAATGACAAAAAATAATGATGATAACATTTTATGGATCGCGAAGATTTTAACGGCGAGTTTGCAGATAGGGCCGGGCTCTAATGAGCCACGCTTTGCTGGCTTCTCTGTCTCATCGCACAAAGCCGATCGGTCTTTATGACATCTGGAAATAATTAGAGCTTAAAGTATACCTTTTTTTTTGTGTTTTTAGTACGATACTCGTTTACGAGCATCGGAAATTATTGTTTCGTTGCACGATGGACCAATTAGGATTTTTTTTGAAAATAATAATTAGAGCCATACGAAAGCAAAGGATGCGGTCTTTTTTTCACTCAGTAGTAAACCTTAAGTGGTGCATCTTCTGAACGGTTCGACGAAAGATTACGAAATTTTTGTGACTTAATCGGAGAGTCGGTGTCTCTGATCGATAATATTTTTTGTTAAGTTTTTTTTCCTCACCGTGTTAATTTCGACATTTGATGGGGGAATAAATGTGAATGAGCAGATTCGCTTATCAACTCACGAGATTATAACTGCGGTCTCAGAGATCCCGCTATCGTGTGAACAACTCGAGAAACAAGATATTAAAAAAAAGATCGAAGTTTATGATATGAAAATATCAAAGACGATGTTACGCTTGGCGATTGCGAGTCGTCCCGATAAGTGTTATGCTGGATGGCGTCTATTACGAACCGTTCAGCCATTACGACATCAGGATCTAATTAGCGTTACCAGCACACGTTCCTGGGAACGCTGGCACACGATAGGCTTAACTGACGGAAAAAAAAAAAAAAAAAAAATTAAGGAATAAAGTGACATGTAATACATTTCTTTTCAATTCCACGATTCCAACTGTCTCAACAATTATGTGATTTTAAGAAATTCGCCTAGACCGGCTGTACATTTATTCTTCCTTTTTTTTCCTTAATTTTATTTGTCTATTTTTTATTCCGCTCTTTTGAATAACGCAACGGTGGAGAACTCGTTCCTCCGGATTCCCCGGGTTGTAGCGTGAATTTCGTACAACAAGTTACAGTACGCAGGATATACTGCAACGTTACGCACGGAAAGCCAAGAGAAGCGCCAACTCAATTAGCCTCGAGACCCCGCACGCATGCACGCGCAAACTCTTTCGTCCGTGTCTTTGACACGCGGAAGCGCGTAGCGCGAGCTCGAATGCGTGTCCTCTCTGTCTCTCTCTACCTCTCTACTATATCTACTCTAAACTCACTCAAATTGGAATTACAAATTTACACTTCGCGAAAAGTGAAAACACTCACTCGAGACGCGCTAATAGTATAAAGAGATAATGCTGTATTGCACAGTAGTAGTTAGTTACTGCTGAGAGAAGTTAAGATCTAGCATCGATCCGCTTCGCACGCGATTTTTTTTTTCGTTTTTTTTTAAACAAATATACTTGAATCGATCGTGTTTACGCAAAATCGCAAACACAGTGAGAAAATATATAACTATAGTCAATTTACGTTTTTTAATGGTAATTTTTTTATTTCGTTTTTTCAAAGGCCTTAATTGACGGCAAAACTGCTATACGGCTGCTTAAGTGATGCGCGCTTGTTGTTTTCACCTTGAAGACTTTGGGCAACAGGACAAAGCAATTAGTCACAAATTCCCTGAACATCACGAAAAAGTTTCCCTTTTACTTTCTAGGAAGCTCTATAGAGTACATTATTGTCGCTTTTTTTTATTTATTTTTGGCAAAAATAGGTCCAGTGTAGAAAATTATTTTATAAGTATTTTCGCATCACCTCAAGAAAATAAAATGTTCGTAAGGTGAAGTGAATCCTGTACGATAGAACAATAAGCTTATTGACCGACACACAGGGGCATTAAAATCTCAGTCCGTCCGTCCTTCGGGAGTAATTTCTACTGAACGTATTCCCAGATTTTGCCATGCCAGCGAGGACATACTTGGTACTTGGCATGCACCGAGCGCGACGAAATCGGCGAGCGAGGAAGCACAAGTGCGTGGAGTCTCGGCAAGTGAACGATCAACCACGCCTTGGTTCTCCTCAGCTGCCGGTACACAATCTCAGCGCAAAATTCAACCTCCTCCACTCTCTCCTCCTTTCCCTCTTCCTCGTCGTCGCTGGAATCTCTTGGCTCGTCGGTGCAAACCGAAAACGTACGATACGTGACCGGGCGGTAGAGTTCCCGAGACACCGGAGACGCTGGCGGATGCCGGAGAGGACCGCTGGACCAGTCGGCACGACGGACATCATCGCGACCCGTCATAAATCCAAGTCCGAGGAGCTCTCGGAGCTCGAATAACGTGAAAATGTACAGCGTGAAATGTACGGCTATGCATTCCGGCGTTTTTCGACGGGAGACACCGTACAGGCAGCGCCGGTTTCTCGCCGGTTCCACGACCTCGCCGGCCCGCAGAATGTGACGAAAAAAACACGAGAAAAAAATGTAAAGAGAAAATAATCTAGTCTGCTCGGCCGACCAGCGGGAATAATTAACCGTCGAAACTGGCGCTTAAAAGGTGGAACAAGTAGATCAAACTTGACAATCCGATGCTGGTGGGTCCCATCGAACATTTTTTTTACAACTCAGGACTGACGATGTGAAAAACATTTCGCAAATGTAACACATCGGTGTTTGATATTAGTACGGTATAATATAGGTGATAATATAATCGTATATTATATTAATCGAAAGTGAAAATCTTGATATAATTTTGGAAAAACCTTTGGAAAATAAAGTTGAAAAAATTCTGAAATATTTGTGAAGATACTCTGAAGGTTTCGTGAAAATTTCGTGATATTGTATCGAGCGGTTTGAGAAATGCAGAACTTTAACGCAGAAGCAGAGACCAAGTGTGTTTGGCCAGTGTTTTTGGCAATGATCGATGAAAACTTTCGTTCAATATCTGGGGAAAAATTTTACACGAAAATTTACATATTTCTTACATAAAAGTTTACATTTTTGTGTAATAATTATTGCCCACTTTTTTTGACAGTCCAATGAAGACAAACTAATTGAGTAAATAAAAAAAAAAAAATAGCTTCGACCTTGCATTGCAAATTCCTTTACAGATATCGCAAACCTGTCTGAAATGGCTAAAGACCTCTGCCAAAAATTAATGTCCCAAGAAATGACCATACATGCAAAGCAGTACAATACAATTTACCTTACTATACAATTTGTTAAGTCCAAAGGATGCCGAGGACGTCGAGGTAGAGGTCGAGACCTTCGCCTCTCAACGAGCAACCGAGTCGCAGTAGTAATAGCACGTAAGGCATCAGACACAGTAGTGCACTTCGGCTCCGAGTAGAGAACCCGCTTTTGCGCTCTATACCATACTATTTACGGTAAATTACGCAATACCTCTCGAGACTCAATGCTTCTTACGGGACGGGAGATTGGCGAGCTTGTATAATAATGACTCTGTTACTTAAGTGCGTTATTAACTCGGTCTGGAGACTCTAACGACCGTTGGAGACTAGAAGCAAAATGGGAACGAGAGATATTTAATAATTATAATGATCTTTTCGGAGCGAGGTCGCCGCAACTGAAGCTAAGAGGAAGCACGAAATTTTGCGACAAAAGTAAAAATTATTTTTTATTTAGTTACAAATAAATAATAAACAACAAAAGATTTATATTTATTCAGAATGAAGTTTGACCTCTTGGAAGATTATAGGCAAAAAGAGAGGACAGTTTGATCGAGATAAATATTTTTTTTATGGAGCATGCGCTATAAAAAAATTATAATTACAAGTGTAAAGAGGAATCGTATCAAAAGCGCTTCAACGAGTTGAAAAGTCGTCGGACGATGGCAACGAAGGCGTGGGAAGCGTGGAGGTTTTATCAGCTTATCGAGTGCCCGTATGGCGGTAGACTGCGAGGTTCGGATATCGCCTTCATGTAGAGCACACTGTCAGGACTGTAATGCGTACTCGGGATCCTATGAGCGAACGAGTTTTATCTATCGAGGCTGAGAACGAGCGGCGTTCACCTGCCGCTCGGCAACTATTCGCGGAACTCGAGGACTGGCGAGCTTCCTTGAACATTAAAACTATGAGAATATCCGTTTAAAAAAATAATAGCCCTATGAAATAATAATTAAATAAATGAGAAAAGGTTTAACTCTTTTTTTTGCCGATAAAAACCGCGATGTCTGTTTTTTTTAACCATATCCATAACTCTCGACGCCGATAACTATCAATCTTGCCTCACTGCGTCAAGAAACCCGTCCCTGTCTTCCATAAGAAAACTTGGGACTTCGTGATATAGAAAAAAATATTTTTATTTGTAAATTCCGTGTAAAATGGTAAGAAGTCTCAGTGTCGCTTCTTTTTCTTTTATTTTTCTTCTTCTCCTTCGTATAGAAACGACAAGTCGAATCGCCATTGCTATCTTCTTGAGGGTCGTTCGTACAGTGTAAGCAAGAAACAAGCTCGCCGGGACGTGAAACGGGTGGTTTCCTTCATCCTCGACGACGTCTCGTAATTGAACTCCGGACGGTTTGCATATTTACGAAGGTCGTTCGAGCTACGCATGTGAGCTTCGCCTTCTCCACTTCGTCTCTTCTTCGTACCCTTTTCCCCTCCACTTTCCAAGTTTGACCCGTGACCCTTTTATTCTCCGCTTTTCTACTTGATTCCCGCACCGAGACATTTGATTCACAATGAACATTTTTTTTTTTTTAAACTACAAATGTCTAACGTTTGCACATACTGTTAACCAACTCTCCGCATGAAGTTCTTACTTCACTAAAAATAAATCTTCTTTAGCTTTGAGACGTGTAAAAATTGCAGGCTCTGAAAGTCAACTTCAGAGAGTTGAGGAAAAAGAAAAATGTTCGAGGCGTATCGAGTCGTGTTGAATGTGCAACGGAGAGGCGTGAATAATAGCTATGTTAATAATGCAAGGCCTTAACCGGGCAAATATACGCTGGCACGAAGCATTCGCGCCGGCGCAAAAGGAGGGAGATGTAACACGTAAGAAACTGTGGTGGATATTACTAATACGACGACGACCTTAATACGTTTATCCGAGCGATGCGAAAGAGAGGTTAACCGGGCATATTTGTTGTTTTTTTTTTTTTTTTTTTTTAATCCGACGATGTATTATGTGTATTAACTTAACTTTGTACACTTCTTGTTGGATAAAATATCAAAGGATGTACGCGAAGATAATTGCACGGCGAAGGCTTTCGTTGGGCGGAGATCCAACAGGTGGATATTATTAGAGAAACGCGAAGGTATGACGAGAGATAACCATGACCTAAGTTCAAGCTAATTAGCCGTTGATAAAAACAGCCTGTCTTCGTAATATCTCCCGTATTGATTTTTAAATCCTGCACGCGATCCGCTGGATAAAAAACGACACGTTACCTTGTACGAAAAAAATTTGAGAACATTGCCAACGTTAACAATCCTGCGAAGGCATGAAGCAAATTTCGTAATGATTCATCGAGCCGTTAAAAAGATACAAAAAATTTAACGGGAAGCGGACCTACATTACTCCGTGCGAAAGCGTCAAAAAAACGCTCGCCTCTTCAAAATGAAAAAACAGTACGGTACCTTGCGCAAAAAATTTGAAAAAAAAAATTCTCGAACATCAGTATAGACTGCTAGGCATCAAGCGATTAAATGGCATAAAATCGCAATTATTTGAATATCGTTTCACGCAGATATACTTCCAACTAACAAGCAATATAGGCATCGAATAGTTGGCTGTTTAATCAACGTCATCACCGTTCGAGTAGCTTTTTTGTAAATTGATTAATAGCTTCAATGGAATGTTTGCGTTGCATAGTTGAGTGCATCGGACAGCAGGATGCAGTGGACGTGGCACAAGCGTCAGAGTGATAAATGTAATTGACCCTAAAACGTCACAGATACATGCTCAAGTACCTACGGCCTGACACGTCTTAATTTCATTTTGGAAAGCGAATTACGCATTGCGAATTGAGTCGTTCGATCGAGGCTAGGGCACTGCGCTGTTGGGCGCACCGTGTTAATTCTATTTGATTCTCGTTCTGCACGGGAGTCGGCGGACCTCTCGCATTGAATATCGACACAGAAAGCATGTTAATCTGACGTACGGCTAACGATACACGCCCGGCGCGTCGATATATCTGTATAATAGATAAGTACCGTACGGGCACAGTATAACAATCTTGTCGTGTTGTTTTATAGGGGGGGAGGGGGCACCCACGCCGATTCGAGCTGCTCGCCGATCTCACCGTGCCGTTATGTCGACCGATTCGATGACGACGAAGAAAACCTTCGAGACCCGGCGTTATAGTCTTCTCGCGATGAAAGGGGGATATCACAACAACACCTTTCCTTTTCTCGATCGGACGAGCTCTCGCGATCAACCGGATTGCTCAAACATTCGCCAAACTCGCGGTCGTTATGCATTTATGCATGTCTGCACGTATATGTAAATATATCGTGCTGCTAAAGGCCGAAGGGAGGATGATGAACTTTGCATAATTAAAAAATAATAATTTTTTGTTCCAATATGGCTATGGGTGGGTAAAAAAAATTAAAGAATTAATACTATTTTGTGGACTCAATTCTGTAACGCTTTATATAAAAAATTCACCAGTTCAGCCCAACGCCCGGAAGATACGGCGATTTTTTAATGTTTTGTTGTTTCCGAAAAAGACTAAAAAGTGAAATTTTTTTTTGGTCCAAACATTACTCTAGGCAATTTTTAAAAATAATTCCTATGGGCAGCCGGCATGGTGGAGCAAATTTTATGTACATACATTTTTGTGCATCGAAGAGTCTGACGATACGACGCGATTAAAAATGTATTTTCGCTTTCGAAGCGAGAGTGAAGCAAGATAATGGAGCACATTGTGGACGAAGGGTTGAATCTTCTTCGGAGAAGCCGAGGAATAATGTACGTTACACGTAACGTGCGCGAGAGAGGAATGCGATAGCTCGTAAATAGCTAATTGCTCGAGACGGTGTGCGCGGGAAAAGGTCGTTCAGCCGTGACTGAGACATTCTACTATGACCAGTTATACGCTCTATGCAACCTGCCACTCGGCACTTCACGTCTCGTTCCTCGAGGACGGAAGAATATCGAGATCGGGACGCACCACAAGCGCCTTATATCTATATCTCCATCTCGATAAAATCCCTCCGAGGTATATTATATTATAATATGACTCGCGAGAAAGCAAGAGTGATGCAAATTACGGGCGTGTCAGGCCGGCGAAAAATTCCCACGAAGATTGTGATTAATCAAGCATCAAATGCAAGTTATTATTATTATTCAAATAGCTAATATTATCCATGCACCTTCATCGTTATTCCTGTATTATTAACGGCGTTGTATTGCCGGAAAAGATAAGTCAAAAAATTAAAAAGAAAATAAAGGCGTAAAGACATTTTTGCTGGGATCGAGTGGCATTACCTTTTTTTTTATCCACAATAACGACAAGGCTCTATGTAATCAATTTTTATCCGTGCCATCGAAGAAACCATATTTCGAGGTATCTCTGTAAATTTTTCTGATTTTCGTTTGAAACGCTTTGTTATCATCTGACCGGTTTGAATGTCGCGGACTGGCCTCGTCGAGAGGCTGAAGAACGAAATTCTCTTCGCCACCCGTTATCGCACTCGTGCCCGCTGATGGTAATAAAAATTGAATAAAAAAACTGAGAAGATAAGAGTATTAGTCACCGCGAGCTTCGATCAGTCATCGTTCGGAGCTACAAAAAATTATTGTCGCGTCGCGAGGACGATTGTAGCTGCGAATAAGAAAATAAATAAAAGACCAAGTGAAGCACACGAGGCGTTGAGCGACACGTCGGTAATCGCGAGTGGCGCACAATGTTTTTACTTTCTCGCGCGAAGATTCCGAGCGTGATGTTGCGAACTCGGACGATCTTTTAATCGAACCGGATTTTTTCAGCGCCGTGCCAAATCGGTACACCCGATACGTCGACGATCGCGAGTTACGTAGGCTGGATCGACTTTTGCCGAGAGTCAACCGGGAGCATTATTGGTCGGCGAGTGTCGACGAGATCGAAACTTCAGATCGAGAGATCGGCTGAACCGGCGGTCCGAGAAATCGAAGGCAGAAGTTCGGTCTACGAACCGTAAAAGTCACTCGATCTCCCCCCTGGCAAATTCTACAATCCGCGACGACACTTTCATCGCGTAGTAGAGATATTTGTTTTGCGATGAATTCGTCTCCGCCGATTTTTTCGAAAAATTATTTGGTATTTTTTTTTTTGCTCAAATTTGCAAGTAAAAATATTTCGAAAAATCCGCATCGTTCAGTCGCCTGAGAAATTTTCGACAAAAATATATCTTGCCGAATATTGACGCAAGCCAGTCCACCCTTTAATAAAATTATCGTCACTATTTTTTTTTTCTGCACTCGGAGAATCGTAACAAAATATGCGTACGGAAAATTGTCGAACGACACGTTGCAAAACAGCGTTTGAGACTGTGGAAACAATAGATTTGAATTATTCAGTTAACCCTTTGAGGCAGTGGCTCTCGAGGCGAATCCCAAGAAAATCATGAAGGAGTTTTACCGGTGGCGTTGCCGAGTGCACTAGTACTTCGTCATTAGCGAGGAATGCCGGGTGATCGTTCGCCGCCCGAGAGGCGTAATTGCTACGGCGAAATTGAGTTCTCAGACACGGGAGACGGAATTGGGGAGAAGTTTAGTCCGCGAGGACGACAGAAGCGACGACGATTCGTCTTCGGGGAGCGCTCAAAGCTCTCGGTGACATTCGGAGCTTTTGGAACTCTCGGAAAACCCGTAATTAGACTTCGGTTGGTTCAGTATTTTTTTTAGGTGCAACCGCGATAATTTTTCACGACGAGAGTAGTTTGAAGACTTTGCTTCGATCCTTCAACCCTTCCCAATGTTCAACCACCCCAAATTTCAACAAGAGGCTGTACAAAAAAAAACCCGAAAAAAATGTACACAGACATTTAAAAATGCAGTCCATTCGACGGCCCAGAAAAAATAATTTTATCGCGAAACAAAACCTTCCCTGCGCAAAGGGTTAACCTTCGCGCTCGAGTTTGCCAGCCCACAATCTTCGGACACTTTAAGCAATAACAAAAAAATAGTAAAAAATTCTGAAAAAATTCAGAGATCAACATTGAAGTGTAGTTTCCTTGATACCATAGAAAAAAATTGATTACAAGCATCCATATCGTTATAGTAGTCAAAACAACACCCGCACTCCATGGTCTTCAATATCTCGTACCGACCGACAAGAGTATCCGATTTATCCCACCCATTTTTCATTCTCTCTCCGCTCCGTGACACTTTACAGTCCAACGATCCATGCGGTTCTTGCAGACGGTGCGTCAGCACGCGCACGCGGGCACGTTCGTAGCCGAGAATGGAATCGCGTACACGTCTGACCGTTTCTTTTTTTTTTTACCCATTCTTTATTTGCTTTCCTCGATCCTCTTGCCCTCCGTGGCTTTTATTCCTTCGAGAAAACCCGACAAACTCGCCTATATCGTCCGCGCTTAGATACGTACGTATGTACTTCTGTGCCAGTGTCCACTCAACACTGTCGTACGCAAAAGTGTAACAGCGCGCGGGAGAAGACGAGTCGCGCAGTACGATTATCGGGTATGCACGTACGAAGAGTAAAGGCTGCACCGCGCGTGTCTGACATCTGTTCTCGCAGCTGGTTCACCCGGTTAGTTTTCTCGTTCGTTCGTTCCTCAGTTCATTTAGTTCAATCGTAACTACGAACCTCAAACTATATACCTGTATATATATATGAACATATATATATATATATATACACACATATATGTAATACACACCCAGTGCGGCAGGTGAACAACCTACTTTGAAGTCGCTCGTCGCAAGTCCCCACCGATAATACGGCGCGGTATGACCGGCGAGTCGCCGGGACGAGGACGATGACGAGTAGGGGTACGTAATAATGCTGCTAGCCGCGGCAGCGACGCGGAGACGCTGACACTCCTATCGAGTTATTGGTACACGATAAGAAAAAAATGTTTAATTAAAAAATAATAAAGATTACCAAACGCGATTGTTTTTAAATGGGGCTCGACGAATCTCTTCACAGAATATAGTGACAGGATTAAAAAGCGCAAGTTGGAACATTTTTTATTTCACCGGTCTAGCGATGTGTAATATTTGAGGCCAAAATTTTGCTCGTGAACTTTGGAATTTTACCTCACGAATCTGGTGCCTCGCACTGGTCTTACATCACCGAAATGCCCGGTAAACCTCGGAATAAGGCGTATGCAAATGATGTGTTCCATTTGCAGAAAGTAACACCGAGATTCGTTCGTATGAGCCTCTCTCTGTTGGGGCACGGCGAAAAATTTCGCTCTCTTGCCAATCTCTTTTCACGTACACACCTCTCGCGAGACCTCCGAGCTGCGCGAGGTGTGAGCGCTCTTCGCACCGCACCGTGATGCGCGGTAGCGAATCGGAGGCGGGAAGTGGAGACCGGAGCGACGGAGAGCAAAATCGGCATCGAGTTCAATTTAATCGAATCGGATTGATGAATTAATTCAATTTAATCAAATCGTATCGATGGATTAATTCATGGAAATTTAATCAAATTAATAAAATGTGATCAGATATAATTAAATCGATTTGATAAATTGATTTAATTCAATTAGATCCACGAGAACGGAAATGGAGAAGAAAAACTCGAAGAGAGCGGGAGATATAAATTTTCGAGGCCTCCGATAAGAGAGATATGCATTAGACGACGAAAGACAGGTCGCGAGTACCATTTGTCTGGGTGTGCATAGAAGGCGAATTATTATGCGCGGGGCGTCGCGTGGAAAGGAAAACTGGAACGCGGGCGCGAGCGTTAAATGGTAGAATGCCCGGTATGTCGTGCGCGGCCTCTCTGCCACATCGTCGTCGTCGTCGTCGTCGTCTCGTTGCTAGTTTCGTTACTAAGTACTAATACCCACACTGACGCTTCTACCGAGAGAGGCTCAAGAGAGTGAAGTTGGACGTCCGCAGATCGCTGCGTACACGGCACACCATTGCAAACTCTCTAAACGCGTTTGCCGATCACCGCCACCAAGACCAACGAACTGAACCAATTGCTTTCCTGGCCGCTGAGGCCAATCATCGCTTGCTCTCAATTGTCATATTCGTGCGTCTAAGCTCGGGCACTTAAAAAAAGCCATTCGCCGGGCCGTACAATTGTCTATCGTCGACCCTTGGCTCGGATCGATATGTCGAATTTTCCTTCGATTTTATTCGTGGTAAAAACGACGAGAGGAAAAAGAAATCATTTGCCGGAACGGCCAATAATCCATCGTCATATGAGGCGAAAATCGAAAATCATCTGCCGGAGCGAATAATTGTCTATCGTTATATCTGGACTGAGAATGACCTGCCGAATTTTCCTTCGTTTTTGTTCGTGGAAAAAGTATGAGGTGAAAATTGAAAATAATTGGCCGGAACGAGCAATCGTCAATCGTTAACTTGGCCTCGGAACGCTCTATCGAATTTAGCTTCGACTTTATTCGTGGAAAAACGACAGAGCGTGTTTCTTCCTTGAGAAAGCGCAAAACTCATAATTCGTGGGTTTGAGGTTCGCAGGTACTTCGGTAGTCGGGATAATCGTTGGAAGGATCGCTGGCGATGCCCTTGTGTCCCCCCTTGAACCCCGTCCACGGGGTCGAGGATTCGACAGTAACTCAAGTACTGCCGAGACATCGGCCACTGCGATCTTGACGCTTGTACACGTACGCGCTTTTTGCACCTGCAGTGGCTGTTTCAGCACTTACTGTACTCGCCGCTCGTTCAGCAGGGAGAGGTAACTATAATAAGCGAGCCTGACGAAGGGAGATTCTCACGGGCGTAAGGTATACAACAGCTTACCGTATAAACCGTACGAAGCACCTATCTTCGATGCAGGAGGACTTATAGTTCGGGCTGAACGAAAACGACCCGTTCTCCGGTTCTACAAGAAATCTGTTATACCGCTGCACCTCGCCGAACAGCCCGGAAGAACAAACGACAGGGAATCGCCGAGACAAAAAAGAAATTATTTATCCTCGGTATAAAACAAAACTGAGCGAGAAGCACCGAAAGTGAAATTAATCCTTTTTTCCTTGAATCCGGTTATGGAAAAAAATTGATGAAAAATGTATGAATATATATTTTTGCAAAAATTTCTCTCTTGAATATATGTATGAGAATGTATCCGGTAAAAGGGGTGAATATGGAGCACCTGTCTCAGCGCGTAAATCAACGAACCGGACAATATTCGGCATTTTTGGATCGGCAGTCGAAGATCGATTTTGCTTTTCCGGACTTGCCCGCTCCCCAAAATTCTTTGTCTCGCGCGGCGATCCAGTCTCATGTATAATTGCGTTAGTTCTGCTTTCCCGGTGAAAGGAGACGAACCGCGGCGCGTAGGCGAAAGCAATTTTTCTAAAAGACATTTCTCTCAAACGCGATACCAAATTAGTTATATTCGAGATTTGGATTGGGCCTATCAGCTTACGTGTGAAAGTCGCGCAAGACAGATCTCAGGTAAGCTCGTGTCATTCTTCCTCACAGGTCCCACACAGAAGTTGCCAGTGATAAGTCAATATCTATTCCGCGTACATTTCTCCTCATAATTATTTCCGATTGGAATAATAATGATATTCATTTTTTTTTTTGAGAATCTGTCATAGCGGCAAGGTAGTGCTTTCCGGCGTATTTCTCTTCCCATCCTTGGGCACTTTTGCCGGTCTTCATATTTTATCTTTTCTCTTATGTTTTTTAATTTTTTTTTTTCCATTATTTATTTTCTTTATCTCTCTCCACGCGCCTCGAACGGGCGATAAGTCGTACCGACGTCCGTCGTTACGTACGCGCGCATTAACTTGTATAATTTACCGCGCAACCGGGTGGAATTATTAATTGCGATCATCGCTCACCTTCGCTAGAAACACGTGAAGCAAGCCTCGGTACACTCGGCTCGATTTATTTTTACATTATCGGCTTTCAATTAAAGAGAACCCAGCAGCCTAATTGCAACAACCTTGCCGGCGGAAATCTCTCGCTCCGGGGGGCACCGGCGTTGTCTTCCTTTCGGGCCCGCCTCTGCGCCCCCTTCCGTTTAAACTTCTCGAAATTCTAGACCGAACACCGATGGCTCTCCAATTGTTCAAATTAGGAACGACAATCGGTCGATCGGACCGATCGAACCGATCGATAAATCACGATCGTATCGGTACTCCAACTTTCTAAAAGAAAAAAAAAAAAAAAAAAAGAGTCTCGGCACAAAGTGATTCTTGTCCGTCAAAATAAATTGAAAAATAAATAAATAAAGAAAAGTAAATAAAAAAAACATAATCATATCGCGTGACCAAAATCGAAAGGGCGTACTTTCTCTACGCGCGAGCGTCGAGATCCGCCCTTCTGGCACCGATCACGCGATGCAACAGTGAGTAATGGCCGCCGGTCGCGAAGATGATGCTCGTGAGTAGAACAGAAGGAAGGAGTGTCCTTGCGGAGATCCGTGCGGTGAAAGAAAAAAAAAAAAGATTGAGTCCATGTGTGCGAGTGTGTGTGGGTGCACTTAGAGCGTCCCGGGATAAATAGAAAGAGGAATAGAAATAGAGAAAGGGAACGCATCGGATCGGGAGATGGAGCGAGCGAGAGGCTGTCCTTTCTTCATTTTCCGTAGGAGCAACGATGTAAGGAGTAGCCGGGGATCTCTCGCGGTTCCCATGCAGCAGCGCCGGCAAAAGGCTAGACCGCGTATAGGCGAGGTCGCAATACTTTATCCCCGATGGCGAGTATATCCGTCAACCCACACGTGCGGGTAGGTTTGCCGCGGCGAAAGACAACCGTACGTGTGCGGCGGTTTCGCGTACCCCGCGACGAACTTGCGCGCACGCAATCAATCAGGCTATACACCGAGCGTACCTTCGGCTTCCATTGATTTACATGAGAAATTAAATAACTTTTCCTTCGCTCGAAAAAAAAGGATAAAAAAATTTTTAAGAAAATTCTGAGGTAATTGATTAATTGTATCTTATTAACCCTTGGCATATGATTTTCTGTACTAACGCCCCATTCATCTCGTTGCGAATTCTCCTTGGTTTATTGAATTCGTGAGAAATTACTGTACTTCTGTGTTCTTCGAAGAAAAAGGAAATGTAAGATAATTGATTAATTTTATGGTATTAACCCTTTGGGTACGGAGAATTTGCCGCCTTGCACTCTTCTGGCTACAACGACGATTGTTACGCTTGCAATGCATTTTTCTTTCTCTGACCTGTCGGAGAAACGCTTTGAATGCACGGGAGATTTTTTTCAGATTTTTTTTTTATCGCCTTGTTTTTATTATTCGAACCGTTTGGAGATTGCGCATGCGCGATCGAACGCCCGTCTTATCTCCACAGATTAACGATCGTCGATAAAACGACGATACGGCGACGAGTCGCGAAAAAAAAAGTGAAAGAGAAAAAACGAAAACGAGCAGGTGCTCCGTAAATACAAGGCTTGGTCGTTCACGTTTTCCGAAGATTGTTGTATTTATAGAGTATTGGCAAACATCCGTCGGGGTGACGCGGCTCGCGCGTGAAACGATGATGCATTTTTGTGCGTAAATTCACGATTTTATGATCGGCTTTAAAATCTATAAATATTTCGTTTCGGTAACTATTTTTCGAATCTACTAACTGAGCATAAATAGATTTTCTTTTCGTCCAAGACATTATATATATAAAATATACACACACATATATATTTTTTTTCTTTGCCATTTTTTAGCCATTTTTTTTCTGGTGAGCTTCAATTTTCCATTCAAGGCTTTTCCCCCAGAAGGATCAATAAATTGAGTTTGTGAAATGTCCATTGAGCTCATTGACGTCGGAGCGGGCGCTTGACACAGCGGGGTCGCAGGACAACGGGAGGCCTCAGTGTAAGTGGATAAAGACAATTTTATGGTCCGCTGCGATACGGGCTCCCGAGCGCGGAAGTCTCTCGGGAGTATCGCTGGTGCGTTACTATACAGCCCGCTCACTGTTATTCCTTCTGTTATACCAGAAGTACGTGGCTTTCTTTCTCGGCTGTTACCAGCGACGACGACGGAGACGTCGACCGGCTACGGCGGCAGTGTCAAGTTTTCTTTGTCTGCTCGAGTAACGACTTCACTACTGAAATGACGCTCGCCTTATATCGTTTTCGTTCCTTATACGCGCGTCGCCACCTATAACCCCGCACGTTTATAAGTTCTCGCTAACTTTTTGTGTCCAAGGCAATTACACACAAGTCGGCCGAGTCGGCAAAGAAACATTGTCGGGACGAGGCGAACCTGCGGTTCCGTTTTCTGTTACACAAGTTTAAAAAATTGGGCTTGTGTTTTCTCTCGACGTGCTGCAGGTCGAATAAAGAACACCTCCGAACGGTTCTATGAATTATTACGACAATTCGTACATTTTATTGGCACTGTTTTTTAGGAATTCTTCGAATTTTGAGCTGTTCGATTAACGAAAAACAATTGATTAAATAATAGTTAGGCGGTAATTAAAAATTTTCCCCATCTTCTGAACGGCTCTGCGAATCATTACGCAATTTTTACTGTGACTTTCGAAGGTTAACAAGAATCTCTGAGAATTTTTTCATAATCGTTTGACACCCTGTTTCGAAGTTTAAAAAATTCAAAGAACGAGGAAAGATAAACTGGACAATAATTGGCAGGCTCGGGAATGCTTCGA
Organism: Amblyteles armatorius; assembly: GCA_933228735.2. Taxonomy (NCBI): domain Eukaryota; kingdom Metazoa; phylum Arthropoda; class Insecta; order Hymenoptera; family Ichneumonidae; genus Amblyteles; species Amblyteles armatorius. The sequence continues at coordinate 21,828,775 of OW121686.1, read as the reverse complement.
TAAACGTGTACGCGAATTATTACGCAACTCGCATGAAGGTGTCATCTGATCGTCATTTAGTGTTAAAGACGAAGATCTAATTGTCATTAGGCCTTCGTCTAATCGTCATTTCATTTTAAAAACGAGAAGGCGTTTGACAAAAGGAAGAAAAAAAGAACGAAAAATAATCGTCCGGTACCTTCTTATCCGAAATTTATTGCTCCCAAAGACCATCGTGTTGATGCTACCGACGATGTTGTAAACTCCGAGATTCAACATTTGGTCGGCCGATGCCTTCCCTCCAAAGATCCTCCGGACAAAAAACAAATCGATAGATGCTTTGTCGACCAAACTGTCAGACGACGAAAATCCGTTTCCTAATATCGATGTCTCATTTTTGTTGAGTTTCACTCTTCCAGCAGCAGCGGCGACAGCAGCGTTCGAACTTCACCGAGCCACTCACCAACGACGATTCACGATCGAAACACTGCGACGCTCACTCGACGAACATTTTTTAATCCGACACCTCGAATCGTCGAAGCTGTCGCGTCAATCGAACGAGCCAGGGTCGCGACACCCGCCGATCGTATCCACCGCCACGCGACACACACATTTACTCCTGAATTTTATATTATTTTCCTCCTCCGAATTCCGACAGCCGTGAAGAGATCTCGGCGAAACTGTGAGAACAAACGTGCTTAAATTTATCGAGAGAAAAAAAGTCGAACACTCGTCAGCTGCGAGGATGCGCGCAGCGATTCGATAAGAACATTCGCGATCGATCGCACGATCCGTGGACGGGCGAATAACGAGGCGTGATTAATTTTTCGCACGTTGCCGCTTCCGTGTACGCGACTCGGTTGTTGTCAGCGGAATGAATCGTTTCGGCAGCCTGGTCGACCGGGGAAGCCACCGAGGCGGGCGCATGCGCAGCGGCGGCGTTGATGGCGGAGGAGGAATCGACCCGCTGCCGCGCGGCCGTCGCTGTTACTTCACGGTGGGGAAACTCTCCACCGGCGAGAGACAAGGACGAGCGGCCAGCCGGTGTACGCGCGGTGAGAGACACGGCGCGCGGACGCCCCGCCGGTGGAGAAAGAAAGAAAAGAGTATTTATTGGATCAGAAGTCAGCCCGAGTCTGGAACTTCGGTCGGAGCGAGAGAGCGACGGGAGGATTGAGATTGAGACTGAGACCGGCGAGAGGAACGAGGTGACTCGCGAAGTTGCACGGGAGGTTGTGTGTAGCTACAGCTCGCTGCTGGATCTCTCCCACCGGGGCGAATCTTCTTTTGCGGACTGCGGTGGCGGGTCAGCGCTGTGTTGGGTCATCGTCGTCGGGGAGTCGCGAACCGTGAAAAGAGAGAGAATAAATGGGGGAGGGAGAGAGGAGAGAAAAATTGGAACGACGAGAAGCCTGGCGTGTCTGGGATTCTCTAGTAGTATATTCCGCGTAAGATAGACTGTCGAGTGTACCGTCGAAGACCTATTAATTTGAAGCTAGGAGTTCGAGCTTGTAAATTTTCGGCTGTTGAACAGGCTTCATAGATCTGTAATGCTGGATCGTGGGTGGATAATTCATCTATTCACGATCTCCGATTATAGATCATTATAGAGGACCATAGATCGTAGATACCATTATAGAAGATTCATAGAAACATGTTTTCTATACATCTTTTATAAAAAAGAGAAAATGTTCTGAATTTTGTGATTGAAGAACCATAAATTCTGAGGTACAAACTGGAGCGTGTAAATATTTGGCTGTTACACATTTTTTGTGGATCTATTTTAATACATCTTGTAGATCATAGATCTATTTTTCTATAAATCTTTTATGGATAAAAAAAAATGTGTTTTTTTTTTTACTGCATACATTTTTATTTAACACTGTTTTCGAACGGCCCTCTGGCGACGTGCGCTAACGTATGTCTCTGAAGAATTATGTGGCGAGATTTCTCTATCCGAAACTGACATAGCATTTAATTATCTTTTTCCAACGTTCTCCAACGATCTTCTGCCGACCGGTATCCGCCACGCCTATCCGCAATAAATCCTTTCGTAACAACGACGAACAACAATAATTCAGCTAATTAATTATAAATTGTTACTGACATTTCCGACCTTCCCCGAAGATCATATCGAACTCGGCTCATCAAATCCATTACTATGAAATTTCGTGCACTAACGATTACCGATGCGTGTACGAAACCTCTCGCATGGCAGAGATAAGGTGTACATAAAAGATATCCTAGACGCTTTCGCATTCTCGGGTAATAACGGGTCTGCTGTTCATGATGCTCGTTCGATCGTTGTATGAAAAAGGGACGGGGGGGGGGGGGGGGGGATGGCTCGATCGCGCGCGCGTCTCGTCTGCGGACCGCCGATGAAAACCGGCATCGGAGGCCCTCGGGCGATTGTCGTAGGTAAGTGAGTATGACGTGGACATGCCGCGGAGTCGCGTGATCGGGTGTATGATCCGAAATGGCTTCCCTTTCCTTCCAATTTATTCCCTTTCATCTAACCGTCCGATTCTATCTCGGTTAAATCTACATAATATCGGAGATAATGTGCAACCTCGAAGGGTATATATTTCACAAAATATCCCGATGGCATTGATACTTTGGGTTAATGTTTCCATAATTTTATTTATCGACGTGTGTCGACGAGCTTGGACGCATTCTCGTAATTCTACTGAATACATAAAACAGTGATTTCACTGCTGGTTCCTTCGCCGATTCCTTGTCTATTAATTTTTTTTTTCTATCACTTGTGTGACTCCAGCTTTCGATTTTTTCGTTCTCGTTCGCACTCACCTGCTTGACCGTCTCTGCGGCAGCCACGTCTGCATAGTCAAAGACTTTCCACATTTATTCCTGTAGCTTTGTATCTTTTTTTTTTTTTACGTTTCACAACCTTTTCCGGAACCTCGAAGGGTACATTTTTCACAAAATATCCCGATGGCATCGATACTTCGGATTAATGTTTCTATAATTGTATTTATGGACGTTTGTCGACCTACTTACTCGCGTTTTTCATATAATTTTGCTGAATATATAAAACTGCGTGATTTCACTGTTCGTTCCTTGTTACTGTTCATTTTTTTTTCCAATCATTCGACTGACCCTACCCTTCGTTTTCTTCTTCCCCCATCGCTCTCACCTGCCTGACAGTCTTCGCGGCAGGTAAGTCCGCATTGCCAAAGATTTTCCGAATTTATTTCTGTAGCTTTTATTTGTATTTTTTTTTTTTTTTTAGCATTTCATTCATCGTCTACGCGACTGCCTCCTTTCGCCATCGGTATCGTTGCGTCTTCAGGGTGCATCCTTCCGACTCTCGGTGTCACTGTTCCTTTCCGCTTTGGCGTCGATAGCTTCCAGTGCGCTCGAACTCTCCCCGAGAGTTCTCGGCGGGTAATGATTCGTGGAAAGTTATGCTTGGAGCAGTTTGAAGAGAAAAAAAATGATATTATGCGAAACAGGGCAAAGCCCGTTCGATAAAGTTTACGCGTAGATGCTCTCGTTGGCAACGTAGGATGCAGAGGAGAGGCTGCTGCGGCTGTCGAGGACGCTCAGAGACGTAACTGAACGTAACGCGAAATGGCTCTTCGTAAACTATACATATATATGTATGTGTACAGCGTAGAGTAGCTGGAAGAATTCTTTGGCTCTCGTAAGGCTGCGCACTCGAGCCACCCTGTGCTCGCGCGGTTGCACCGCGGCCTCGACTTCCGTGTAAGATCGTTCCACGCCCGGTGTACTGCAGCATCTCTCGTCGATGTAAACGTCCTCGTCCATTCGACCAACCGCGAACAACGCACTCGGCTTACGTCGAGGTTGATGCACGCGCCACGATATTTTTTTTTTTGTTTTTCTATCGATATATCCAATAATTCAATCGCGAAAGAATGATAAGTCACTTCGGGCGAAAAATAAAATTTTCAAACCGGAAATGACATATTTCCGGTACGACGTCACTTCCAGTCGAAAAATAAAATTTTCAAACCGGAAATGACATACTTCCGGTACGACGTCACTTCCAGTCGAAAAATAAAATTTTTAAACCGGACGTGACGTATTTCCGGTATGACGTCACTTCAGGTCGAAAAAAATATAGGCATATCAAGCTCGAATTTGCAACCGCAAATTCGAACCTCGGAGTGACAAGAGTTACTGGAGAGAGAGCTGGAAAGAACAATTCTAAAAAAAGACGTGTCAGTTAGTCATTTGCAAAAAGTAACTGTGACTTTGAATGATTCACGAGTCGCGAAGTTTCGTAATAGACACTGCGGCAACACGTTTTATTTAAACTTAATTTTACGAGCGTACCTGAGACAGCATAATGCTAGGCTAACCATGTTGCGCGACGCAAAGTTACCACGCGCCGAACACGGTAACGCATTTCACTTCGCGATAATTTTTTAATAGACAAAGTGAGATTTTTTTTTCTTTTTTTTAACGACAAGAAACTGTTTTAAGTTTGTAAATCATGTGAAAATACATTGGAATTTTGTTTCATTTTCAATGTCGAAGGGAATTTGTATCGTAACTTTGGAAAAATGAAGAATTTTTTTGTATTTTTATCCGAACTATGTGTAAATTTGTTCAAAACTTTTTTCCAGAAGGATAATCTTTTTGTATACGACTCTGTGGATAGTAGATGTTTCTGGGAACGATCATGCGACTAAACTAACTTTTCGCGCATCGTACTGATGTCACTGACTATTCCTGCGGATCGTAATAGCAGTGTAAACTATAGTCAGCACGGCGCGTTAAAAGCTGTTAGATATATAACAGAGAATATTTGCCGCCGCCGGCCCGAGTCTGCTATTCCGGTCGACGTGGCCCTGGTTCACTCGAAAGCAAAAAGGCTTTTTACCCAACACCACCGCCGCTGCCGCCGACGCCGGTTTCCGCCCAGCCGGTTACGTTTCACTCGTAACCGCGGGAGCGCACATAGTTCCAATAATAAATCAAACGCGCCCGAGTCCGCGAGGTTCGCGATGAAAACGAGAAATTCACGTGCGGACTGTAGAAGTCAGGAACTAGATAAGAAAAAAAATACAAAAAAAAAATTATAACACGATCGTGGGACAAAAATCTATCGGCGAAGTATCGATAGCCATCGAGGCAGAATTTTTTTTAAATGCATACCAAATGACCAGAGTTTTCCTTCCCGTTACTTTAAATGAATGTTCGTAATAAAATGAAATGTTCAACCCTTCGTCGATCACACAACCCGAAGCAGTATCGAAGTCAGCGACTCATCTCCCAGAAATTTTTTAATCTTTCCTCGGCAAATTAAATTTTTTTGAAATACAATAATAATAAAAAAATAGATAAAAATTTGTGAGTTACATGCATAGGCAGATTGGGAATCTCGATTGTCTGATCGCACGTGTGCCTCGCACCCGTCGAGTTCCACAGTCTCGCTGTACCGGCGTCGTTCCCGCGAATACGGAGTCCGCGGTTATACAACTGTTACGGTACAAAACTAGTAAATAGGGAGTAGGACAGACAATAGAGACGAAGTAAAGTTCAGGTCGTAAAGAGCAATGCGCCTCTCTATTTAAAGCGTGCCCCACGGACTCCCCCCCCCCCCCCCCCCCCCCCCCTCAGGTTGGTACACCGGCATGCTGTAAAGGCAATTGGTACGGTGACCATAACCGGGATCGAGCGGTGCAAGCCGACGACGCTCGAGACGACGACTGACGCGTCGTTCTACTCTTATGTACCACATATACACATATACATATATATAAACGTATATATGTGTAATTCTACTCTGTCGCTTTTCTCGTGGTCGCCATCGCCGGAGAAAGAGAAAGAGGCCCCGAGGATTCAGTGAACAGTCAGCGTTACCGTTTATGGCAGAGAACGAGGACGAAAACCGCACGACGATATATATGTATCCGAAAGACCGGCAGTGGCGAAAATATTGCCTATAGCCGCGCTACTATTAACTACTTTGAACTCCCGTCTAAAATTTGAAAAAAAAATCCCTCTCGTACAATGATTGATCTCGCATGACGAGAAACATTGGATGAATTATGTTCCATCCCGCTTTCAGATTTTCCAACGGCCGATTTTTTCCGCCGACGGCAAAATTTGAGCCATGAAATTTTTTTTTTGCAATTTCTAAAAACACTTTTCCCGATGTCCTAGAGACCCTGAAACGTCACTTAGGAGCAGAGAGAATCCACAGCCCAGGCTTCCTGCCTCTTCCGCATTATATATATATATATATATTCTTTTTTCATATTTCAATCTCGCGCTTCGTTTCCTCGCGATAAGTTCTGAAAATAAAATCTGTCGAAGTGCCTTGCGGAGGGTCGAGTATCAGGAAGTGTTTGAAGTGTGGATGGAACGTTTCTGAATATTTTCCTGTTCGACCGGCGCGGTTAAATTGCTCACCGTCGGGGGTATCCGCGTGGTTCTGTTGAGCGCGCCGGTAGCGCCGACGCTCGGCTGCCTATGGACGAGAAAACGAGCGCTCGGGAAGATCGACTGGAGCGGCTACTGGCTTTTACGAACGTCCTTCCATCCTTCTCGGCTCTTCTCTTTCGCTTTTTATTTCCACCTTTTGCCCCCTTACTATACACACGTATATACTATATAGTATATATTATATATATATGCAGTATATATATGTATAGTAACTACTATAGTCTTCCCTCAGCTTTATCGCCTCTGCAACAGTGCCGAGGAGCTCTCTTACAGCTCCGGCGATGTAACGGTTAATGCCGTAGTGCGACCGCGGTAATAATCCTCGGGACAATTTGCTCCGCGCGAAGGCAAGACTGTGAAGTGTCGCCGGGGAAAAGCAACAACAACGGCAACAGTAGCAGCGGAGAAGATGAGAGTTAACAGAAAATATATATACCGTTTGTCGACGACTCGCTTCGCGGAGTCCGTGTCCGGTGTCGCGTTGTTTGGCAGTTAACCACGACGGTTCGACCCGGTCATTGTCTCAGTGGCACCGACACATCGATGCAGACTCTCTCTCGTTTTCAGTCGGAGCCATAGATCACTTCGTTACAGTCGGGTTCATTCGCACAGAAAAAAAAAAAATTGCAAGTACAAAAAAGCAATCGCATCTGGCGGGGAATCTCGACCTTGCAACGTCTCAGGCTCGGATCCAGAGATGGAACTGGCATGAAGCGTTGTCATTTTTTTATGGACGTATAAAGGCCATCGCTTCACGAGTGTCAAAGGGCAGATTAAGTGGTCGTTTAGTAATGGAGATGGTAAAGAGGGAATGCGAAATGGGACAATGCTTTCAAGCCTTTTTTTTCGATCGCCAGATCTATGGATATCAATATCCACGTGGCATAAAAATAAAAATCAAAACACCTAAAAAAGATTGGACACTTTGTGGTGATCGGCATCAATCGATCTCATCTCTGTCCGACTTTGCCACGATTCCTTGCTCGTTCGAGAGAGCTCGTTATACCGCGCAGTATAGATCAAGCAGCGTTTGCAGACTTCGAAATCCATATAATTGACCCCGTTTCCTAACGAGCTGACCGGCAACGCACACGCCCAGCAACGTTGGGCAAGTGTCTCGAAAGGTATATCGTACACACTCGGTGTAACTACCGGCGAATCGATATTTATGCTAGCGAAAATGTCGAACCGACCACTTCTGGTTTATTAGCTGTCGGGAGTAGCAGGGTTTTGACACTCGAGGCGCGGAATGCATGCAACTCAAATGTTATTGATATACATTGACAGGATTGAAAAAAAAAAAATTTAGAAAAATTTGTTGCGAAATGTTTAACAACTGTCGTTCATCACCTATTCAATCCTTTGACATTGATGTATGTTTATCTTTTATTTTTATTTTTTGTGAAACTGTTTAACGTACCATTACTATTGCTTTGTACTTTATATATACCGACACTTTTTTTTTTTTTTGTACGACACTGAGTATAATTGAGTTTGAACCGTGCTAAATTTCGTGGCTCCGATTGATGGGATGGATTTTTGTTTTTTTCCTGGTAAGGTATAATTAAATTTGATCCGAAAGCGGTTAAAGTGGGTAATTGGAAGTTGGGCTGCAACGTGTTACAATTAGCCTCGCAAGGGGAGGACCAATAATTGTTATCTTGTAAGAAACAAAAATTAATTATACGGAACGATAGAAGCGAAGTCGAGTCCGTCGTCCACCTGCAGGCAGTTCATACTCGTTCCGTGCCCGGTAAAACGATCTGCAATTCGTTTTCTTAATTTTGCCTTTCGCGCAAGCTCACCTTCGTGCGCAGACATACGAGCGGGCCTGCACACATGCACGGAGGCTCCTTGTTAGCCCCGTTTTTTTTTTCTTTTTTTTTTTTATCTTCCTCTCGATGTCTCGGTACGATAGTAACGCGTGTACGCGGTCCGTAACGAGTCGAGGGACTTTTGCGACTGGATGTTAAGTGATACCCCGTCGTCGGGCAGTTGTTCGCGACCGCGGGATCTTTTATATACGCTATGATCGTGTATACACAGAGGTGTATCCTATGCCGATGGTACTTTATAATGCGGCCTATCCCGGTGGAAGGTTTATAGTGGTAACGGTAGCGAAGCGTCGACAACGGAGCCGAGAACGAAGAAGACGACGCCGACAACCCCGCAAATGTCCACCGAGGTCGTGCTCTCTCTTGCCTCGTAGCCGCAGGTGCGCTCGCACGCCGGAAACTAGTTTTGCACGCGCGCGTTATCGAGAACGTCAAATACAATCGGAGATTAAATTAATTATACAGTCAGTACGATGGATAATGTCATTTGCGACAAGATACAACTATCGTGGAGTACTGTGCAGGCTATTTGAAAATAAAAGAAAAAAATTACACAATCGCATTCACGATTGAAAGCTGAGTAGACTTTTCCTTTGGCAAAATTTCGTACAATGCATAGTTATCGAGTTAGAAGCAGTTAAAGTTTTTGGGCGGTGAGGTCGCGCGATGAGATTACGTCTCGACCTTACCGTGTCGAATCTTTAACCGCTCGTATCTTGACAACCTTTCACGGTAGGTAATTTTGCCAAAGGGAAAGATTGTTTGGTTTTTAACGCTGAAATGTTTCTAATAAAAAGCGCTGGGCGGTGTGAAAAAATATCGTAAGTAGATGGCAATAGATGAGTCGGGAAACGAAAGGTTAAAATTACATTTCGATGGGACCTTGTATTCTTTTCGACGACTCTTCTTTCAGCAGAGTCAATTCCTTCGCGACAAGGTCTGCATTTCGACACCCGCAAAGTCCTCGGCAGTGCATGACCACGACGAAGCAGGCAATAACGCTTCAAGGTAAAGAGACCGGGAGTCCCAAAACTATTCGGTGTCTTCACCAGCGCGTGACGCCACAAACGATACTTTTGAGTCTAGTCCTCGAAGGTCGCGAAGCGAAGGAATGAGAACACTGGTTCTCCACCGCTTCCGGGCGCGATGCCACAAAATGAGAGAAAAAAAAAAGAAAGGTCGAGAGATGATTGAAGAGAGCAGGTCGTTGGGTCTGTCAACAGTGCGTATCGAACTGCGCGAAATACATACAGGCTGTAGCGCAAGGGCCGGTCGAGCGTCACTCAAGATACACACACCAGGAGTGTGACGACGGGACACAAGTGTTCACCCAATCAGAGCGAGGAGGAAACAAAAGAAAGGTGAAAAGACTTATCGCCCCGTGAGATCGAGCCAACATCCTGCATCCTGGCGAACCTGCCACGGCTCGAACGATCGACCGAGAAGAAGAAGAAGAGGAGGAGGACGACGAAGAAGAAGATAAAACGACTGCGAATAGAATCGCCGCCGAGCCTTGAACCGGTGAAATTGTTATTGGCCGATTGTTTCCTGGCTTTTATCTCGAAAGCTTCCTTCCTTTCGCGTACTCTTCTTCTTCATGTACCGCGCCTCTAACTTCACGCTAGCCGTCTCAACCCTGATCGACTTGAAACTTAGACAGTGCACTTGCGATCTTGCAAGCCATCTAACTGTATCGTTACACAGTCCAGTGCGTACGGCGATGGCTCTTCGGCTAACTCGGTTAGAACGAAATCAACGATAAGGTCCTCGTCTCACGATCCCGACTCAGCTCGGATTTGGAAGCTGATTGCGACTTTTCCAGTAGTCACTGAACTATAAAAAAAATGGTATCGGCGGAAAAATAAATTTAAACTAAATTGCACCACGGCAGTCTTTTGCATAAATAAAATCGGCACAGAAAAACAAAACTGTGAGCGAAATAAAAAACATCTCCTGAAGAGCATCCTAGCCGTCAAATATAAAGAGTATCGAAACAGAAAAAAAATGAGTAACTGGATCGTCTATTTTCAATGGTTTTTTTCCCTCGATTCCATGCACCTAGGTTACTTTGCAAAAGCTCGTAGATCGGATAGATCGTTCCATCCATCGTTCTTCACGGCTCGTTAATGAGCTCCGCGGAGTGTATGCCCTCGGGACCGGGCTCGAGAGCCGGGTCTACATACGATACCGAGGTATACAAGGCAGCTCGGAGGAAGTTGCGCGTGGGGAATCGTGGCTCGGAGACTCGGGAGACCGAGAAGGAAGCGAGTGAATAAGAAGTTCTAATTCGATCGATCGATCCGAGGCTGCGCGAACTGTGGGGGCGCAAGAGAGATAAAACTATCGCGTAGGTCTCGGGGATGTTTAATGAACGACTTTCCGTCTCCGCCATCTCGCTACGGTCGTTTACCATTCAATTATATCGCAATTATAAGGGCCGAACGGACGGGAGAACTCGCGGATTCGCACACGTAGATCGCGACGCATACAGATGCGCGACTCGGAAACGTACGGAAAGTTTCCGTCGGCACAACGATCCACGGCACACGTGAGCAAAGGTACATCGGCTCTTTATTCCGAGCGAAACTCTCCACGCGATGATCGAGAAAATACTCGCTGCAGTGAATTGCCCACACGCCACTCGATCCTTCACAAAGTTCCGTGGCGGGAGAGAGGAGGATACGGAGAGCGCCGAAGAGCCGGAGTGCATGCGGCTCTCTCGCTAAACGGTTCAACCCCTCGACGGAACATTTATCACCGGAGTTGACGCTAAGTAAGCGGACCGGAGTAATGGCAACGTCCTCTAATTGCTCGAGCTTATAGAATAATCTCATAAATTCTGAGACTCCAACGCGTATCGAGAGCTTCGATGGAATTCCATTAATTGCACAGGCGCGATTCTCACGAGACGTAGGATGACTCTTGGCACGACGAGTGGGTGAGATTTTACCTGGGGACATCTCGAAGGTTGCACTAAACTTGGGTTTGATCTTAATGTTTGTACTAACAAGGATTTTTCAATTTTTTATCACGGAAGAAATATTGATATGATATTTTTAGCATTTTTTATTCTTTGATTTTAACACTGGAGTGTCGTATCTGTACTCATTTGTTGAGGGACTATGTATTTCAAAAGGGTCAGCGAATCACTGCCGAACTTTAATGAAATTTTCGAAGCCACGATACGCGGGCTTAAGAATTTTTTTCTGATTTTTTGAACATCGGTAAAATGTTCGGCCAAACGATCGAAAAAAATTTCAGCAACAACTCACCCCTGAAGGCTTTGCGGTGGGGCAGGTCTCGGTGGTGGCGGCAGCGACTTCCTTCCCGGCGTATTTTGTCTGGGCGCCAAAGGCGGCGGCGATCCAGGCTCGGCGATCCCGAATCTTTCACCCGGACACTGCGGCTGAGGCTTCTGCTTCATTCCATCGACGTACTTCGCGGGCAGTGCGTAATAATTCCTGCCGTTCCCATCGCCGTGTCTCTGATGCTGATGATGGTGAGCCGGCACGTATTTCGGGGGCTCGTGGTACTTCTGCGGACTCGCTTCAGCCAACAGTTTCGAACTTGCCTCGTAGCCAGTTTTCACAGGACTGCTAACACCGTATCCGTGACTTCCGGTTGCGTCCGTATTTCTCGCCGAATTTTTGGCACTCTCCCCGATGGCCAAATAATTGGGTCTCGCCACCGGACTCGAAGTCGGAAAGTTTTTCTCGTTGCCACTTCCACCCTTCGGTACCTGAGGCTGAGGCCTCTGTCCCGAGGAAGATTCGTATCTGTGCCCTCCTCCGGTCTCGTTTCTCAGCAGTCCCGAAGCGTCCATCCTCGTGCTCTCGACCCTCATAGACTCCTGCCTGATGATCCTCGACTCGACCGGAACCTGAGGCGCCGGTCTCTGATTGCCCGAGTCGCTGTACCTCTGAGAAACCAAATCCGGAAGTCTCGCCGGTGGCCTCGATGAGAAGCATCTCTCGTCGCCGCTGACTCTCTTCACCTGTCCCGCTCGTCCGTTCAGCATCAACTTCTGCGCCGACGGATAACGCAGGCTCGATCTTCCGGTCGGTACCATCCGATGAGTCGCGAAACCCGCGGGAACTCCATTGTCGATGAAAAAATCAGCGTCGGCGTGCTTCAGGCTCGTCGAACGTACGAAATTCTTCGACTGTTGATTTTCGGTGAAAATTGTCTTGGGCGAGTTGTTTTTCGATGGCGAATTTATCGGCGACGATTTCGAAGTTCTTTCGTCCCTGTCGGAGCGTTTGCCGTGCTTCGATCTTCTCGAGGATTGTCTCTCGGAGCCCTGCGAACTTCTGTGACGTTTCTTGCTGTCGTCGATTTCCCTGGAAGACGCTTCTTTGACGCCGTTGTCGACGGACGAATTGTCGCTCAATTCCGGTGGCGGCGGTGGCAGAGGATCGTCGCAGTTCATAACTTCGTTTTCCGTGACCGTGGGAGGCGATGGAGGCGGCAGATCCGGGCTTGGGACACGATCGTTGTAAGCCGCGCGCAAGTGAGCCTTCTTCGGTGGTCTCTCAGGCACCCAGTCGTCAATGGATATGGCTGGACCAACGATCACTGGACCCAGGAGATCCGTGCTCAAACTTCCGCAGCTGTTGCTGTGCTGATGCTTGGGACTCGGAGTGTCACTTCCGGTCAGGCTTCCTCTGCTCGTCTTTTCCCGCCAAGTGCCGGAAGAGTAGTCCGAAGCTGAACTGGCTCTTCGGGAAGAAGACGGTCTCGGACGGGGCGGGGGCTGCGGCGGAGGACTCTGAGCCGTGGGCGGCGCGCCTTGAGCTAGCTGAGGCTCCGATCTCCAGGAGGACTGATGATGCCTCTCGTAGAAAGACAGCAAAGCCTTCTTCTGTATAGCTTTCAGTGTTGGATCGGAAACTCTGTGTCTCTTGTCCGGATCGAGGTAAGTGTAGCGCATAGCTTGCTGCTGCTGTTTCTCGAGTTCGCTTATTCTCTCCGCAACGGAGAGATGGGCTTGCTGAGGTGAGACCGGAGAAACGGACATTCTTCGGGACGAAAAATCCGAAGAAGCCTCCTGAGGCTGGGTCGTGGAGATCGGATAGAGCTTGCGCTGCGATCTCTCGCGGTCGAGATACAAGACGCTCTCGGAGTGATGGCGCTGGGGTGTTTGGACCCGGGCGCTGTGGGCTATGAGCTGTTTGCTGCTGCTGTGGAGGGCCAAGTTTGCCTGGCTCACGTCCGACATCGAGCCGTGAAGAGGATTCCACTCTTCGGGAGTCTGGGGACTCCCGAGGCTGTTGTTCTGATGCTGCGGACTTGGTCGGGATGTTGATTCGATCGATTGGGAGGAGTCCCAGTTGCGTTGGGAGAGTTTCGAACGATCCTGAGTTCCGTCCTCGTCGATGTTGGACTCTTGCCACTTTCCCTCGCGTGGCAAAGTCGCCTGGCAAATGTCGTTGACCGAGGCGCAGTGAGTTATCACCGGTGGGAGGCTCGCTCGTGAGCTCGACGAGGCCGAAGATTCTTTGCAATTCCTGTCGTTCATCGAAGCTTGCCACTTGTTCGGCTCTTTCCATTTGTTGTTTCGATTGTGTTTCGTGGGCGACAGAAGCGAGGTGCTGAGGTCGCTCATCGATGTTTGCCATTTGGTGTCGTGGTTTGGGGAGGATTTTTGGAGGTTCGTGGGAACGAGGCCGTTTACGCTGGAGATGTCGGACATCGAGCCGCGATCCCATCTGTCGCTTGGTGGTTGACGAGCCGCGAGGCCGCTCGAGACGCTCACGTCGGACATTGAACCGTGCCATTTTAGAGTCTCGCTGCTCGAGGCGCTTCCCCCGCTCGAGGTCGTTACGACGCTGTCGCGACCCTCGCGGGAGGTTTCCTCCCAGGAGGAGGCTGGACGCTGCGCCACCGCCTCGCTGTCCCTTCGGAGTCTGGAAGAAATTAATAGTTTTAAAAAATGTATCGAACAATTTGTCGAAACGAATAATCCTAAAGTGACCTTGATAAAAAAAATTACCTATCCAAAAACGGTGTGTTTGTCGTGGAATCTACGCTCGACACGTAGCTGTGATATCCCTCGGATTGCGCGTAACTCGCTTGCTGCGAGTGCTGAACTCTCGTGTACTCTTCCAGTCCTGCTTGCGTCAGTGCGGTCTCTCTGTAGATATCGACCTGAAATTCGCGACAGAAAACATTAATATTTGCTCCAAAAAATCGATCGGTACGGTCGATGCCGATAAAAATGCATTCTTATTTACCTGAGATACCTGAGGATCTTGATAGCTTCTAACGTAAGCTTCGAGCTCGGCGTGACTTATGGTTTGCGAGGGTTGCTGCTGTTCCCTCTCGGGTGGCGACGGTACGACGTATTCGGCATCGCCGAGTGGTTTGCCCTCGCGATCAACGCGAGGCCACAATCGGGGCTCCTCTTCGACCGCGTTGCCACGCGAGCTCCTCGACTCGAAAGTCTCCGCTGGTATTTTCTCACAACGCTCCATCACGGTCTTCAGCTGTAACGAGAGAGCGCAAAAAACACGTTGTTGAAACGTCAATATTCATTTGAGATAATCGCAGCGTTACGATGCGGGCTGTTTTTACGGGCGACGTACGGGAGGAGGTTGAAGAGCGTGGCTGAGTGGACTATTAAAGTGATACACTTTGGGAAATAGAAACATCGCCGAACAACCGCGAGATACGAGGAAAATAATTGATGCTGTCAGTGTCTGCACAGTGTGTGTGTGTGTGTGTGTCTGCGAATCGAGAGTGACGTCAGGAAGTGCGCAAGATAGAAAGGAGAATGTGGGAGTGGTGATTAATTGTCTTTCGCGATGTTACCCCCTCACGATCGTTCTCGATCTTACTCTCCCGTCTGTAATCTCACTTTCCCAATGTCTTGAAAATTATAATTATATATGTCTTATCTGAAGCTCATAGAGTATCGCGATCGACGCAACTTCAATTTCAATAACGTTAATTGCTTTCAGCGTTTTTTTTTTATCAACGCTCTATCATCGATTTATTCATAGTTCACTGCCGACAGAGTCATAGATCAGATTTATCATAGATTTATTCGTCTGCTGTATGCAAGTTTCATTTCATGAATTTATTCATGTACTTCATGTATATATATTTTTTTAATTTGAGCGTTAGATGCCCGAATTTCAATCGAAAAAATAAACAATATTTGACTTCGTGAATAAAAGAACGTAATTATTAATTTTAGATTTTTGTATAAAAGTTAAAGGCATGGAATGAACGTGCTGACCGCGGAAATAAATGCCGGGGCGAAAGGGTCGATGAATTGATTTATTAAAAAAGAAAAAACATACCTGCTGGGTGAAGGCTGGATTGGGTCGTTTAGCGAGCGGTCTCGTGTACTGGGCGGGTTTTTCCTTGGGATAGTTCGTGTGATCGGTCCAAGATTTCGATCTGTGCGAGCCGCTGTGTCCGCCCGAACTGTTGTGCAGCTCCTCGTCCGGATGACGCTCGGGGACGCTTGGCCAGGACGGATACTTCTCGTGGCCTGGACCGTAGCAGACACCCTTGAGGCTTGACGCATCGCGTACCGGTGGAGTCGGTGGCGGGGATGCGTCCTCCCTCTCGTTGAGGGGCAAACTGAAGCTGTCGAATCCGATACTTTCGCTGTAACTGCAGACAAAAAAAAAATATTTATCTCAATTCCTTCCAAGTTGCATTTAAAAATTTGAACTCAAGTAAATGACAAACTAAAAAATAGACAAAAAAGTAGAAAAATGGAAAAGAATAACCGGAACTGACCCGCTGTCGTTTTTATAGCCCGGAGTATTCTTCTTGTAACTCTCGTTGTAACCGGCAATCGTGCCTTTTTTATTCCCGCTCTGATTGTTCGTTTCGGCGACCCCGACGACGTTACTCTCGTTTTCACCGCTCGAGTTTCTACGCCCGCCGGAACCCTCGGATTTCCTTCTGTAGCCACCGTTGTGATTCTGCTGTTCACCGGGACTCGAGCCGCGCGTCGAGCCGGTGTTCTGCTGATGCTTGTTGACAAAGTTCTCCTGGCCGGTGTAACCGACCGTGTTACTCTTGACGTAACTGTTGGCGATCTGTTGCTGCTGCTGCTCGGAGTGGTGCGCGTGACCCGCGTACTTGAAAGACCCCGGGCTACAGGGAGGTGGACCCGGGGCCTCATCCTGGCCGCGATATCCCGGCGGTGACGGCTGAATTTCCGTCATCGCGTTACCAACGTCCCCGCCATCCGGAATACAGCTGCAAATACAATAAAAATAACATTATAAACAACTGAATAGTGTTTTGTAGGTATTACATTAAAATTCGAAGACACAAAAATTAAATCCAACTGAAGGCATTGTATTTAAATTTTGAAAAGATAAAAATGGGATGAAACTCGTGTTACTGCGTTGGTATCTTAAAGAGTAAAAAACACTATTAGAAATTGAACAGTGCTTTCAGCTATTGCATTAAAATTCGAAGAAACAAAAATTGAATTAAACCGGAGCTATTGTATTTAAATTTCGAAGCGATAAATGTTGTGTAAAACACGAGTTACAGCATTGGAATTTCGAAGGGATAAAAATCGAATAAAAATCGAGTTACGGCGTTGGTATTTTAAAGAGGTGAAAAAATAAATGTTATAAAAATTGGTGCATTGAATTGAATGTCGATTAAAAATGCTGCAAAACGTTAGGGGCATAATCGAAGAAATAATCGAACGCGACAGATACGGATAAGAGATCTTTGGAGCGATAAAGTGCACGAGCCACCGAACGGTCTCGTTGTGGAAGAGACACCATATATCTGTGTTCGTTGAATAAGCGAATATAATATATTGCGATCGTAATTCGATAGGCCACGCTTTCGTGGTATATATTATATCCGTCGACGATTAATATATTGGAGGGATCTGTGATATGGATATACATACAGGATACTTTATACCTGCAACAGTTACGCGCGTTCTCAGCAGGTATGTTACACAGAAACTGCGATATTAATCTATGCGCACGGACAGTCGGAGAGATATAGCAACTAATCGTTTATAGTCTCGATGATGGTTATCTGTGGCAGCGTATATAGAATTGAGATCCGTGTGTGTGCAAATGTTACAAAACCTGGTGGTCATAAAGTTTCGCCACTATTCATCCCCCCCCCTCCCCTCCCCGTTCGAAATTTTATTTATTTTTTTCAATTTTTATCGCAAGTCCCTACGTTCAACTCTCCCCGGTTTCTACAATGTTCAACAAACTGCCGCAGCTTCTAAACGACTCGACGAAACGTTACGAAATCCTCGCCACATGTTTGGACCTTCGATAACAATAATCGAGAATTTTTTCATATTTTTCCCATCCTATTATCGCGCCCCTTCCCCCGTTTTTAATTTCGACGAAAAATCTCGTATCAGCTGTTTCGATCCTCGATGGCCGAACCGTGGATCTAGCTTGCGTTCGTGCAATAAAAATGTTGGAAAAAAAATATCAAAGTATACGGTCTTTCCTAGTTCTCCGATCTTTCATCCGTGCCTACGCTCTTCGCTGCCGTCGCCCCCGTCTCCGTCGCCGGAAGTACGGAATACGAGGTGCTAAGTGCCTTTTCACATCTCCCGTATCCATTCCGTCCCTCTCTCCCACGGTTCCTCCGGCTCTGCCCCCTCGGCTGCTCGCTCGAGCTCGAGGGTCACGAAAACATCTCTCCGATTCCTTTCTCGCTCGGTTTCTCGTTCCCGGAGCGCGAATTCCGACCGATGTCCCTTGTCGAAGATATCCGCTGGAAAGTGCGCGCCAGCCTCTCCGGCGCGTTCTCGGAAAGCCGCGCATGCGCACGACCGTGTGCGAGGCTTATCTTTATGCGCGCGCATATCAGTACACACCGGGGCAAGGACTCGCCCGAGCGGAGAGTGCGTATTGTCCGAGAGAGCCCGTACGGTTGGCCGAGAGATCTCTCGAGATTAAGGGTCATCCACCCGCCGAACGTTTCGCACGAGAACTCGCCGAAAATCTCTCGGCCGCCTCTCCTCCCGATCGCCGTGTTCCTCGCCCGTCCGTGGCCCCGAGGAAGGAGCCTCGCGCACGCTCTCGCGAATCCTCGGCGATCGGGGGAGCTTCGTGCGTACGGATTATGCTCCCCGAAGCCCTCGGGCCGGAGGTGACTCGATAGGTTTCTTGCACCGGCAACGAAGCAACGAGGATCGGTATATAACTCGTTCGGTATGAGGCAAAGAACGCAAAGAAGAACCGAAAGAGCGCCCGAACCCTACCGAGCATCCTCCTCGTAATAATGCACGGGCTCAAATTATGCGAGTGCATTACTGCAAGCGTAAAATTGTACGAGGCAGAACCTCGCGTTTTTATACTTATTTTATTTTATTTTTTATAAATTTCTTATGTTAGGGTGAAGAAATGGGGAACCGGGAGGTAGAGAGAGCTACACTTTTTTTGAGTTGAAGGCAACTTGAAACAGATTGAAAAAAGCAGGGTGAAAATCGAAAAAAATTAGGCAAAGAACGCACAGAAGAACCGGAAGAGCGGCCGAACCATCCCGAGAATCCTCCTCGTAATAATGCACGGGCTCAAATTATGCGAGTGCATTACTGCAAGCGTAAAATTGTACGAGGTAGAACCTCGCGTTTTTATACTTATTTTTTAATTTTTTTATAAATTTCTTACGTTAGGGTGAAGAAATGGGAAACCGGGAGGTAGAAAGATCTACACTTTTTTTGAGTTGAAGACAACTTGGAACAAATTTAAAAAAGTGGGAATAAAAATTGAAAAAAATTTCGACCATACGTTCGGACCTCTGAACATGTTTTGATAATTTAGCGATTGTTCGTTCAGCCGATCGAATCTATTATATTGTCGGCGTCTTCGGTCTCGACGCTTTCAAGCATCAAACATGACGTTGCCAGGCATGGCTTTCAGCCAGTTAAACATTTTTATGAGATACTCAATTTTTTTGTTTGTTTTTTTTTTCGACCAAAAAGTGCCGCACGCGGTTTCGATTATAGTTTCTACTGCCCCGATACTTCGGTAATATAATGGTCCTTCGTGCGCGGTCCGAAGTTTATACTCGCGTGTTGGATACACAATATAGCTCTTGGGGAATGAAATCGGCGTATGGTGGTGAACCTGCAGCGGAGCGAAAGCAAGAATAAAGCAACAACACGCAGGTACCAATATTACATCGGGGGAGAAGCAAGTGGAGAACACCGGAGCAGCAACAGCAACCTCCGAGCCTCGGCACACCGAGACTCCTAAATCACGTCTCTTAATTGCCGTGAAAAGGAAGGCGAACGCTCGGGCACGGCAAAGAGTGCTCTCCTTGCTCTCCTCTGTGTGTGCACACGCTCGAGTTTCGACGGAGCAAATATTATTGCTGTGAAACTCGTTCACTATACTCTTTATATATTTCTATACAGCATATATATATATATATATATATATTTGCGTATATATGGATGCCCAACAAAGCCGAGATTTGCCGCTGCAATTTTAGAACGCGGAAATAAAACTCATCATGCGAAATTATGAAAGGATCGAATCAATTCCTGTTTACCCCATCGCATTGTTCTCTCGGTCGCAATATAGATTTTTAAATGCGAATAAACATCCTTGGCGGGACTTTCAATTGAAGTTTCCTTAAATAGCGTCATGGTCTCTTACGAGGACTGGGAATAATCGGGACCCGAAGAGCGTTCTTAAAATCCGTGAAATTGTCTAGAACTACCGAAGATTTTTTTAATCTTTAAGTTTTACTCAGCAGAGTAAGAAAATAAAACACAAACGAAAAGAAAATGTTAAACGCTAAGAAAAGGAAATCGGTACGTAAAAGCCCTCAAGAGTTTAGCCGCGGAGTTTCTGTATAGTATCTTATAATCCGCACTCAAAAAAAAATTATATATATATATACAAAACGTTATAGCAGACCGAGAAGATTACATCACGTTATTAATGCACGCCGAGTTCGTTGACTGGTGGAGGTATTATACCGGTGGTTCGTATGTAATTCCGGGCGGAGATCGTGACGCCGACGAAACGAAGGAACGAACCCATGTGGGCATCGGAGAGTCATGAGGCGAAGAAAAGCGAAGAGAGCGGGATTGTACGAATGGGGCGATGAGGGAGGGGGGGGGGGGGGGGGGGAGGGAACAAGAGGGATGACGAGTGAAGATGCGAAGGAATCGAGAAAGGAAGATAGAAAGGGTAAAAGGTTTAAAAAGAATATTGGGGGGGGGGGGGGGGGGTGGAGGGGGGTTATAAAGAGGAAGTGAAAGAAAGATTGAGAACGGCTGAACGAGGGAGAAGAGATCCTTACGAGATCAACTTTAATCTCGAGGGCCCCCATGAATTATTCCGGTGGTGGTGGGGAGGGGCGGGAGGGGGGGGGGGGCGGCTCATACCCTCAGCGGGAGCAACAGCAGCAGCGGCGATCGCTCGTGCCCCCGCACTTTTTTTTACCACCGGGTATGTTCGTGGATCGGCGCGTATATCAGCCATAATACCGTACTTCGAAACGGAGAACCTGATGGAAACTCGATGACGGATACGCCCCCGAGTATCGCGAATGAAGGATCGAATAAACGAACGACTTCTGCGAAGCGGAAGCTCCGCACGCGAGCTGGGTGTGCGTTTGTTCTTGGACGGCGGTGAAGCGGTAGGGCATGGATTACACGAGGTGAGTTTAGTAGCTGCGAGGTAACCCGTGTGTCTCTTCTTACCCGATCTATATCTGGATGAATAAATGGATTTAGGTCCGATGGCTATCGCGGAATGGTTAATGTTACCCGGGACAAGTTCGAAGCGCGCGGTGTTGCGGAGCTGCAACACCTTTTCGAAAATGAAAAAAAAAAAATTCTGGAAAAAGGGACGGAAAGAAATGTGAACAAAAATGTCGATCTCGACTGTCGATCTTTGGAGGTGATGTAAAATTGTTGTAATTTTTGGTCGGTCCGTTTTAAGGAGGTACTGTTTGGAAAAAGTACTTCCCGACACGACACTGTCGCATACCTTTTCGGACGTGAAAACTAACCCATTTTTCATTCGGAACATGAGTTGGAAAAAGATTCAAAAAAATCCCAAAGGGAAATTCAAGTCCGACGAAGACAGTCACGTAAATTTCGGGATGTTTCATGGAAAAGTTTCGGCGATTCGAATTTTATTTTCTTACGGCCCGTTAAAAATGTCGATACCTAAAAAAATTTAAGAATCTCCTTACTTTCGATTCTCTTTACGATGTTCCTTCCACCTGACGGACTTTCTCGTCCGACAGACCTTCACCGGTATGTAAAAAAAAAGATGTGTTAAAAAGCTTTGGGAAAAAGAACGAAACCGTCGCAAGGAATGTACGAGTGTCCCATAAAACGCGGCCGGTTTGCTCTCTTCTGCATCGGATCGGCAGCAATGCCCGGAGAACGATTCTGCATCGTGTCTCTCCGGCAGAGTCCAGAAGTGGCCAGGACTGCATTCTGCTGATACAGCGAGGCAGTAGCTATTCGTATTGCGAACGAATGCGTGGAGCAATCGATGCGACGTCGTCGGGATTTGCACCGGACTCGGCGAGGGCCCGGGCACCGGGATGGAGTAACGCGTGGGCCTGAGGCCTCCGCGTGATCCGGGGCCGTTACGACCGGTAGCCGTGTCGCGTACCAACCCCGTCCACGATCGTTCGAGGTGAGCGCGTGCACTCTCGCATGCATACATGCGTCTCTCGTCGAGTCGACGGACCGAAGCTGAGATCGCGAAAGTAGCTGCACGAGAAGAAGAAGAGAAGAGAAGAAGAAGGAGGGGAAGAAGAAGGCGTTCGAATGTTGGACCGTGTGGGATGCCGGACGATCGTCTCTCCCGACAGGACAAACTTACGAGCGCGAGTTTCATCGATTCGTGAAATGAACGAGCGAAATGTGCGAACGCGTGTATTGCGAACATCGAATACAGTGTACGATTCGATGTAAAATGACCCAAGAGAAAATAAATTAAAACATTTCGAATAGATA
Source organism: Amblyteles armatorius (assembly GCA_933228735.2). Classification (NCBI taxonomy): domain Eukaryota; kingdom Metazoa; phylum Arthropoda; class Insecta; order Hymenoptera; family Ichneumonidae; genus Amblyteles; species Amblyteles armatorius. Next base: position 21,806,566 of record OW121686.1, on the reverse strand, counting down.
AATTTCGTTCCGGCCTTAAAGAAAAGATTATTGGAAATGGTTCGGCATAGTTTTCCTGTGAAATAGTGCTAAATCTACCAATGATGAGAAACGTTCGGGAGGAATTTTAGTTATATCGTTTTTAAAAAAAATCTAATAACGATGTATGATTTCCCGCTGGAGAATAATTTTGAGTTTCTACCGCGAGAAAGTTTTAGGGGAAAAAAAAATGAAAACGGTACTTGACTTTATGAGTATAAAAGTGACTCTTTCGATCGTAATTTTCAATGAAATGAGATCCCCGTGACCGGGCCAACTTTCCGATCTTACGCCCGTGTTCCCGACCGCGGTGGCCATTACTCCGACACCCGTTTACCGGTTCCAAACGTTGTAGCCCGGCTCGATGTGCAGTTAAGCTTGATTTACGGTTCTCCGATTTGTAAGTGCATCACAGAAGCGGCGACGAAGCCACGGATACATCGGATACTCGGTGGGGCGGATGCTGCGAAGAGAGGAATAAAAAAAACGTTGCCGAATATTTGATCGGCGTTAATGCGCTTGGTCACGAAATCAAATTTATGTCGGTCACATCTGTTCTTTACTATTTGCCACTTCTTCAAAAATCGGATCCTCGAAAAAGAAATCTCCGATCGAAATAAAAAATACCAGACGATGTATCGAAATAATCAAAGATGTCGGGACCAAAGGCGGAAGTCATTCGAGGAACATGAGAGATAGAAAAAAAAAAGTGTCGATTAAGTTGCATACAAATTTGATTGAATAAGCGAATTAAAAGGATAACGGTACATGTGAAAGATGAAGGCTAATGAATAGCGAAAAACGTTTCGTCATCGCTCTTCCTGATTCGGATCTTTTTTTCTTTTTTTTTTCACCGTCGATCGACGATGAACTTGTAATATTATTTACGATGGTCTCTCGATCTCTCGTTTCGCGCGCCCATTTCATAGTCCCCTGTTATCGCCGATCTCGCGCATTTTAATCGGGTACATTGACCCTCGCAGCACAAGCCAGCACCTAGACCGCGATTCGCGTTTCGCTACTGGCTTGTTCCTCCATCTAATACTAATATATCCACCTATATATGTTACCGTGCAGTGTACACAGCCGGCGATGTTATTATGGTGTATATCACTTCCTACTCGTGTTACAAACCCCGTGAGATTTCGAGCGAGTTTCTTCCGAGTATTCTACGAAGGTTGTGTCTATACGTGCGCGCCTCTTCCTCGACTCCACTGCAAAGATAATCTACCCAAAAATTGCCGACAATGGAGAAAAAGAAGATGGAAAATAAAAATGAAAATTCTCACATCATCGCAAATGAAGCTGTACAAAATAAAATTGTGCGGAAGCAATGTGAACATTTCAATTTGCACGCGGCAATTTTGAAGTTCAATCAGAACTTCATTGCCTAGTGAAGTTTTACCGAGAACGAAATTCCTTACCTTCCGTAGTTCCGAACTATAAGGAGGAAGTTGGTAACCATTTTTTAAATCTGCGATCTAAGAAACCATATATTGCGGTACCTCTATGCATTTTTCCAGAATTTTTTAGACTCCTTAGAGTTCGGGCGAAAGATCGGAAGAAGAATACCGGCGAACCGGTCCTCTTCGCCTCCCCAGCACTTCGTCTCTCGCGCTCCCCCTCGCGGGGCCAGCAAACTCTCGAGCTCTCAACTTCCATTGGCGCTGAGTTTGACCGGCGTCCACTCGAAGCGTGGGTGTCCTCGAAGGGCCCTTCAAGAGTTGATCTCTCTTCCATCTCCCCTTTACTCTTGTCTCTTCTCTTCTTCAAAGCCCTCGCCTTATCTCCTCTCATCATCGTCATCTGCCCCTTCTGCGCGTCAGCTCTTCAACGCGCTCGGGTACTTGTGGGATACATTTTTTTTATACGCACGTTGACTCGCCTCTTATGTATGTGTATACAGGTGTATGATGAATGCGGCTCAAAGTCCTCCCCGAAAATTTTTACGTTTTCGCCACTTGTCAACTTTTTTTAACATTGGTTTTCTTGACTTTGGACAATGAAATTAATCTCCATAATACTTTTTTTTTCTGTCACCGGTGCGACCACTGTTGAAAAGGTCTCTCTGAATTTTTTCGGATTTTTTTGGACCTCGTTTCGTTGGTAGATGAAGAATTTGAAGTTCATGTTCTGACGAGTCGTGAGTCCTCGTTAGGAGGTATTTGGGCGATTCGGATTTCCAGTGAAGGCTTTGCCTTGGGAAACTCGTTCCAGCTATTCCCACGGGCTGCACGACACGCTCTTTTCGTCGACTGCAAAGTTGACGCATCTTCCTCTCGTTCAGGTCGACGAACTCGAAGCCGCAGGGAAATTTAGCGCTCGCGAGTGAGGAAGCGAGTATGAGAGAGATTCGACGGGGGCGGCGGAAGCCACTTGTTAATACGTTTATGAATATGGATGCCGAATAAATTTATCCACTGCAGTGAGTTGTAGGTGTCCGATATCGAATTCCCAAATCCTGTTTTTTAATGCTGTGGGTGTTGGGACATTGAAGTTCACGCGTCGATTTTCTACTTTCCTTCTTCAATAGTACAAATACATTGAATATTTTGTACAATTGAAGAGTCTTCAAGTTTCTGCTGTAAAACTACGTTGTTAATATTGGATAAACAACTTCTTAAAACGTCTTTTCTACTTTTTTTTGTGTCATGCAGTTTTTTTAGGTCGTGTGCATTTTTTTTCAATTTCGAGTACTGAACACAACTATAACATTACTTTTCATCCAATCATTAAGAACATCCAAATTAATTCACCCAAACGGTATAAATTTTTTTTGTAAATCGCCGCATCTTCCCGTTCCATCGTCAAATTCCTAAATAGATGCTCTCAACAATATGCCGAAAAAAAAAATCGTGCGTCTCAACCGGAAGTGGAACAGGATGTGAGTCAGTCTCGGTTTTCCGTGCACCTCTCCGGCTGTCGATGGCGACGAGACGCAAAAACCACGAGACTGTCCTTTGACAACGGAAATTGCGCGATATACGAAGAAAAAAAATGAAACAAAAAAACTTGCATGTCACGAAGGTTCTCAGATGCCATAGTTTTCTATATAATAGTTGCATCGTCGTTCTGGGAGAGCGCGCCTTTGCCAATTATTGCACGATCTTATTTCCTTCGGGGTTTCGCAGTTGTCGCGCAAATTCGCGAGCGACCGGATAAAATGCATTGCATCGAGGTGGCAGTTGAATTATACGTGCATGCGCAGGGAGAGGGAGCGAGAGTGGCTCGTAGTACGAGCGAATTCTCAATTGCCGGAGCGGTACAGTGGCGAGAATTCAAACGATAAATGATCTCGGCTGCGCATCCTCGAGAGGTAGGAAGAGAGGCAGCAGGATGGGCAGCGGGACCGCGATACGCACCCCGTACTGCCAATCAAAGTGTCAACGCGCTATCGTGTACCGCAGCCGCGAGGTTCATGCGATGCTGCATCGAAAAGGCGCACGGTCTTCCAGCAGCAGCAGCCTTTGCCCTTGGGCGTCAAGAAGATCCATCGTGATGTAATTAATGCATCGCTTATACTATAAATCTCGCAGTTATGTATCACCGAGACGGTAGACCACTCCCTCGTATTTGCTATCATTTTGCATTAAACTACCATCAGATACAACATTTTTGTCCTTCCCATATTTTATCGAAGGAATTTTTATTGTTGACATTTTTTAATCGAATTGGTAGCAGCAAAAGTGTATTTATTGACAATATCAATTGGTCCATACAATCTCCGTTACATCTCTCTATGTTGTTGAGTCGTTGTCATTGACTTGCCAATGGGCCATCGATCGGAGTCCTTCAGCCCTCTGATCAAACGATTTATATTATAAAAATTGTTTATTATTATTAAAATGCTTTTGCGTTGGAAACTTAAGAAACTTTCTCCTGGGAACATTTTTGTAGAGTACGCGGTGAAAAAGGGTTGTAAGTTTAACAAAGATTTTTTTTTTTCTACAAACTTCCACATATTCCACATTTTTAAGCGATTTTTTTGAGGCAGTTTATTATTTAAGGAGTCATTGCGATGTGGAGAGAGTTCCGTTCGGGTCGAATGATTTTCATCCATTCCCAGGCCCAGCCTTTCTGGTACTGCCGGTGGCTATATACGTATATGTGTATAAATATATAAATATATGTATACTGATACACCTTGGCGCGCGTACCTTCGGCCGTAGGGTTCGCACGTTAATTGAATAATTTGCATCCCACCTGCCGGCTTCCGGCAGCCCCGATGCGGGTCCGACCGCGAGAGCTAAGCTCTCTTTCTTCGCGGAACGTTCAACATTCAACGTGCGGGAGAACGAAGACGCATAGGGACGTGGCACGGCGCTCCTTTTCTCTCACAGCTACAAGACAGTCTTCGTAAAAAAAAAAAAAAAAAAAATTCACACACACACGCACACTTATATGAAGATGTCGTGTTCACGTGTGGTGTGAGTCAAAGGCAGGCAGAGGGAAGTTTCTAATCGCGTTGCTCGACGAGCCGTGGAACGTCGAGCTGACGGCGAGCGCGCCCGAGAACTCGAAGGGGGCAGCGAAGATGCGGGAACCTGGAGAACGTCAACATGGGGGATCCGGGAAAACGGCGATGATGCTGGCAGGGCGCGACTGCCATGTGTACCGCACACGGAGCGATCCGGGAATTGAAAAATGAAATTTTTTATATTCGATTTTTTCAAATCAATTATTTAGGAAAAAAATTTGGAAGATCTGCAAAGTACTTTGTTTTTCATTTTCGTGACCCTTTCTCTTGAGATTAATTCACAAAAAAGGGGATAAATATATAGAAAGAAATTTACGCTATGTAGGATAGAAAATACGAGGGTTTATGTTACTCGGTGCTGAAACACCGTTCGCCAGATGTCATCGGCCAAGAAAACGACCTCGTGGCGACAAGCATTAAGGATGCCGGCGCTGGCAATGGAAGACGAAGAAAAAAGGTTAAAAAAAAACAGAAGAAGAACAAGCGAAGTAGTAGTATGGAACGAGAGCGCTGACGCGTTTAATCCGACGGTGTCGGTTACGGGCGAAAGAAATACCCGAGTGCACCTGGGACACCTGTTCCCTAGCACCTTCAATTTCAAGAATATTAGCGGCTACTCGTCTGCGAAATAATTATTATCAATTAATAATATTCCATAATAATATTCATTATAGTATTAATATTATGATATTATATTATTAAAGACTATAATATTATTATAGTTTCAGTAATCATCTTCGATGCATATAAATGTTTGCGATTTTATTTTATCGGTAAGTCAATGTTTACACGCCGAGTTGATATAAATTTTATAAGTTGAAAATCTTTGATGCAGCTCCGATTAATCGAGCGCGAGCCAGGAGGAATGCGAGTCCGACACGTAGCTCGAATGACCAGGGGGAACGAGTCGTGTGTCCCTGCTCGCTTCGGGGCCACAATACGGCCAGCAGCTTCTCCCGTCCCTTTTACGGTTGCTCGGTACGCGCATCGGTGACACAAGAAGCGGTCTTCCAAGTAGCAGCACGAAGCAACAGCTACCGCATGCCCTTCGGGGCGAAACTCTCCGATGGCTCTTCATTTTTTGCTCAAATACCAAACCATTATTATGTCTTCGTCGAAAATGCATCGCGTCCTCATTCAAAATTGGTCTAAAATTCACCCGAGCCAACTGATCAATAAAATAATTCAAAAGATTTTTTTTTCCTCGTCAGACTTAAAACTTCATGTAGGGACTTTTAATCTTCGCGATACGACCGTCCATCCGTTAATGGACCGAGCATCCCTGTACATTATTTCTTCAAGGTTCTGCGTACCAAAAAAAAGCTTCTTCACTATATTCTGCACTCTCCGCACATGCAGTTTTGCAGCACTGCATGACTCGCATTGAATTTTCTGGCGCGAAGACCCTGGGGAAGAATGGGAGGAAAAAAAATAATAAAAAAAAAAGTTGAATAAAGGGAAAGAGAGTCTCTGGGTAGGTGCACCAATAACTCACGGAGTCCACCGCAACCATCAGATATACGAGGGTTCCCTCCGGTTCATGCACACCAAGACTTCTTCCTTCCTTCCTTCCTTCTCCTTTATATATTTATTTTTTATTTTTTGTTCTTATTATTCTGTTTTCTCGTGAATTCGAGTTGTACCGATGTATATACGTGTGTCTCGAGGTCTGGGCGAGCGAGCATTGTTGCTTCTGCCTCGGGTAGAAGCGCGAATGAACGACGATTTATCTCGACCGCGGTAGCCAGCGAGCAATGCCGGGGAGAGCCTTTTTCCGAGGGAAAAGACAACCGGGAGAGGGTGCGGCGAATCGTGTAGCTGCGCGAATACAGGGAAAGGAGGAAGGACGACGGAGCCGAGGATGGACGTTGAAAGTAAGATAAATGCACCCCGGCCGAGACTTTATCGTCGGAAATTCCCGGGAGATAATGTAATCCGAAGTACGACGATGCGCAACTTGCCTCAGTCGCCTATCACTCGGGGACCGTGCGAATTTATTAAGTTCATTGACTACAAAAAAAAATTGTACTAACATAATCAAAAGTAGAAATTTCCTTAAAAAAAATATCAAAGTCCCGAAGGAACGACTTTCTTAATTCAATTTTTAAGAATTTCATTTTGTTTTGTTTTTCGAATATAAAACAAATTAAATAACATAAACGAAAGTTGATATTTATCGAAAAAAAAAAAATTCGAACGAACGACTTTGTAAGTTTAATTTTGCCAGTCGAAGATCAAAGCTCAACACAAAAGTGCGTGCCACCGGGCGATATATAATTTCTAGCTAATTTATCTTCCCTTTCTCCTCCCGAACGTCGTCGTGTTTACCCCGCGGTCGAAAACAAGCTTCCGAGTCTCCGGACGGGAGATTTTTAAAACTCGTGTCCCTGGAAATTAAGAGCGAGTCCACCGGATCATATTTATACCGCGTCTCTGCAGTGAGGCTGCGCAGCGAGAGGTGAATGATGAAGACGATCGCGTGCAGGAATACCGGTACATTGGTTTTTGGATGGGGTAGATATAAATTCCGGGGTAAATACCAAAAGCGGTACTCGGATACGCGCCCGTATATATATATACATATATATATATGTAGAAACATATATCGTTGGCCCGATACCAAAAGGGCGTATAAGCATAGCTTACATGCACTTTTTACGCCCCTTTACCTCAAGGACATCGAAATATATGTATTTATATATAAAAGTACGCAGACGTTCACTCTCAAGTCAGCCCTCATTTTTGTACGAGGCTAGCAATGAACCACCGTACTTCGGTATTGAGTTTTTTTTCCCTTCGTCGACCCTTTTTTAGTTCCTCGGCGTACTCGAAGGCAAGGCGCACCACCGTGCATGTACATCGACGTTTCAGGTACTTCACTTTTTCCAACGAGCTTAATTATGTAATGCGCGCATCCCCGTATGTACGCGAGTAAAGGAGCAAAATGCGGTCGATATGTACCGCGCCTGCTGTGGAAACTTTAAGGGCCGCGAAGAATTTATGTAGCGATCGAAGTACACACATTCAGCTGTACTTCATTTACTTTTGATACATTTATTTTATCGCAACGTTCGATTAACACTTGTAAAATGACTCACTTCCTCCACCGTTATTTCATTTGCTTTCAACATGTACATGTTGCGGACGGCTTACCTGAAACATACAAGATCGAAATGATGATTAATATTTTTGTTATTATTTTAATGTCTGTGGGATTGTAAAAAAATGTACGTGTACATTCGTTCCATTCCAGCCGTTCGGGGCTGATGAAAATCATTTTTAAAAAGTGTTATAAAGGGTCATGAACGCAATTTTTTTCGGGAAAAATTGAAGTTTAAAAAAGATGTTTTAGTCTGCATATTTATACGTATTTTTCGCGCTGAGCACGAAACCGAAAGAATTTTTGGGCTGAAATAAGGGGCAACATCGATAATCCGCAATAACGATTTTCTTCCTTTTCCAGCACAACCGTAGTGCCTCGTGAACGGTTTCCAGCTTCCACCGCTATGAGAAAATAATGAAAAATATTGCTCCGATAACGAGAAGAAGAAGAAGTCTCGACGGGAAGTTCGTCCACCGGTCTGCAGTCGAGGGATAGAGTCGGAGCATTCCTCGGAACGACATCTGTTCTCGATCGTTCCGCGTTCTCAGCGGGACGGAGAATCCGCGAAGCTGCGCTTCTGTGTATGCAGCTGCGCGCGTCTTCCCCCCTGGAGAATACGCACGGAGGAGAGAGAAACGCTTATTGCCGTCGGGTAATTGCGCTATCGATACACTACGTCGCTTTTATTTTATATATGTTTCCACAGTTCCTGGATACCTGTGGTTTACGGTGAAACCATCCAGCGAACAGTTCACCTCGCTATAGTCGGAAACTCTAAAAAGTTTAACCCTTCTCGCGCTGGGAAACAGAAGCGACCATCGAGGTAAAGTTCCAATTTGAATGTTTTTTACTTCTGCCGATTGAATGAAGCTATAACTATGAGTGTAAGCAATTACAAATAAAGTTTAAAGCATGGCGGGGCAAAATAGACAATTTTTATCAATTTTTCCCGAGAGATGGAAAAAAATTGTTAACTTAAATGGGATATATAATTAAATGGGAACTATAATCCAAGTAATTATCAGAATAACTATGAGCTTAAATTATAATTGGGTATTTACGAGATTTAGCTATTTTTTTTAGATAAAAAATATCATTATAGCAGCTGTTACTATTTTGATAATAAAATTTGCAATAATTATTATAAACCTTCCATAACTATACTATGCCTGAATAAATGTAGAATGTTTAAAAAATGTTTAACACAAAAATTGTAAAAACCTTACAAAATATTTTTCTCCGTGTAGTGAAAAGCTGAAGCGTTTCTTTTATCCTCCCTATCTCCGTGAAAGAAAACGAACGAGAGTTCGATGCATCGGTAAAAAATTGTTCGACGAGAAATCCGTACGCGGGTTCTCTCCCCGTGCGTGTTTGCAGTACGCATAATACTGCAAGAGTGCAGTAACTGCGGCAATGGTACATAGAGGCATGCGGCGCATACCGGTGAGCGCCGCCGGTGACGAGAGTGGCAAGAGCCAAGACCCTGACAGAGAACGACGAGAAGCTTTAACCAGCAGCTCTCATCGGTCCTTGGCTTGTATTAGCCGATGCTGTGGTCCACGGCATCGGGGAATGTCGGGGACGAGTTTTTTGCTCGGGTGCGTTACGGTTAACCTGCTGATGGCCACGCGTACGTAGAGGTATACATTGTACGTGTATATATATATATATATATATATATATATATATATATATATATCACATATAGTATATAGTATATTATATAGTATAGAGTACAGAGGCGCTCGCGAGCTGGAGTGCAATACGCTCCCGTCTCTCCCTCGAGATGAAAGAAATTCTTCTCGGTCGTTCTGTTCCGAGGCCGCGAAGGACGAGGTCGCCAGTCAACGAATTACAAAATTTATAATACGTGATCAATTTTTAAAAATCGACTCGTCTCCAATGTTTGCTCGAAAAATCATCGGACTTCGTAACATGTTGAAGGATTTAAAAAAAATTCTTTTACGGTAGAATATTATTTGGTCCGAGTGTATAAAAATGATTGCTTCTTTTTAACAAATTCAATTTAATTTTGTTTTCGCGTGGGCCGTTTTGAGAAAATCTTCTATTCAAAGACTTTTCCTTTTTAAGGTATTTTTCAAAAGCAACTTCGGTATAATTGTTATACCGATACGTCTCCTCAATAGAGATCTTGTTTACTTGGCACGTCAATTTTACTACGCTTAAATCGACAAATAGAAACTATCGGTAAAGTTCTGCACCGACAAAGACATGGTGGTTTCCCAGACCGCCAAGTGTGGATGGTGTTGATGGGGTAAAAAAAATAAATAAAAATGTGTGATGATTGTAGGGAAATTTGAGGCCTTAATTTTGATGTTCCTGACGAGCGTGCTTGCACGAGGACGGATTCCAAGCCTCGTCGTCTTCACGGCCGATCTGAACCTTCCAGGAAGCGAGTCTCGGTACCTTCGCCTTTGACACTTCTTGCCTCGTTCCCGCCGCAGCGTCGAGACCAGCGAACCCTCCTCCTCCGTCTTTATCTCCCTTCATCCTCGACCATTTTCCTTGCTCCTTCCTTCTCCGTCTCCCGAGGCGGCGTGATACCGACGTCCACCGCGGGAGTGTCACAGACCGAGAGCCGAGACTGCGTCACGACGCCGTCGACATCTCAGGCCCCCGGCAAAGGTCACGGGATCGGCCTCGAGCGCAACGAATCGACGTGGAATATCGAGAATCTCTAAAGAACTCGATCTTCCACCAGTGTACAGTTTATGTATACATGTATTGATGCCTATGTCTGTATATATATAGTTATCCGTATAGCGATGTTGCAGTACCTCGAGCATCGTGGAATTCTTCGATGAGGCCATCATTCAATCTTCCGACCATATTACTCGGAATATTCAACGGGATATCAGTCCGTTTATGTCGTCCGGGGTGATAAATACATCAAAATAACAAGTGAAGAGAGAATTCCACTGACCGAACGGTTGAAATGTCGAGGATGGTGGATGTTATCGAAGCTATGTCTGAGATCGTTTTTGGTATCGAAAACTGACTAAGATTTGTTAGTCGGTCCGCTAGCCGATGAATAAAAAGCGCGGGCATCAAAATTTCTTCGCCCATCGAACTGAGGAATGCATAAATATAACAAGTGCGGAGAGACAAGTATTGATCGGGCGGTAAAAATGTGAAGCAGAAACGTCATTCGGGCTATGTCGGAGCTCATATCGACATCCAGGACTAATTAATTTCCGATCTTCGGACCCGAGCCGAGGGGTAAAAAGAGCGGGAAGTATAAACTTCTTTTGCCGCCATGGCACCGTTTAACGACGTTCCGGGAAGCGATTCCCGGTATTTCCCAGTTCGCCGTTTCTTACTCGGTTACATCTATGTATGTCCGTTCGGTGGCTCGGAGGCTGTAATGTATAACCATAGTATATCTTCCGCCGGTGGAAGAAGAAGAAGAAAGGTCGCGAGATCGCGTCCTCGGCGAGGCAAAGAGTCTCGACTCGGGCACTCGTCCGCCTCGCCGCGACTGCTACTGACCACTCTCGAGCCTCGATTAGTCTACCGGCGGACGAGAGGCGGCAAGCCTTCGGGCCGAGCTGTACGATCGTCCTGACGATTCCGAGAAGCAAACCTCGGAGAGACTGTGGCGCCGAGCTATGCTGATTTCAATTAATTCTACCGACATTCCCGCTTTTTGTTCACCAGCGTGTCCTGGGCTAGAGCTAACTGCTTGCGCTTTTCTGCGACCCTACTACAATCGAGGCTCTGTTGGCGCGGATCTTGATTAACGCGTACCGGGCGTCCGCAATATTTCAGACGCAACAACCGATATGGATGCTGGTACCCGACTTTCTCTTCGGTCCATCAAATGGTCCACACTTCGGGGCTCATCTATGAATTTTTTCAGATTTTAATCACCACTTTCAATTAACACTCGAACCAGTCAAACATAAACGTTCGGCGAGCTCCGAGTGCCGGTAAATCTCGTTGCCTCCAACTGTACATAGAACTACTCTATGGATGTTTATAATTTTTGGAAATTCTTTGAAAACAGATTTATTCATTTGTTGCCTAAAATCTCACGTCTGTATATTTTTTCAATTATTTCATTCGTTTATTATTTATTAATTCCAAAGTACTCTGTGAAACATGCTTCGGTTACTCTGCCCTTCGAACACGTCGAACACGAAAACCTTCGAGCACTTCGAAAATTTACGAAGTCCACGAAGTACGAATACTTCTTTTCGCCTACATTTTTTTTTTCCCCCCCAAGCAAGAACAACAAGATGGATCGGCGTAGGTTAAATTCTCGCGAAATCGCTCGCACGCCTCTGCTCCAACCGGTGCGAAATTGTCTCGGGAGGGCGAGTCCGTAGCAAGTAGCGGCGATCCACCGGAGCAATGTTAACTGCGGGGTGGAGAGAGATACAGGTCGGTTCGTCGAGTTTTCTCGTCTCACCTGTGTGCCGCCGCGGCATCCCGGGAGGAAGTGACCCATTACAATTGTCTCTTCGAGAGTAATATCCCTGGTAAATACGAGTTTACCGACTGGCGAGAAGCAGCAGCGAAACTCCATGCCGGAGGCTCTATAGTTACAATTGCACCGCTACATCTACAATATACATATACACATACATGTATACATATGTGTATATATATATATATATATGTTTCTCTATACGTGTACCAAAAGCTGAAGCAGCGAGCACAGGCGCGTTTAACTACAATAAGTACGAGTATACAAGGGCAAGGTATTACGGGTATACAACAGCTACAGCTATATACTTGTCTGGCCCCACGGCAAGCGAATGGAATAAAAGAAGAATATGAAAGGGTTGAAGGAATTGCGAGTAGCCGGCAAACGTCAGACAACACCACGATAAAACACTTATAATTGCCGTTCGTTGGAGAAGAAAAGGGAGTGGGGATCCGACTGTTGCGGCTCTAAGTAAGGATAATTGGCTTAATGACTCGAAGAAATATGGTATTAAAATTATCGTACGCTCGCGTCGTCGAGTTTTTCCACATAGCTACACGCCACCTACTTCTACGCTCTCGGATAGTTTCTTCGCTTCTCCGATTCGTAAATTGTATTTTTTTTTTTCTGTCGTCGCGGCTTTTGTTCGACAGCAGGAGATCTCAGGATCGAAGAGACCTTCGCTAACGAGTCGGCCGAGTTAAGGGTTTTCCTGATCGGGAAATGAAGACTATCGAAGGACGATGGTTAATTAGACGTTACTTTGATGGCTCGTTGTTTCGATCTATTTTTTTATCTCGTGAGTTGTTTAATATCTATATTTAAGCGAATTGGTCTGCAATGTCCGTAGGGCAAGATACACGTAACGTGACACAGTTACGTGTATCGTGCCCCGCAGTTCAGAATTCAGATCACACGAACTGCACGTTTCTGACGCGCCAGGTACAAATCTTCTCCATTCATTCATGTGTTCGTTGGCTGGCTCGATGTTGCTCCGAAGAATACGAGTCTTTCCCGCGTACGTAGCAGGTATTAGAGGCTGATACCAGGCAGCAGACAATAACCAGGAAATTCGTCACGTTCGGTTGCCGGTCTTGCGGGCTTTTCGAATAATATAGATCACACGAAGATCACGTTTTCGTGTTCGCTGCGGAAGAGATAGCGTCGCACCTCTAATCGGGACACCCACAATATATATAAATATACATGTATATAAATATAAATCGCGGGATAAGCCTCGCGGGAGAACCGTAAATAAATCCTTGAGAAGTGACCGGTAGCCTTACCGGTGTCCGAAACTGTTCGTGCGAAACTGGCGTATCTCCGAGCGCGCTCGCGAATCCGCGATCTACTTGCATCACTTAAAAACACACAATCCAGTTGTCGCCTCGTTCCGTACCGCCCGCGAAAACGTGCTTTACCGCAACCGAGATATCAAGGTAATTCACTGCCTAATACTAGTGTAACTCGTAGCGTAGCGGTCACACCGCGACATTACTCGTCCTCTTATTTTAGCGCGATAAAATTAGCATCGGATCCGGAAAGCCGATTCTCTCGCCTGCTCGACGACCCTGACTGTGTCTGGGCAGAGTCTCGGTCTCTTATCGTGTTTTCAGATCAAATCTGGCGAATGTTTCGTGTCCGTAAAAAATAAGCCATGTCACGGTAATATTACTCTCATACATTAAGGGGCTAAGAAAGATGCTGTTGGAGTAATTATGATCATTTATTCTGATCCGAAAAAAATTGCATCAAATTTTGAGAAATTTATGGAAATAGAACAAAAGACAACAACCTGATGTATCGATTCTTTAACGCGAGATACCAATTTTTTTCGTGAATATCTTTGCATAGCTCGCGGTCTGAAACGAATGTTTTAACGGAGAAAGAAATCTGCAATTCCGCAAAAACGCAGGAAGTTCTTCATTCCTCGTTACTCCGGTTACCGGTCGGTTTTAACTGTGCCCTGCCGAGGAGAATCTTTCCACTCGGAGTGTCACGGGAGTCGTCCGGTCTGCCGACTCGGCGAAATAGGAAGAGGCCCGCCCGCTTCGTATACACGCGAGCGGCTCAGGATAAGCATCGAGGGAACGGAGAATCTTTTTTTTTTTTTCGTTCTCAATGCCGGAAACCCTCTTGCACGATGATTCACGCTGACGATCGTCGACCGTGTCTGCATCCTGCATCCCGCCGCCGATCGATCGACGCTTAACGCACAGATTAAGAATGGAGATGCGTTAATAAGCTCGCGAGCGGACTCGGAGGTAAGTCTGATCGATTAGGCCGCGCCTACCGAACACTGTTATCTCGCTGGCGGTGATGAGATATTGGCTCCGACTGTATCTGGCCGATAAGAAGAAGACACGTCGAATCTATCCCACGTGAAACTACCACGCTGCCTTCGGGGCTCGACGATAGGATCTGAAGCGCGAGGCGAAATTGGAGCTTGAATTAATATCGAGGGAGAGGCTCGACGATTTCAGACAAAAAAACATACGCTTTTTTTTTTTTTTTATCGGTAAAAGAAAATCTTACAAAAATTTCCAGGCGACTAAATTGATCGCAAATAGGGTGACCAATAAAAAAAATCCTTGGATACAAATATTTAAAAAATGGAGAAAAAAATTAATTTTTTATTAAGTAGATAAAATAGAGAGTTGTGCGATATGTTGTATTAGAACAGGAAGATTTTTCCATGTTATTACAACATCATTACGAACAATAAATTGCATGAATTTTTGTATCCGCTTTTTTAAGCAACAAAAATGAACGAAACGATTTTTTGTCCTGAAATCGTCGAACAGGCCTGGAAGACGTCTAAAGAAAAATCGGGAGAATTATCGGAGGACTCTGAAGATCCAGGTGACTTTATCGAACAGCGATCTCGGTTAAACGGAGTAACCCTTCCGCGATCAGTCTGCGGGTATCTGGTTCGCCGAGATCTGCCTTCGACTCACAATCGCGAATCTCGTAATACCCTGCGAATGATGCAGTGTGTATCGCATCACCGTAAAATCAGAACTCGAATCTCTCGATACCGATAACGAGCTCCTGGTGCACCGGCATATTTCCCGGTAACCCGCGGAGGAGCAAAAGCAGCAACGCAACTTGCTGTACAATAATTCATCGGGTTCCACGAAATCCCGGCGATACCGCTTTGTCATTCCCCAGTTGAGATGAACGGTTCTCGCTTACTGGATCTCTCTCTCGAGGCTCCCGCCGGACCATGCACTCTTGGCTGAAAGCAACAGGAGGAGGAGGAGTACCATTATTCTGATCCTGGAACAGATATATGTCCTCGGTTAATTCCCTGAGGTTTCTAGGTCTGATGCGATCCAACTTCCCCTGCGCGTTTTCCGATGGGTTCGCGCGACTCTGTCCTTAGGCTGGTCCGTGTTTTCTTTCATCCTCACCAGCTCCAACCCACACCTTGTGCATCTCCAAACGCATCGATAATGGGCGATGTGGTCCAATCCACCGTCGTCGAGGACAGTGATGGCCAGGCCACTATTTTTATTTGTTGACGCCATCAAATCGAGGTGTATTTGTTCGTGGGCCAGGCCTTCGTCGTACATGTTGACGAATATATATGCGTGGATCATCTCATAGACGAGGGTTTCCACCACTACCTTGAATTTTCGATTTATCGGCAGTTTTTTCGAGAGCGTAATTCGCGGGAGCGGCCGAGTTATGGTTCAAACCTAGTTCTCGAAATATTCCGTATTATAGGTTTTGAAGACCTCCTAGAGATTTGGGAGAGGTTCCGCCAGGATCTCCTCCATTTCCTCAGTAGCGAGGCTGATCTGCCCATCCGTCTCGAATCCACCGTCCCGTAGCGAAGTGCACCGATCAGCGATCTTTAACTCGATTTTCGTTATCCTTGTTCCAATTTTTGCGTTAAATTTTCCCACTGGTGACGAAGCGCGGATGCGCGACGGTTATAAACGGCGAGCGCGTGGAGGCTCAGATCAGAGAGCAACGGGCCAACAACGGCGCGGGGCAAATTTTACACGGCAGCAGCGGCAAGAGCAGGCGCAGCGGAGGCTCACGACGGATCGATGTGTATCTCTCCGTCTGTGGTGTACCTGCAGGTATTATAAGTGCCAGGGGGATCCGTGCACATCGCCATTACCGTTACGCGCCGCGGAGACGCCGGTCGTGAAGAAGGCGAGGGAGTTTCGCGGGAACGAAAGATAGGAGGAGGAAGAAGAACAAGCTAATTTATTGCGCTCTGTTTAGAGGTCCCTTAACCCTTCGGCTGCGGCGCGCTTCGTGACTGCGGCAATTAACTGTAATTCAGAGGGAAATTGAGAAAAAAAAAAAAGAAACATTCGCGAACAGTAAATTAATTACTAAAACAGTAATATCGCCTTCTTTTCGGAAACTCCGCGGCGGGGAATCGAGGAAGACTCGCGAGGAAGAGCCGCCTACGAGTCGCCAGGGCACTCGGTGACCCCGGGACCCCAATGGCGTCGGAGCCAAAGATCTATAACCCGTTCCCTAACTACTTGATCGGTTCTTATTATCCTGCGGGTTTGCAGGGTACGAATTTTTAAGGAAACATGGATTCGTTTGTTGGTTCAGATGTTTGTCCCTCTCCCCTCCTTGTCGATTTGTTTGTTGGTTTCGATATTTGCTCCCCACCCCCTCCCCTCTTTTGGTGAAGCTGACGTCCCCGCCCCGCTGATTTTCATAGCGTATAAAATGGAATTCGGAATACCGAAATTTCAATCTATATGCTATAATTTCGGAATTTCGGTTTTCATAGCATATGGAATGAAGTTCGAAATTCCGAAATTCCATATGGAATTTGATTGCCATATATTTGGATATGCCATGCTATTCATGCGAACGCGCGAGCCAACATAATATAATCAACAAATATGCATATAGAAACTTTTCTGTCGGGAAGTGTATAAAAATGGATAGAAATATTTCAGCAATCTTTCCAAATATCGTTGTGCCAGCTATGCGTACTTAGACGAAAGAAAGATAAAGATATGCTTAATAGGAAGATTGTCTGAAGGCTAAGTGTCTATTTTTCCCGGGGTGGAAAACCGCGTCCGATCTCTCCTCCAAGACAAGCAATCTGGCAACCGATGTTGCTCGGACAATTTCTCGTGCAGGATTGACGTGCGCGATAAAATTGATCATCGCACGTGTCTCCGGTTAACCGTAGACGTCTTCGTTTAAACGTCGAACGTGAGTGTTCTAAGCTCTGCCTACTTTTCGCGAAGATGGACTCCACACCTTTTGATGATGGAGCTGCCCAAGTACCGTACCCGTCAAGTATCGTTTGACGCGGCAATATATGTACCGAAGAGAAAAGAGTAAAACAAAAAGAATTGATGCGCGAAACGGTATGTGGGTTTAAATCGTGTCCTTTTCTTCTTATTATTATTCCGCGTCGATTCGATACAACCGCTCGTTTCGATGAACGATCAACCGTGCGTGGTTTATCCCCGACCCGTGTATGCGTATTTTCAACGGTGGTTACAGCTTCGCCACAAATGCGTACACGCATCTCGCATGGATTAGGAGTCTTCTTCCCTCGTTCTCACCGCTCGTTTTCTAGAACACCGGCGGTTAGGGAAGTAGACCTTATCTCCTGTTGCTTCTCTCAGAGTTCGGTAGATCACACGTATCAAATGGATTGTATTTTAAATAACAACAATAAGAACACTAATAACAGGAATTATTGTTACTGTAATGATAATAATAACAACAATAATAATTTGCTGCAAGCATCCATTAATGCCATTTGGCAGATATTTTTTCACGCAAGATTTCAACAAAATTCAAACTGTTTTCTAAATAGCAAAATGTTGCATGATAAATTGGAAAACAAATCCCAAAGTTACCATAAAGTATGGTCCGGTACCGAAACGACTTAATTCTGAACAGAAGAATGCAAAAAGAAGATTTTCCGTGTGTACTTCCGAGCGAAACATGAATATGGTACGAATTGACATTCAAGTCCTCGAGGCAGCAATGATCACCACTCGGCACAAAGAGCCATCGTAAAGGATGAACCCGTGCGTGGTTTATACACGGATTTTCTACGGTCGCGGCGAAGGTGGAGGTTGATGCCGATAGGAGGTGGCGAAGATGCGGAATAAGGCGAAGAAGACGAAGAGGACGAAGAGGAGGAAAGAGTGCGAAGGTGGAAGAAGGTTAGGTAACGGTCCCGCAGTCAAGAAGCCGCTTTGCAGACACGACGTCTGCTGTCCGTGCGAGCTAGCTCGGGGCGAGGGAGAGAGGATTGGAGGCGACGGGCGAGCGGAGAGCGAGACGGGAGCTTGCCTCCGGGACATCATCCTCCCCGCCCGCCCTCCCCCTTACGTCATTCACAGTGAAATATGGAACGTTACCGCGAGTGAAGCAGCCCGAGCCGGCGAAGTAGGTGGACTGCCGCCCGTGGAAGGTTGACGCAAAGTTGCGAGTCGGGAGATGTGCGAGGGACACCAATGACGACGGAGGGATCGGTCGGGAACGTTCAATCCTCAAAAACAACGGCAGATCCGCGGACGCATCAACGTCACAATCAAGAAAGCTTTGGAGCACTTTGTTGCCCCTGGAAAACGGCTACCGTAAACAACGCGCATCTCTTCGTTCTTTCGCTTTCGTTTCATTTACGGCTTCTTCCTTTACTTTCGGCTGATTTCGGTAGACGGAAAGACCAAATGCATCTTTTCGCTCCCCCGTGTTCATCGAGCTGTGGCTTCGGCGCAGGGTAACGGTGATTTTCGGGCGCGTCCCATCAGTCCCGTTTGTCACGGGTTCGATTAACGGAGAGGCGAAATTTACTCTCGAATTCGTATCCTCGAAACGAAGGAGTTCGGAAAAGATCGATTCGAAGAAATCGATCGTCGGAATACATAATTGAGTGTTATGTAGATTTTTGTACCGAAAGTCTCTTCTTATCTGCTCGAAGACGGGTGGAAGAAACGTTGTTGGGCACTCGTGACCATGCTCACCTGAACCCGGAGTCAGGGCGAGAGACGCTATCTCGCCACGATATCGTTGGCCCGGCAACGAGCACGAACCGCAAGAAGCCGGAGCCGAAGAAGCTGCGGCGAGCAGGAATAGCAGAAACCGTCCTGTTCCGTGGAAGGCCAACAGGAATGAAGAAGAATGAAGAAGAACGCGCTACATGCTGTACCGTTCGAGTTCTTTTTTTTTTCTTCACGAAGAACCTTCCACCGCGATCATACACGGTAGAACTCTCCCGCCCTCCCTGCATCGCAGTTCGTATGAACTTTTTGTTGCGCATACCAGAAAGCGCCGCGGAGTCGAAGGTCGGAATCCCGGGTTGTGACACAGGGCGGTAAAATCTCTTCTGTTGACCCTGAGGTTCGGTTGGGCCGTTTTTTACGGTGAATTATAGCGGTGCCCCCTTAACGTCCAATCGATAAAGAGGCTCTGATGCATTGCGGGCAGTCTGGATATGTTTTTGTTGTTTTTTTATCATCCTGAATGGAGCCGAAGCCGTGACGTGGGCCCGGGAATAAATTAAAGGCCAAGCGTAGGGTTCCCGCTTGATATCTTGCTAAAATTTATCCTATGGGGGCTCCAGCGATCCTTTCGCGATCTTCCTTTGCCCGGGCTACCGTTTTCGCAGGCAACATTCGATGGCCCTCGGTGATAGTTCGACCAAAGGACTCCAGTACGAAAGAATGTATAAGGCGGAGAGTCGCGAGAGGCGACAATTTTCATGGTCTCGAACCGCAGATAGCCTTCGTGACTGCGATAAACAGTTTGATGCATCCCGTTCGGAGGTTGAAGGTCTCCGAAGGTCTGAACAAAAGTTAAGGTCGGACGGTTGGCACACGAATCGTCGGGTAAAAATAAATGGCAAAAATAAAAGAGGGCAATGCCGAGGTGAAAGGGGAAGGAAAGTTAAGTCCGTATCGGATTCGTCGACGATGCCATTGACGCTCTCACCTCGTCTCATTATTTCGTATGGTTTGGCCACGAAGTGGCATGTTTAAAGACTCCGGACGACAGTGGTATGCATGCTGATGCAAGCCGTTTGGATTCGGAGAATTCACGATGGGTGTATAACACAACGGGAGTCGAGCGGTCGATCGAGGGACTCGAAATATGGGAAGTGCGACTGAACGAAGTTGAGGACGGTTGGAAGAGAGTTCGAAGCGGTTCTAGGAAAGACGTCCGAGGATGATAAATCTTCGTCCCTCAGCTGCAACTCAACTTCGGGGGCTCATTATTTCGTACGAGCCGTCCACGAAGTGGAACACCAAGATTTCTGATCTGTCGCATTTCGTTCTGACTTCATGAAGGCCGGAAGATCAAATCTGCATCATTCAGCTTCTACGGCCTATGATTTCTGCACCATTGCATCGCAGACGAAGCAGCACCCAGTCGAAGACAGGGGTGCGAAGGTATCGATGACCTTCGGAGGAAACAAAAAGAACCCGGTGAATGTCTAAGGATACAACGAGGACCGCAATGGGAGTCCGAATCGTGGAGGAAGCGGGATGCAGAGGACTCGGTGAAAGAAGAATGAAAGTTCGAACTAGTAATTTAGGAGTTCGTAGATAGATAATCCCAATTGCAAGCAGGGATGCATGCAATCGATGCACAGCTGCAGACCGATTTCCCCGTCTCACCCCACCGCAGTCTCATTATTCTCATCCAACAACGAACCCGGCACCAATAGATAAATGCAGAGAAAGACCGAGTTATATTCTCACATATCACGAAGCGATGACCTCAGCACGAAAGGCATCGATCTTGCCCTCGTGCTCGGGGCGCTCTGCTGCACTCGAACTTCCCACTCATTATTGTACAACTCTTCCTATGCGCAACGTTCACCACCACCAACCGCATCGACAGCAGCTCCGATGGCAACCAATTGCTTGAGGAACAGTGTATTACAATCCTTTGGCAGCGCAGGAACTAACACACACAGGCGATGCCGTGGCTGAGGAATAAGGGAGAACGGAACGGTATGTAGATCGTCGGGCGAGCAATCGGGTAAGTGTTGTGTAGAGAAAACGAAAGTTTCGGTCCACCGGTACAGACTTCTGTACGGCACACCAACACCATTTTCTGTCTCCTTCACTTGCTTTCTTAAACTTTTCGTCCTTTCTATCTCTGTCTTAGGTCGTTGTTTTTTTTTCATTGAACGATGGAAAGGTCGCTGAGGCTAATGGAATGTTTTCTGAGATAAGCCCGTGGGTTGCCCTGATTCTCTTTCCGTCATTTTTTTTTCTTCCGATCCTTTTTTGTTCACTGTTACCGTTTTGCTGGTTGGCTGGTATTGTTCAAACCCTTGTGTTCGTTGGTTCTCGTCGGTTCTTCGTCCGCATCCTTCGCGAGCTCGTCGTTGTCGTGCAAAGGGAATCAGGTTTCCGGATCTTGTTGAAAGCGAGCGGCAGGAATGAGGGAGTGAGATAGGACCCCGCGTCACCTAGAAGCGGATCTCTTCTCTGGCTTGGCCGTTGCGGCCTCGAGAGGATTTGCATGGCATTCAACCAATACCACCACAGGGAATGAGCGAGCCGGGAGCGTGTTGCGTCTCTACACATTTTACGAGCTTAACCGCCCAAGATTTACGGGATTTCGTTTCTCGAAGCCGAGTGACCTCGGGAACCTCGGGCTCCACGGATGATACGATGAAACGCGGTGAGACGATGGCCGGGACACAAAGGACTAATGTAGTGACGATGAGGATTCTCGACGGGATTGTTAAACTTGGGGGCATGGCGAGAAAGTAATTTCAACGGCTGTTGAGAAACACCTTTTATTGCCTGACCAAATTAAGGGCTCTCTGGAGTCCATTAACGTCGTGTAGCATCCAGGGATTACCTATGTTGAATACTTTTGTTCGCAATAACAATACAGATGTTTATGACCTTATTTGGCACTCAACATTGAGTACGCGTTCCCTTTAGCAGAACATCGTACAGCGAGTAGTTTTCGAGTTGCGGACAATTGAAGTTTTTCCAATCGGATGACGCAAGATTGGGCACCAAATTTTAAGGTCCTCGTATCTCAAAAGCTACGGACCGTAGAAATGTTGGCCAAAGGAAAGTTTTGCTCAGCTGTGAAAAATGAATGTTCGTACGTAATCCGATTGTTTTCTAAGCGATTTTCGGGACAAGTTTCGAAATTGCTACATGCCGGTAATTTGGGATGACGTTTTACCACAAGGAATACGCAAAGTGGAAAGTGCCCGATCCGAAAGTGGCGTTATTGAAATTTGTATCGATCGAGTCGATTAAATTATGGAAAGGAATGTTGTGTCCCGTTTGTCATGTCGCTTAGATACATCTATTTTCATTTACACACGATATTAACGACCCCCTTTGAGAGAATTTCCAGCCCGTCGCTCTCGTGCATCAGCGGTCGTCACACGAGTACCCTCGCAAAAAATGCATAACACAGCTCCAGCGCTATCGCTCGAGACACATAGGCAGCATAGTTTCGGACGCACGATTTGCATAGCAGACAAGAGGTGAAGTAGCAAGAGCGCGATATCTTTACGAGGTCGGTGGCTGCCGGCATAGATTTTCATAGAGTAACGCCTCTCTCGCCTCGGTTGCCTTCTGCATCGCCGACTCTCCCGACCGCGTGTTATCCTCAAACGTGTAGCGCGCCGATGCTGTGGGAGCTCGATACTGCGCTCTCTATGTACCTTCGTTCGAGTAACGGACGTTTTACCGAGCGTGCGGTGGCGGACAGATCCGAACGAGCGAAAGAGGCGCGTGAGAATTACCGCTAGGAAAATTCGAGAGGATCGAGAGCTTCGGAAAGTCCAGTTCCAGGCTATCTACCAGACAACAGCCAACAGGAGTTGGTTACACTCAACCCGATCGGCATGGTTACCTGTTTCGCTTTAGTACAATCTACCTTTGCCTACTTTCAGCCAATCCACAGCTATAGTTTAAGGCAGCCAAGGTACCGGACGAAGTACCGACTGCTATACGTGGGCGATTATGATTAATGGCTGAAAATGCCCAAGCTGCCGTAGAAGTGGAAACAGGGAAGGCGATCGGCTTGGTTCCCAGGACATTTACGGTTATCCAATCCACGCGACCAAAAAAAAAAAAAATCCATTGCAAACCCCTAACAAACTCTTGTAAACAATAGCCCGATCGGAGTAACACAATCAACAAAAGAAAATGACAATATTGTCTACGAAACTTCGACTTCTCGACGGCGTCGTGGAAGTTAAATTGAATTTCGAGCCCCGAGTGAAGCACGCAGATAAAGTACACGGATAGATAGACACGGGCGAGTGGTGAACCCCACGGAGAGGTGCCTACGCGAACGCCTTCGAATCCCTCGACGACGAACAACTGCGAGCCGACGACGCGGAAGCCCCCGACTCCTCGATTTATCGTCTATCGAACAATAGATCTGCTCTCGCTCCACGTACACTAAAACTGCAGATATAATCCGCGGCGTTACACGATTGTTCTTAATATAGAACAAGGAGTTCGCGGGCTTGTCGGTGATTCAAATTCTCGCGTGCTCGCACCTCCGACCGGCACGGAGGCGGCGCTTGTACATCAACGTGTACATTATCGTAGCACGGTGAATCCCGCACGGTTGCACGAGCGGCAACGCGCCGTTTCTCCGATACTGCGAGCTACCCAGAACAGAAGCAGTCCGCGAACGCGTTTCGGCTATGCTCTTTATTACAGCGTGTATTCATCATCCGAAGAACAGTGTAAGGAGCACGGCCGAGAAGAGAGCTCCTCGCTGCTCGAGATCTAGAGACGTAACACCGTGGGAGCGTGCGAACGACCGTTTCACGGTTTCTTCCTCGTGAAAGTGATATCGTCTCGCAGAGTACGGTGGTCGCAGTTTGCAGCTGAGTTCCATGCAGCAAGCTCGTTCCAAAGCCGGCAACCGGTGGGAGGAGAGGCGGTCGTTAAAGCTTGACCGACAAACCGACTTAGTGGAGATCGAAAAAAAAAAAAAAAGTTGCCTGGGTGTGTCAAAGCGTGCGGAACAAAATGCTCTTCCGGACAGGATGTTGGAAAAAATTTGACGCTATTCTCGGACACTTGGAGGATGTCTTTAATATTTAATTTTTTTCCCCACGTGCTTATAGTTGAGATGGATCGAGAAGCGGAAGGACCAGCGTACGAAGGAACCGACTCACAAAAGGCAGCTCGTACAGACTCCCCGAGCCAGATCAGCGCCGCTGATAGATCGCGGTCATTTGTTTGCCCGGCGATCGCGTCCTTCAGTCGCTTTCGTTAAAGTGCTCGTACGAGGGGGATAACTATCGTGGCACCGGCATCTCTCGCCTTGATCATTCGGGTCTCACTGCTATTGCGTAATTACGATTATATTAGCTATTGCACGCAAGTCGATCTGGAGATCAGCTGGGACTCTGGTTCACCAAATCGGCACGGTGACTCGACATGCTGCGAACATCCTGTCGTATCGATTTCACGCTCGTTCAAAAAAAAAAAAAAAATTTGCTCCTAGATATTTATGCCGGAATAATTAATATTTTACTATTTGTTTAATATTAATAATTCAATTGTGTTAAAATGAATGAAATATTTCGTTCCATTTTCATCAGAGAAGGAACCCGGAGTGCGAATTATGCGATGAGTAAATGTAAGGATGTTTAATCCGTACGACGGCCGTAGGTTGACCAGGAATCGAGGAGAGTTGCGTGTGCCCGAGTAACGTGTGTGTTATCGTTATAGCTGGGAAATTTCTGATCGTCTCTCGTTCACGGTCGATACGCGAACGAGTTGTTTCCCGACTTGGAACGTGGGACGTGATCGACGAGCCGCGAATTAATCTCACGAGGCAGGAGGGAGAATTACTCTCGGTGCTGGTGCGCGAGAGATCCGATTATCCGAGCAAGAGTCGGTTACCGCGCGTGAAGATCGATCGATCGGCGCCGAGAGTGGGAAAATCTCGAGGAGTCCGAGGCAAAAAATTTAATAACAAATTCAATCAATTGACCAGACATCCGATTATCAAATTGCTATTATTGTCAAAGAAAATTGTTGATACATTTTTTATCAAAAAATTTAAAAACGCTTGCAAACATATGGGCAAAAAAATTACAATGCTTATCCCGATACTGTAATCATTATTATTATTGATGATAAACCAGTGAATAAATCAGAATTAAAAAATTTATTTACAGCAGGTCAGGACTCCAAAGTGATTTATCTGAACCTCGAATTAAGAAAATAAAAATAAAAAAACTGCAACAAGCCAAAACAGAACTCCGATTAACTCTGCACAGCTAACAAAGCCAGAGGTCGGGATCAAAGCAGTTTTTAATCGAAGCTTTATCGGCGGTTGACGGCTCGTTGCGCCTTTCACCGATCGAATAATCGATAAAAATCTACTTGTTCTAATGGGACTATCTTAACCGATCAGCGTCTCTACTAAACTTCATTGTGTACCTCCACATAGATACGAGCTCGAACTTCCACTCAGACCTACACGCCCACACATCTCCTTATCGTCTTATTTCTCCGAGACATATTAAGAAAAAAAAAAAAAAAAAATACCCCACCACCGATAGTTCGCATAGTTCGTAAAACAAGAAAATAACTTTTACCGCCTACAAGATAGATAATAATTTCTCGCTCGTACACCTTGTGCAATTTTTTTCTTCTTCAACTTTATTTTAATTTAATTCAGGGATTCGAGCCGCGTGGGAGGTGCCGATCGATCGAAAGCTTCGTCGATATGTGTGTTCCGAACACTACAGAAGATATTAGTAGATAAATACTTGTGTGTACGTATATACGTTTATATACGGATAATAATACTTGTAGTAGGTTCGGATCTCGTTTGTGGTCTCGGGGCGGGTTCTGCCACGATGGTAGAGATTTCTGACTCGACCACCGGTCTCGCGGACGTTTTGCGGTGCGGAGAACGATCGAGTGACTGCAAAGCCGGCGACCCGACAGACCACCTCGCCAAAGAGCGCAAGAGGGACGCTTGAGAAAAATTCGAATGTGCACGATGCTCTCGCTTTCCTTTGCAGAAATCGTGCCATCGAGGGCACCAATCGCACACATAAAAAAATTATGTCTATCTAAAAAACCAATTTTAATTAAATAATGAAGACAAATGTGTGAGAAGCGGGAATGACTGGGGAGAAGTTTTATGGCCTGGATTAAGAGATAGCGAAAGAAACAGATTGAGGTTTGAATAAAAAAATAAAATAAAATTGTTTAAAATCGCAAAAAAAAAAAAAAATGTATTAAAAAATAGGGCAGTCTACAACATAGTGGTGTGTCGTAATCGAGCCGATTAGCGATTGCGCGTGCGCGTATATGGGATCGCAGTAAAGAAATCAGTAGTCATCGATAAAGTAAACATGCAAATTACGCAACAGCTGCTAGCCGCTCGAGTTCTTAAAGTCATTTGTTCTCCTCGACTGGACCACGATCAGTCACGACAAGAGAAAGAACAACAGCGGGCTCTTTCTCTTCGTGACTCGAAGCCGCTCTAGGAAACACGAAACACGCCGAAGGTCTCGTCGAGTCTCCGGGCAAGGAAAGTAAAAAAAAAATATATTATCAAGATTCGACTGATTATCGAGAACGTATTCGTATTCCTACGAAAGTTCTATTTCCAAAGTTCATCTCATGTCCATAAACGTTCACAATAGCCTTTTTTAATTAAACGAAAAAAAGTTTAATGACACGACAAACAGAAGGGCAAGTTTTTATGTGACGAACGAAATTTTGTTAGCGCCCCGATTTTATAAAGTTATTATTTCGTTGCAAATTTTTCTGGCCACATTTTGATTTAAGAAAGGGACGTCTTATTGTGCGAATTTTTTCCCCCATCAAAGAACGAAACGAATCCAAATTTTTCGTTTGTGAATTTTTTATCTACACTTAAAAAAAAAATTGTAAATTTATCCCACCGGACTGGAATTTGTTATGCAAAAGCTGGTACATCAAATGTAATGTACATTGTAATGAAAAATAAATCGATTTGCTCAGTAAAATTAAAGTAAATGATTAAAAGTAAACTATTTCTAAAGTTTCCAATATACTGTACATTCATTTTTCATCACAATTGTGCATTAAATTGAATACAGCTTATGCATAAAAACTTCCAGTACCAGTACATGAAATTTCGTACTAATTTTTCTTTAATAGTAACTTTCCTCCGCTGATCTCGTTTCCTCAAATTTTTGACTTTAGGGATCATGTATCGAGGCTATAAAGAGTTCGTTCGTAATAGCTCGACGGAATACGTTATAGGTACGAGAAAGATTTCTACCTCTTTCTCAGAGCGTGGAGGCAGAAGAGGGAGGAGTTTGAAGTAGTTGTGAGCGCCGTGCGAAGTAGTGGTGCGGGACAAAGAGGGCATTAGAGAGGGAGAGGGGGGAGGGGGTAAAAGCGTCGAGACCGGGGCAAGGCTCGCTGCCAAGGGCGCCAACTCGGTCCGAGCAACCGAGCGAGCACACCTTCTCGTTCACTCGTGCTCCTTCGCCGTACCGCCAGCTTCTCTCGCTACTGCTGGGACTCTCTCGGCAACTACCAAAGGCGATATAATAGTTTTATACTAAGAAGCATTCTGAAACTCACGCATTCCGATAACTTCGATGCTACGACGAACCGCGCGAAAACGACCGCGATCCCTCTCCGCGACTCGGCTACGCAACCCGCCTCGTTGCGTCAGCCGATTCGCACGCCTCCGGCAACCAGAAGAATCGCCGATGCCGGATGGAAAATAAAATAAATAAAAAAAAAATTTGACACGTTCGACGAAACGATAAAACCAGAATAGAATACGTAGAGTAGAACAGAGTAGAATAACAATTCGGAAAATTTGTGTAATTATTATCAATCGCATGAAATTATTATTCTTTGTGCAAAGAATTTTATATAATTTTACTTCGCCTCATCGTCAAAATTTTATTATTTCATTTCATTGACAATGATATATATTTAAAATATATATATTTGTGAGCGGATGACTCGATTCTATGACGATGGATATTATCAAACAAATATTCCTTCGATAATTAAAATTTGTTATTTACATTAAATTCTTTATTTCAAAAACCGCAAAATTTTCCCTGCGAAAAGAATTTGTTTGTCGCCCGCTAAACAGTCAATCGGTGGTTTCCAATGCGCGAGTAAATCAACTATTTTCGAGCGACCTCGGTGGTTATCACCTCCATTAGTGGCGCGTGTTGGCACAGCGTCGGAACGTGCGACCGAGAGCCCTCGGAGTGATAAGCGAGGTTTGAATAACGGGGAAAAGTTTTTTTCGCCGAGGATGAGATACCGTGCGTAATAACAGTGGCGACGGCGGGGTTTATTCGTGGTAGACTATGATGGTTTCAGCGTCGCCGGCGGTCGGCGCGTCAAATGCTTCTTCGTCTTCTGGGGATTCGCGTTGGAATCGTTTTCCATTGGATCATCGTCTCCGGGACCGGCGGAGAGGAAAGTCCTAGTGGTCCGGAGACGAGAGGCACGACACGAGTGTCTATCGAGGCGATCCGCTTGACGCTGGACCGCCAGCGGTGCGCTCAGCATCCCGGCCCGCGCACCGGCTTCTGCCTTCGCGGAAAGACGATCGAGGTGAAACTATAAAATCTAACTAGCAGCGCAGAAAGCGAACGACGGGGACGGAGAAAATCCCCCTCGCCATGTGCTCCGGCTCGATCATCCCGACGAGATATTTCCAAGAGTCCGATACAATTCCCTCCACGCTGCGCCTATCCATGTAGACACATACAGGGGGTACACGTATAGTTGTGCATTACAGTACGGGGATGCAGGTATACGTTCCTCGATCGCCGAGAATACAGGAGACTAACGAGATCGAATCGCGAGACTGACAATGCCGGGGAGAGTCACGGCAGCGCGGAATCGTGAGGAGTCGAGAGCGCGGCTCGAAGAAATTCAAGGGGGGAGATGAGGGGTTAAAATTTTATTTAAAAAAGAGGGTCAGTGGAACGAATACATGGTACTTTGTACCGGAGAATTTTTTCGTCGAAATAATTTGAGCTGTTCCAGTGAAATAATTGAAGTAAATGTGATCGTGTAGGAAGGATATTTATTTGTTTGACTCTTCGATTTTCGAATAAAATATTAATTTTAAAAAGAGGGAAAAAGGGACGTGAAAAATTCATACGGGGTGTTCAAGTTTAATTCCTTCGATGTTAAGGGATGTGTCGTTTTGGAGAAAATGATTATTAAGACGGTGGAATTTAATTTTTTTTAGAATCGCCTGACTGATATGGCCGGGAGGGCTTGTCTGTTGAACGAAATTTATTCAAGGAGATTCAGATAGGATCTCGTTCTACTTTGTATTTTACTCTGTCAGCTACTGTAGGCTCGCAGACTCAATTAGCGTTCGTGACCTACCCATACGATAGTTACACATGGAAAAACAAGATTATTCGAGAGGTTTCTACAATGAGAGAGTTGATAAGAGAAAAAAAATAATAAAAAGGGAAATTCATTGCAACCGGATTCGAGGTGTTATTACAATCTCGAGCTATTTGAATCTTTCATTTTTATACTCACGGATCTTAACCCTATGATGTATGGAATTATACATCCTGTTCGCGAACGGTAGAACGACTTAATTCGTAAAAAGAAAAATGAAACATAATTATAGATATTATTGATTCTACTACTGTGAACTCTGAAACCTCCCACAGCCTCCTTGACCCTTTGACTACCAGTCTAGAGTATTCACTACGTTAGCGAAGCAGCAATTTTCAAAAATATCTTCATAATTTAAATTTTTAAAATTTGCCAAATAGTACAGCATCTTGAAGAAAGTATCCCGTTTAGAATGTTAATATTTTTCTTATAACTTCTCAATTTTATCTTATCGGTTATTGTCCTTATAATCATTAAAAAAAACCTAATTTTTTTAAGAGAAATTTTTACATATCTTTATGTATAGCAAAGTGTCGAGGGGTTAAGATTTTTTTGTTTACAAAAAAGAGCCTTGGCTCTTAAAATTTTTTTCCCGGAAAAAATTATTAGTTTTTTGAATTTCCGTTCGACCTTGATTTCTCATGTTTCGTTGAAAAAAATTGATTTTTTTTTCGCTTGCAAGAGGTGACGAGTTTGCAAACGCCTTGAGCATTTGGTGACGACGATTCGCAGGACAGTGCGTACGAGAGTCCGCTATTTAATACGCACCGGAGAAGTAGAAACAGCAATAACATCGGCAAAGTGGAGAACTTAAGAGTCATACGTGCCGTGCCAGAACAGCCGTAACCACTCGCGGGATTTGTCCCGACGAGGTGGCCACACTGCCTGCTGCTTACTGACCGGTGTGCTCACGTTACTGCCGCGCCGACTTCTGTTACAGGTTACGCTAAACGTTCGCGTTGCAGTTGGGAGTAACCTCACGTACGGAACTTCGCCTCGACGACACGTCCGTACAGAGCCACTGGTAGTTGCCTTTTAATCCCTGCCTTCCCCTCGCGACTTTTGCCTGCCTCACGATCTTGTAATCACGTATCGAACCCCGATATCCGACTCGTGGTTGCGATTCAACCGGACGATAATAAACACCCAGTGGAAAGAGCGATTCCACATTACGCCCGACGAAACTCGACGAAATTCAAGACGCATCGGACACACGGCGAGTCGCCAGTCCGGAAGCCCCTCTGTACCCACGATCATTTTTTCTTTATCGACCCTCGCTCGACGCTTTTTGCCTACACAGAAAACGTTCCTGATTTCCTGTTAACCAGTGTGAGACGGTTGCGTAACTCGCGGTGACGCCAAATTTTGTCGGCTCCGTTTAAAGCGGCAGATCAAACGCCCAAAGGGCAAAACACACCTATTCGTATGTCGAAAAAATTAAAATAGGAATTTACCGAAACATTTGCTTCGATTGTAAAAAAATCAAGCTAACTGTACGAGTCGTTACTTTAATCTCCAATCTTCAAGCAGCAATTCGTAAAGCCTATTCGTATGTCGAAAAAATAAAAATAGGAATTTACTAAAACATTTTCTTTTACTGTAAAAAAAAATTAAGCTAACTGTACGAGTCGTAACTTTAATCTCCAATCTTCAGATAGCAATTTTTTTTTTAGACACTTCGAACATTAAGGAAATCTCTCCTACTTTCCCACCAAACTGTTAATTGACATCATATGTAGAGATTCATGTTACATGTTAAAATTTGTAAAGAATGAAAAAAAAGTTTACGTCTGCCAATAAAATATACAATGTGCTTTTACGAAAAATATCGGCATTGACGGAGAAAACGTTAAAAGCGAAAAACGGAAGGCTGAATAACCGTTACTGACCAAGCCTCCCGGGATTTCACATCGCCCCAAAATTAATTTTCTTTGATACGTGCCGAAAAAAAATGTACCTGCAACGATCCAAACCCCGGAATCCATTTTCGTTTCCCTTAACATTTATTTTATACAGATCTCGTTAACGTCAGTCCGAACTGTAGGCCGAAGATTTCGATTTTTCACCGGACGACTCGTCAGTCTTAACTTACGGATGCAAGTCGGTACCTAAACACCTCGCCACGGTCGTGGGACTTGACCCACATCCGACGAACACAACTCTCGTCTCAGTGCCCGGTGCTGATGCACTCCGTGGTTTAATAAACGTCTACGGTACAGCGTTAAAACACGCTTCCACGTGGTACACACACCTCCGCGCACGAGAGACACCGTACAACCGTGTGAGAAACCGTGCGATAAAATATAAGACGGAGTGAAGTAATGACCGAGGACATCAGCGAGCCCATCAGCGGTTCTCCGGATCGAGGGCTACCCATTTACTTTTTCAACTGTCTTATCTTTCGGATCATCGGTTTGTGCATGTATGCGTCTCTTCTTCTCGTTACCCGACCCTGAAGCCGCGATGAAGTTGTCTCTCGGGATACAGTTCGAAACTGGTTAACGTTCCGAAACCTCGAATAAGTCGGAGAAATAGCTGTCGACTCTGACCTTTCCTCTCGGACTGTGCGGTCGTTGCACATCGCTCGCTCTGTGCGTTTATGCTCTGGGGCTTTTTCTCTCTCCCTCTCCGGACAACGGACGATTATCGTGATGATCGTGATTATGTCGCGTGTGAACGCTCTCCGCGCTCGCTTCGACGCCGCGCACTTTGTCTCTCTTTCCCCGTATTACTTGTGTTTATATTTTTAGCTGCAAACTCACCCGAGGTCGAGGGTGTAATCGGACTCTTCGCACGTGAGTTCTGTGCAAACAGCGAGCCGAGGCCTAGAATTTTGATAATTAGGACTCTCGGCTACTTGGATGAAGTCGTCTCGATGGAGCGGAACTGTGAGGTCAGGTTTAACCCTGCTTTGACCCTACGGTCGTTCACTTATTTTTGTTACAAAAAAATTGATAGGGTTTGTTAGAATCAATTTATTTTTATTCGTAAAAAAAAGCTACGTCTTCCTCGATTAGTTTCATCAGACTTTTAATTTTATTTATTTAAAATCTCTGTTGGGAATATTTAAAAGTTACGAAAGTTAAGGCTGACGCGGCAGATTCAGGGGAACAAAAGAGTTAATTCCGCAAAGAGTGTCTTTGCCGTTTGCAATACATTGGACTGTGATCGTTCAGACACCTCGCGGTGACTCATTGTGGGTGAAATGAGGTCGAACTACGTGGTGAACAGTTTCTATACGTCGAAGGTCGTTGTCTCGGTAACTTTAATGAAATATTGCCGGTTGAAAAATGGAAAATAATATTTTTTGATAATCTTTTGCGTGCGAATAGACGATCAAATATCAATCGAAAAGGTTGAGAGACGAATATGATGGCAGGATTTTCGCTGCGTTTGTTTGTTTCGTGGTCATTAGTCGGGGCACTCGTGGCGCCTAATTAATTGGCATAATTCATGAGTTGCCGAGCGAGTGCGAAGAATGCGAAGTTAATGACTGACGGCTGAATAAAAAAATGAAGGAGCAACGTCGCGGGACGTTGTACGGTGCCGCGTATTTGCCGGAGATAATATTATAATTCAAGCTGGACGGCGTGACATAAGTGCGAACACGCAACGTCTACGGGAACTCTTTTCAGGGCTCGGAAAGGAAACCGAGCAAGCACGCGTCGCACCGCGACGTTAATATAATATAAATAATACGTTGATGCAACCGCCGCCGCGTAATTGCACCCTGCTGGACGATGCACCGTTTTTCATGGTCATGAATTCATACGTGAGATTATAAGTTCATACATGTTATCTTGTAGCATTGCAAATATCATAGACCAGACGTTTTATGGAGTTGAAAAAATAATAGGGAAGAACCTGTTCAAATATACGAATAAAAATGTGAAATATTTATATGAATAAAAATATGTAATATGATATGAGTAAAAATATGAAATATGATATGAATAAAAATATGAAATATGATATGAATAAAAATATTAAATGTGATGTAAATAAAAATATTAAATATTGTATGAATAAAAATATTAAATATTGCATGAATAAAAATATTAAATATTGTATGAATAAAAATATTAAATATTGTATGAATAAAAATATTAAATATCGATCTCAAGTCCAATCGATTTTTTATCTATACCGACGTATTTTCCTTTTGGTTGAAAAAAAAATTATTCACGCACAATTTACACGAAGAAGATTGATATGCGACATTTTCTGTTTCTTTTTCATTGGGAAGAAATTTGCATTACCTCGATCCGTATAAAAAATTCTCGTGCCGAAAGGGTTGAGTTAAACGATCGACGCCTCTTCCCATGCGATTCGAGAATCGAGTCCGCAAAAACCCCCCCCAAGCTCTCCGTTCCGTCGCATGTACTACGAGACACGCCCACGGATCGTGCGTACGCAGAGTAAAAAGCGAGATAGGAAATAAACAGTATTCATCATGCGAGCGAGCTAAAAGTGAGACCGACAGAGCCGCGGAGGTTTAGAGCCTCGCTCGCGTGTCTACGAACCCTCACGCGAGGTGACAGTGAAAGTAACCCAGTCGCGCATTCCGCGAGTCGTGCCCGACGAGCCGAGAAAACACGATAATGATAATCGTCCGCGATCGATTCAACTTGATATACATATATATATATATGCAATGCTCCAACTCCCATTTGATTCATTCAATGGTCTTTTTTTTTTAATTCGTCCTATTATTTTTTTCTGTTCGCTTCATCCAGCAACGAATAACCGAGCGATAATAATTTATGACTAACTAAGTACTCACGAATGTGCGCACCCGCCACACCCCGTATAAGCTTCGCGGATTGCGTCAGGACGAAAGGATCAGCGACGTACTCGTACGGAATAAAAAATAATAAAAATGTCTCGATCCAACGTATTCCTTACCTGGAACAATAAAAGATATGCAAATTAGAGGTGATGCAAGATTCTCCGGTTCGACATTAATGCAAATTCGATCGGATATGTTTACATCTATATGTATATAGCGAACCTTGCGGTTGGAGTGTTACGGTCGTGATAAAAATTAAAAAGGGCAAGTGCGCCGCAAAGCAAGAAATAATGAGGCCATCGGTGTGCAGAGACTAGTTATAAAAAAAAAACAATAGTATTGCGATAATGAAAAAGAAATAAGAAAAAATGTAAATAAAATCGAGAAAAATCGTATGGTAAGTAGCAGAACGTGATGGCATGGACGACGACGCCGACGGGGTTGTAGAACGAGGGGACACTAAATAACATGGCTAACGAGCTACTAAATTAAACGTAGGAACACAATCTACCATTGTTCGGGTGTCGGCCGTGGCACGGGTACGACGAGATCTCCGAGACACACCCGCCCCCGCAAACTTCTGCTCTGTTTTATCGTGAGAGGCGGGGGAGGACAATTATTATTCGCAGCGTCAAAGTTTCTCGCCCTCTCCTCCCCCCACCCCTCCCACCCGCCTTTTGTCGAGATCCGAGTTACCGTCACGCTTCAATGGAGACAAAACGAGATGCGATGACGACATTGCAGTCGCACGAGCGAGGTTTGAGAGGCAGTCGTCTATCACTCGAGATCCAATTAAAATATTTCAGGGAATTATAAACTGATCGGCAGAATATAATTTCTGTTCAATAAAACAAAAAAGGCGCTTCACACTTTTTGATTTAAAGACTGAATAGATCGTTGTGATTAATTATTTTTTAGAGCCATCACACCCAGAAAAATAATTTATTTGTCGGCCACCGTTTATTTGGTTTAAGTAAAATATTGATTTGATTTAAGTAACAATTTACTTAATTTAAGTCAATATTTATTTAAATCAAATAAATATTGTACTTAAACCTAATCGACTGTGGCCGTCAAATAAATTTGTTTTCTGGGTGCATAGAATCTACACTTTAAGGTAAGTCCATGCATGTTTTCGGAGGTATAATTCTCTTTTGATTAATATTCACACTGCTAAAAAATTCTAGAGAAGAAAACAATTAGTAGTTCGATCATCCAATCAACTCAATCAGTTCGATCGAGTCAATAAATCCAATCAATTCTGGCAATTCTGTCGATTCAATCAACTCAATCAATTCAATCAATTCTACAAAACCTCACATAAAACTGTGTCAATAAAAGAAACCTCCATACGACGGCTCGACCAAAAATACAATCCGAGTCATAAACCAGCAATGATTCAAACTCGCGTCATCCGGCAGGTAAACAAGAAACCTGTAAAATCATCAATCTCTCGATTTTAAGGACCCCCGATGATTTAACGATTACGCGATTCGCCAGAGGCAACGATGACGTATCATCGATATGGAGAGACGCAGTTTTTGTTTTCTCTATTTATAAGTTTAACGTAAGCCGAGCCGGAGAATCGGCCGAGTGATCGAGAGTCGCTCGAGGGGGGTTCATTGAACTTTCTACACCAATACCGCTACGGCGGACACAGCGCTGTCATAATATACAGAGCCCGAATATCCCGGAGCAGTGTGTACGCTATCAAGGTGGCTTCGCTGAGCACGTTCCGAAACCAGACAGTTTTTTTTTTCCTCCTTTTTTTCTTCCTCGGAGAGCCGAGAGACTCGAGAAGGCCAACGAACGACCTTCGTCATCGTGGACCTCCTTTCATCCACCTAAACGCATGCTGCGTATTCTCACATTTGTGTTGCGTCCACGTTACATCAATCAGAGCTCGCGGCGGTGCGTAGACGTGAAATAAAAAATAGAAACGAAGCGGAGTGTTGTGCGATCGCTATCGCGAGGAGTCGGACCGAACGGCGCTGTTTTATCGTTGCAATAACCGTGGGGAGGTGTCGGGTAAAGAGTCGAATAATTTGTCCAGGTGTCTGAGAGCTTGTCCAGGTGTCCGGGCTCATTGAGAAGCGCCCGCTGGCTCGGATATTCTTGTTTCAGGGTTACCCGAACGTGCGCGGTATTTTGTTAGAACACGAGAACTGTGGTACAAAGTCAGGATGCGCGTTGCGGGCTGAGACGTTGAGGTTAAATTTTTTATTTTTTTCATTGCAAAGGGCTCGAGGTACTTCCTGCAATAGAACTCAACGAGCCGGGGCACTGGAGGAGTAATGGGGGGCAGGTGTCGAGAATTCTCGTGCGAATTGTGGTATTAAAAAAAAAATTATTATGCGGTGGAATAAACAAAAATATAACGCAAAATAATATCGTAGAAGGGTTATTTTTTTAAATTAATTTGTTTATCCTTTGAGAACTCTAAACAATTTTTTTGCCGTGAAATATTATTTTTATTCTGCTCCTGCATAAATTTGAAACTGACGACACAACCGACCAATCGCATCACGAATAAAACTGTGGTCGTCTCGCAATGATTAGATCGCTGTGATTAGAACGGAATGTCGGATTCCGATATTATAGGCGAACAATTTGGCGTTTCTAATATTTAATACTGACTCATCGAGCCGACCACGAAACGTTTGAAAAATGATCTGCGCAAAAGTGCTCACATTAATTGTTATTTTTATATTCGATGTCGAAACACGGGCATTCGCAGCGATGACTAACGCCGGTCGACCGTGCTATAACTATATACCCAACAGCATGGGGAGCTCGGCTTGACCGACGTGATTCAGCCCCGAGGCATCCGAGTGAACCGGAAGAGCCGACCAAGATCTCGAGAAAGGTCCCGAGAAAAAAAAAAAAAAAAGATCGAACCGAAAAAAAAAGCTTTCGAGATCATCAAGATTGAATCGCCTCTGATTGTGAGTCAGAGCTGTTTATCTCGACGCGATAATACTATTCTCCCTTTCTTCGATTATACGTCTCTCCGGTCAGATTTTTTTAAAAACATTTTTTAATCATTTCTTTATTTTTCTCAACCCTTTCCTTTTCCTTTCACTCGTTTTATTTTTTTTTTATTCGTTTCGCTCTCTTTTTCTCTCGTTCTCCTTTCTTCGTCATCTGGTCCGACGCGTGGATCCTTTGTGCGAACACGCGAGCTGAGAGGCCAGCGTCGGCGCAGCGAGCGCAGCGGCTTTGACTCATCGGGTTTCGTCGAGACGCTGCAGAATTCACGTTTTAACGAATGACGACCCGTGTGTTATACTGACTGGGTTGGAAGCGCGCGTGCCCGAGTTGGACCGACTCGATGCCGCACGAGGATTGACTAATTGGATAGGCCCTCGTACCGACGACTGCTGCATAGCGCGCGCCATGTCGTATGTGTCGTATGTGTCGTGTGTGTCGTATGTGTGTCGTGTACCCGAGCCATTATTCACCGAGCTTTATTGCCGCGCCGGGCTTCGCGGATACTCTTTGTTATCCGTTTCATGGCATTGCGAGTGTCGCGGCCGCTCCGCTAAGTGACTGATATAAATTTCACAAAACTGCGCCGGAGAGAGGAGCGAGAGATGCGCATGCGTGGACGTCCGAACGACGATCTCGCCGCAACTCGAAACCTGCCGGACCGTCCGGAAGAGGGCGGCTCTCGGGAGATCCGATAAGGGTCGAGTGAATGTCCAAGTGAAAAGCCTGTTGCATCTTTGACAATCATTGTCTGCGATGAAAAAAAAAATACTCCACTCACTGAGAAACGAGTTTATTTAATGTTAACGAATATTTTTTTTTTATATGCCAAAATAATTGTTTGTTGAGAATCATGATTTTTTGCAGGTCTATTAAATATTATTTGTCTCATCTAAAATTTGTTAGCGATAAATGAGCATTTATTTAACCACATCCGAGAAAAGATTTGATAACGTTAAATGAACTCTTTTCTCGGTGCACTTGGAATTGTCCGGGAACAACCGGTCGGACGGTAAGTGAGTCCTTCCCCTTTTTTCTTCGTCGGAGATCAATCGAGATTTCTCGCGATCGACGCGCCCCTCAGGAGCGCTCTGGGCAAAAAATCAGTTTCCGATACAAACGTCAACCGCGCTCGTTTGCCGCGGGGCTTCTATCGATAAGCGCGGTTCACCCATAGACCGGTCGAGGCGCCCGTGCGAAAAGCCTCCGAGGCTTCGGACTTCCAATCCTGTATCCCCGCGAAGAGATAAGGCCGTTTATTCGATAAGTCGCCGGAGAGTCTCACACTCGTTTATTCGCTCCGGATAATCTCTGCACCGCGCGCCTCTTCTCGCATACGCGTCCCGAGCACACCGAGAAGGACTCAAGGATATCCTTCGAGACTCCCTGACTTCGATAGATCGAGATTTCACTCGAGATCCACAGTGCCATCGGGGAGTCTGTCCCGTCCCGAGATTGAACGAAGAAAACCAACGGATCTCATCGATCCGAATGGATATATCTATACATATGAACAGACGAGTGACGATGCATTGGTTTCTTGCTCGATCGAATGGGAGACGTCGATTCTCCACCGGAGCTCGGAACGATTGGACATAAAATCGGCACGATTGGAGAGGCAGTCGGACGATTGTTAATGCGATCGGATTGGATCGCAATTCTTCTTTGATAAATATCTTCTTTGATAAAATGCTCTTAATAATCTTACGCAAAAATATTATAAAT
The DNA here is from genome assembly GCA_933228735.2 of Amblyteles armatorius. Taxonomy (NCBI): domain Eukaryota; kingdom Metazoa; phylum Arthropoda; class Insecta; order Hymenoptera; family Ichneumonidae; genus Amblyteles; species Amblyteles armatorius. Next base: position 21,767,638 of record OW121686.1, on the reverse strand, counting down.
ATTGTGATATAAAAATGTCTTAATTAAAAATGAAAAGATAACGTAAATGTACCAATCAGACTTAAACCGGTGTCTGCACACATTAGTCGGACGATTGTTAATGCGGTCGAATGGGATCGCAATATCTTCTTTGATAAAATGCTCTTAAAAATCTTACGCAAAAATATGATAAATCTTATAATATAAAAATGTCTTAATTGAAAATGAAAAGATAACGTAAATGCACCAATCAGACTTAAACCGGTGTCTGCACACATTAGTCGAACGATTGTTAATGCGATCGGATTGGATCGCAATATCTTTTTTGATAAAATGCTCTTAATAAATTTCCGCAAAAATATGATAAATATTGAATATAAAAATTTCTTAATTAAAAATGGAACGATAAGGTAAACGTAACAGTCAGACTTAAACCAGTGTCTGCACACATTATGCAAATTTATATCTTCACCGTGTATGAACTAAATGAAAGATATTCCATCGAAAATGAGAGGAAATTATTAAATTTTTTGTTCTCACAGCGAGATAAAGTATTCAAGACAAAAAAGGAGAGAGATTGTCTGGGAGTGTTGTTGAGCGTGAGCGAAAAATTAAAAATATGGGTTGGCTGGCGCCAAGACGACGAGTCTCTCCGTCCTCCTCTTGATCGTCACTCGATCCCTTCCCTGCTGCTTTACCTCGATCCTTTCCTTTCCTTTCTACCTGACTCTGCCGCGGCGTCTCGCGCTTCGTTCAACGTCCGTTCTCCCTCAGTTTATCAATACCTTGCTCTTTTTGTTTCTACCTTGTTTTATTTTTTTGCGGCTGGAGGGTAACCTGGCTGGATTTATGCCATGCCCGGTCATTCGAGATGATCCGAGAGGTATGCGCATCTTTATGCGATCATTTATGCCTGCGTCAATACTAAAAATAATCTCGGTGCTTCGTCGTTCCCCCAGATTTTATTAGATTTTTTTCTTTACTTTTAATACCTAAGCCAGATCAAAATCTCCACGTTTATGCGCGCACTCAATGTATATCTAGCTACAAGGCTCTCTATACGACCGATGTAAACACATATCTCCCTAATAAAGATCAAATTTTCTAAGTTTTACGATTTTCGAGTATTTTCTCCGTACAAAAAGAAAGCGACAAAATTGCAATCAAGTGCTCATCATCGCGTCTTCGAATCGCCGCAATAAACCATATCTCCCAAAAACTACCAACTTACAAAGAAAAACCTCATCCGCTCGTTTGAATTGCACTAACTCATATCCGCGGTTCTCGGGACCGTGGCTCGTCGCGAGTTCCCCGCAGCGGGCGCAATACAATTGCAATGCCAGCCTACAATGCCTTCGCCGCGTGGGCGTGAAGCGTCCCCGCGCGCACACACACACACACACACCCTCCCATATTTCCTTCCCGGCGATTCTTTCTCTTTCCCCCGCATCGAGCGTATGCATATCTGTCCGCGGTGCGGCCCGTGACTCTCGGAGGGCAAGAACGTGCCCAACTCGATGCGCTATTTATTTACGGCTCGGTTGCATGCGCTCACACTCCGCAGATCCGCGCCTTTCTTCCACATACTTCCACATACCGTCCGTCCATCCCCCCCCCCCTCCGCCCGCCGTCGTTCCTCCGTGTTCCCGCCGAGAGTACACTCTTGTCTCTCCCCCGAGCTCTATCTCGTACCTCGATCATTAACGCTCTCGCGGAGCCGCGCTCGCGGAACTCATAGACCACGGTGCACCCACCGCGACGCGTTCAACTCGCTGTCCCGGTGTGTTCGGAGTTCTCGGACCTTGCGCCACCGGGTCGCACCGGGTTCTCCGCCGGCACGGAGGACTTCGCCCGGCTCGGACCGTACGCGCCGACTCTGGACGCACGGCCGTTCGCGGTTCAACCACGGTGCATGCGACCCGATAAAGCTATCTCACGCCGGATCGCATTTAATACCTATCCTGACCTGCATACACGCGCGCGTCGCGTACATACGCGTCGTATTTCACGTGCTCGCCAAACGGCCCATGCCCGTACCCGCGAGTCGCGCATGCGCACTACGGGACTCCCGAGGTATGCTCGGAAGTGCGCATGCGCGGATGAGCGTTTTACAGCGGGCGGAGGGAAGCGAACTTCGTGAGACGAGACTCTTCCCGCCGGCGAAGTGGATGGCGTTGTTTAAAAAAAAAAAAAAAAAAATGAATGGAAACAACAACAAATGCAACCGGGTGAGTATGTATTAGTCGTAGGTGCTTACATCTTCCCGGGTTAGGTGAAAGAAGATTGGGGAAAGATTGTATGGGGTGTTTTATGCGCATTCTGGATATGGCGCTGAACGGGTAGTCTCGTGGTTTTGTTTGTTGTGTGGCGAATTTGTGTGTTTGTGTTTGTGTGTGTCTATGTAGGTGTAGGAATGGAGTTTGTCGTGGAGGGTTTGTATGCGCGTCCAGGGAGGCAACGGATAGGCGATAGGTGAGACTATATAGCGTCTGTGCATTGAGTTTGTTTTATGCGGGAACCGGTGACATTAATCAGCGAAGTAAACGCACCGAATGCATTTGTTTCGAGGTTCGGATGTATGTGTGTATCCGTGCTTGTGGGTACGGGATAGGCGCACGGCAAGGAGCCATTGTACACCCTCGCAACCGAGTTTGGAATAACGAATGGCGGATACCGCTCCTACCGCTTTTGCTGACAGGAGAGTATAATAGCCCGACTTACAAATTATTTCCCAGAGCAGTCGAAGACGCGTGGGAAAAAGCTTTGAACTGTTCGGGAGGATGGATTGTAGGGAAGAGACTCGATCGATTGTCGCCCTATTTGATCGATACGACACACGTGGTCTGTAGGCGGTTTTTTAAATTTATTTTTTATTAATTTTTGTTTATGTACGAAATGAATTGTGAAAAATATTATGATTTATATACTATGTGAATAATTATTATGAAAACATTATTGATATAATTATGGTGAATACTGAAGAAACAAAAATTCTCATTGAACTTTCTTGTGAAAAGAATGTTTATTTTCACCAAACCGGCCCGGCTTATTAATTCAATTCTATTCATTTTTGTCATCATTTTTTGCAGCCATAATCATGTTTATGTGCCACGACGAATTTTTGAAAGAAAAAAAATGTGTATCTCCTTCCGATATTCTTCGCCAATGGTTTAGAATCGTAACAGAGACGGCTCCAAGTTTATCACAAAGTAGACAAAAATAATGGGGTACGAACGATGTTCGAGCATTACGCGATGCTGAAAGCTCTTGTACATCGCCGATTACCGGCATTTCCGATCGCTGACTTCCGCCCACGTTTATAATTTCAATGCTTGTAAGGGACGGGTCGACCGCAGGAATCGAATTAAATAAGATCGAGTGTAAGAAGTGTGTTGTCTCGAGTGGGTTGTTAGTTATTTTCTTATCTATTTATCGTGCCCCATCCGCATTAAACTATCCGAGGGAAGCGTTTTAATATACTTATTTGTGCACAGCTGAGTTTATTGCCTCCCTTATTATCGAATATTACTCGCGTAGAGGTCCGTAACAACAACGCGGCGAGAGGCCGCTGAGGGAATTCCTTTTTCGGAATAATTGGCTCTTTTCAGCACTCACTCACCGGCCGAGCTCTAGCCGAGAGCCGGAGTTGGAATTAATTTCAGAAACTTGTATGAATGCATGTTTATATATATATACTGTATACATATAAATTCACGATATATAAGAAGCTGAGGGTATTCTCGATGTTGCCTCGCGTGTTTTGTACGTGGGACGGATTATCTCTCTCGCTTTCTGGAGGACGGTTTACGGTGTATAACCCACGCAACCGTACGTGAGGTCGAGAGTCAAGCGTGTCGGACCTCCGACGATTTATTTTTTAATAATTTATAACCAAATTCAATTTTTTATTTTTTACCAACGACCCAACACAGCAAAAAGCTCCGCTTGCCAATTTTTGAAAAAATTATAATAATAAAACAATAATTACAATTATTATTATTAATTTTATTTTACAATGAAAGAAATCTTCCATCTGGTACCCGAAGTCCTATGCATATAAGAAAGAACGATCGAGCGATCTGAATTACCGACCGAGTAAAGTTCGCAACTTTTTCTTATGTTCCGGTAAGAAACGGCAAGAGCTACACGTACATTGACTCGTTATTGGCTCGGTCTCGTCTGTTCCGATCCATTGATCGAGTCGGAACCTTCTCAGCATCGTCTTTGCGCTCGCAGTGCGAGTCTGCGTTGTTGGTGTGGTGTGTGTGTGTGTGTGTGTATGTGTGTACAGCATGTAGGCAACGAAGGAGCGAAGGTACGGGACTGAGAAGCGTCTCGCGCTCGATCACGATAAATCACACTGTCAGAGACCGAAGACAATGCCCAAGGTGGAGACATTATGAATAGGTACGTACGTATATGTATCCACCTTATGTACGGGCTAATGCGACGAAGCGCGTGCAGGTCGCACGAATATCGAAAGCGACGCGTGCAACGAACGCCTCTTTCTCTGCCTCCATCCCCCATCGACTTCTTTGTCGCCACTTGCTGTTTCGTTAAATATTCAAGTATTATATATCTATATACATTCACACCAATGTCTATCGGGACGCGCGATAAATCCCGCGCACTCAAATTGCGTGGGCGCATCGGGGTAATCGATACGTTACGGCTATCCTTGGGAGAATTTCCTCCGTCACGTGTAACGACACGAGCCTATTGTTTTTATTTTTCAATTTCATATGAATATTCGAAGATTGGAACACTTTTTTGCACCACAGTCGAGGGTCCATTTTGGAACGCCAAAAAAAAAATGAACTAATTGATTGGCCCAAGATATTAATTTTTAGGCCAACCAAGTCAATTTGTTGGTCCAAGAAAAGTATTCGTCAGAAAGTAAATTATTTTCGTTGATCGGGTGTAATAACAAGAGAACATTTGCTTTTTTTAATGGCGAAAAAATTTAATTAATTCGTTGGTAGGAGAAGTAATAATGTTTTGGCCCAACCAATTAGTTTGCTGACCCAACAAAATTAATCGCTCGGGGCGGTTACTAATTATTTTTCTCCGCAGAGTCCGGCAGCGCAGAAACGCACGGGATACAGCTGTGGCGCCTCAGCCGCTCGCCCCCTTCGATCTCGGAGTCTCCGTAATCGTTTCAACGATACGTCCACCACCTCCGCGACTCCTCGACCCGGGACATCGAGCTTGTACGTTCCACAGAGTGTCTTCCTCTCTCTTCGCTCTCGACATCAACGATCAAAAATCTCTACAACTTTCGATCGCGTGGGAGTTTCCTCTCCGAGGACAGGAAACAAAAAAATCTCTCGAATCTCAGCGTTTTACGATTCCGAACAGCATCCGACTCTTCGGAACTCTCAGCGGAATCGAGGGAGAGCGGTGAAACTCCGAACGCTTCGTCGCTTCTCATAAAACGAACCAATAAAAAAAAAAAAGATCCAAAATCGCAGGTAGAGGCAATTTTTTCCGCGCTCCGCCACATCACGGCCGAACGAGCAATATCGGCAGTAGAAGTCAAAAAAATTTCGAGGAACGAACCGAGACGATGAAAATTTTCGTTCTGCCGCAAAGTATCGTTGATATTTTATTTTTTTAACAAACTTCTTCGTACGTTCGACCGCGGCGAACGATCGAGCATCGATAGGTCCGTTTTGAGGATCCAAGCAGAGTTAATGTTGCGGGGCTCTTCACGTGGGTGGGAGAGGGGGAGGGGGAATACTGAAAATTAGTCACAGCCTTGGGCGGGCAATCTCGGCCGGAGTCTCGCGTGTCGTTGCGGAACGCCCGGCCCCGAAGAGACGAGATAAACTGCAGGAAACCTGGAAAGGAGAGTGTGGAAGGACTGCTCCGCTACACCGCTGCGCAATGAAATATCGAGCCGGCGCGAGACGAGCGCACGGGGGCTCTCGAGTCTGCCCCGGAGATGTTGAGGCCGGGTAATCGCTCGGGCAAAACCCGTGAGAACTTCCCTCCGCTGCGAGACTCGCCAAATTTCCTGCCCGACTTCCGTCGTCGCCGAGGACTCGCATCCGCAGGCTAGGAAAAAAAAGGCGTGGGGTTTCGCGAAAGCGGACGGAGCGGGGAGGTGGACGTGTATAGGTTGGGTGGGGTCGAACTTTTGTGGGAATTCCGCGTCGAAAATTTGCGATTGTTGTGAGGGAAGGAAGGGAGCCTTGAATAGTTCGTCGGGACGAAACTGCGAGGCAGGTGAGAGAGGGTTGAAAAACGAAACCCAGAATGGAGCAGGTGGAAGATTTTTTTTTTTAACAATAAAAAAAGCAACGAGATTGGAAAGGGAAGAAATCTCGGGGCCGAAATCCCGAGAGGGATTTCGAGCAGATGTTCGAGCCCCTCCCACGCGTCATAATTTTGAGATCGAACATCTATCTTAACATCACGCTCGATATCTTGAGATCTAACTTCGTACGGGTTCGAATAAAATGTTTGTACTTTTTTAAATTCTTTTTTATTTTAATTATCAAAAAGTGATGTTGCAAAATTGAGGTAACAGATAGCTTCTAGATCGAGGCCGGAGATAAAATATTTTAGATCCGAAGACGAATGAGATTGACGGGAGCTCCCGTCGATCCGCATTCCTCTACCGAATCCTAGGAAGCCCATTGGAGCTCCTCCCAAGGATCGAGTTCCATCGAGCGACGTCGTTGAGATCTTTTTTTTTTTTATTGCCGTTTCTAGCGACCACCGGATCCATCGCTGCTGGATCGATGAAAAAAAAAAAAAAAAAAAAATCGAACGGTCGAATCGGGGGAATTAATCGTCGGACATTGTTCTCGGGAACCGAGGTTGATCGAAGGCCGGTCGAAGCGGCGAAACAGTTAGAAAAAAACAGACACAC